>OX244266.1:17093453-17548453 GCA_945867215.1 Epinotia demarniana | reverse complement strand
TAAGGCCGTATTATAATTTAAGAAATTGGCCAACATACAGAAAAATACTTTTATCATAAAGCACATTCATGAAGTTGGCAATGGTGGAAACATACATAAGATTTGGCAGAAAGTAATAGTGCGATCTGAAACATTGCAATATGAAAAAAAATAAACATATTACTTTAATATTTTTAATAAATACCTTTTTAGTGGGTGTGCTATTGCTATCTGTTGTATGGGAACCTTGCACTTTTTGACTATGCGCTGAAACTTGGCACAGTTAATCCTTAGGTCGTCTTGAGTGGATTCAGACCGGGAGCCATCGAGAGCCACCCCGCATTTATGGGGGGGAGGGTGGCGAAGTTCGACTCCGCCGCGCTTTATTTAAAGCCATTTTTTTCTGAAACTATACACACCAAGGCAAGTGTTATATCATTTTCGGATAAATAAAGGATTAGGAATCTATTTTACGAACCAAAATAATACATTTAGTTACAAAAAAAATTAAATAAAGGAGAAACACATATACAGCGTAAATTATTTTTATTCAATATTACTATTTTTTTTAACTACATAAGATACATAAAAACAAAAAATACAGCCATAAAGCCACATTAATTCGGTTTTAGAAAATATATTATTTTGTATATAAATATGTTAACAGACCGGAAATAAAAAAATATGCGTGAGTCAGGGCGACCTCAATGCATGTGTCGTCCGTGAAGGAAATGAAGGTACAGTTTTAAAATACGATAGTTGTCAATTATATGTGATTACTTTGGGTGTTTCGGTATTTAACATGAAATATTTTAAACGAAACTACGCCCTGTCAATTAATTATATATCGTATTTATCACACGCTCCACTGCAATGACACTGCAAGGAATCCTCATATATCAAAAACCATCAAGCCGTTTGGACTGTAGCCCGTGAAATAGAATTTTCATGTCCACAATCCACATATATACATACATTCATGTATACATACATACATGTATACCTACATTCATACATGTATTCACACACACGCTCGAAAAACATAACCGTCCTTCGAATCGACCAATCAGCACGGCTATCACAAGACGGCGCGCGAGCTCTCTCGATTTTTCTCGTGGGATCTTTTGTGCATTTGCCTTCTCATTTCCACAAAGCGGATGATGTAGCTCAGCGGAAGCACCTTGAATTCCTTTGATCCCATTTTTGATCCGTCCGTGTACCATATGCTGTCTACGATGCTAGACCTCGGTGGTTCTAGGCCTTCGGCCCATTCAGCCCTGGATCATTGGAAAAGGCTAGGTATCAACATCTACGGCGAGTACACCACTCACCTGCGCTTTACTGACGATATAGTAGTCTTGGCTAAGACCATGGCGGAATTAAATACGATGCTCGATGACCTTAGTGAAGCTTCCGAGCGAGTTGGTCTGAGAATGAACATGGATAAGGCGAAGATCATGTTAAAAGCACATGTAGTACCAACCCCAGCAGACTGCTCTCTGTGCGTGTGTCCCAGACTCCTCTCTAACTTTAAAAATAGTCAAATGGCGAATCCAACTCGGCTGGGCAGCGTTCTGGAAGCTACGGCACATATTTTCATACAATATTCAGCAGTGTTTCAAGACGAGTCTTTGACCAGTGTGTGTGTGTTTGACCAGTGATGAAATATGGCACTGGAACGTGGTCGATACTATGGGCCTCACAAGAAGGCTCAAAGTCACCCAAATGTCAAGGGAGAGGGTTATGCTGGGAGTTTATCTACGTGATCGCATCAGAAATGGGGCTACCGCAGCTGGAGAAAGGTAACCGCTCAAGATAGCCCTTCGAATCGCTAAACTTAAGTGGCAGTGAGCGGGGAACATTGGACGTAGAGCGCCGATAGTCATCAGCAAAGCTTATGCATTACACGAACAAGAGTCAGTGCCGAACCATTTTCATAGCTAGAATCATTTCCATGGTACACTTGGTGACAACGATTTGACGGTGTCGAAGGTAGATACGACAGGTAAACCACCCTAAAACATGCGGAACGAGGAACTTCGCATTTGACAATTAAAGGATTATTTATTTAAACCGACCATCATTCTCCTAGCGTTATTCCCAGTTGTGTCCCTAAAGGAGCCCAGGGTCCGCTTTGACACCTAATCCCAAGATTTGGCATAAGCACTAGTTTTACGAAAGTGACTGCCATCTGACCTTCCAACCCAGAAAGAAAACTAGACCTTATTGGGATTAGACCGGTTTCCTCACGATGTTTTCCTTCACCGAAAAGCTAACGGTAAATATTCCGTACATAAGTTCCGAAAAACTCATTGGTACGAGCCGGGATTCGAACCCACGACCGCCGCTTGACAGCCGCATGCCTGAACCACTAGGCTACCGTAGCTGTACCGTAGCTGTATTTATTTAAACCGACCGTTGAATAATAAAACACATGAGGGTCGCTACACTCGCTAAGTACTGAGTGTGTAAATAGCGCGCCGATGGTTCTGCGTCGGCGTGGGATTTTGGTCGGCGGCGGCGGCGCGGCGCTCATATCTTGTGTAATTATGTATGCATGTATGTTTGTATGTGGATTGTGGACATGAAAATTCTATTTCACGGGCTACAGTCCAAACGGCTTGATGGTTTTTAATATATGAGGTGTCGTTGGAATCCTTGCAGCGTCTTTGCAGTGGAGCGTGTGATATATAAACTAATTGACAGGGCGTAGTTTCATTTAAAATATTTCATGTTAAATACCGAAACAAGAAAGTGTTCTAGGAATGGCCCCAAGAGTCTACAACAAAATACCAAAGGCCATTCGAGACTTAGAGAGTGTTAGAGAATTTAAGAAAGCACTGCATAATTATTTAATAAAAAAAGCATATTACTCTGTAAAGGAATATTTAAATAATTTAAGTACCTAATGCCTATATTATTAGTTTTTAAGAAACATTTTGTACGCCGCAAGGCAGAAACATAGCAGAACTTCAAGATTGCCTGTGTAATGAACACCTAACATATCACCTATGATTCGCAAATAAAGTATTTTGTCTTTGTCTTTGTCTTTGAAACACCCAAAGTAATCACATATAATTGACAACAATCGTATTTTAAAACTGTACCTTCATTTCCTTCACGGACGACACATGCATTGAGGTCGCCCTGACTCACGCATATTTGTTTTATTTCCGGTCTGTTAACATATGTATATACAAAATAATATATTTTCTAAAACCGAATTAATGTGGCTTATATATCTTATGTAGTTTAAAAAATATTTGTAATATTGAATAAAATAATTTACGCTGTACATGTTTTTCTCCTTTATTTTCTTTTTTTTGTTCAAAAATGTATTATTTTGGTTCGTAAAATAGATTCCTCATCCTTTATTTATCAGAAAATGATATAACACTTGCCTTGGTGTGTATAGTTTCTGAAAAAAATGGCTTTAAATAAAGCGCGGCGGAGTCGAACTTCCCCCCTCCCCCCCCCTAAATGCGGGGTGGCTCTCGATGGCTCCCGGTCTGAATCCACTCAAGACCACATAAGGATCAACTGTGCCAAGTTTCAGCGCATAGTCAAAAAGTGCAAGGTATCTTGCAATAGCACACCCACTATTTCACTTCACCGGCTCGAAAAGGTTTGCATTATCGCTCAAAATCTGCGCCCAAAACTCCATTATATCCTCTAGCATGGAAAGAGTTTTTGTAACAAATTAGAATTTGTAACGTGACGGTCAATCGCGAGATCCAACCTTTTTCTAGACAGAATGAGTGCCCAACTAGCACTCTAGCGTTAAAATAACCCTTGTATCTTTTTATATCGGTTCCAGCCAAGTGTTAAGGTGTTAAGAATGCCTGTAAAAAAGGTGTTAGAGCATGCTCTAACACCCTTATAACCACGAAAAAGGCCCACGTCTTACAGGCTTTCTAACACCTTCAGTGTTAGAAAGCCTGTAGAGCAGTGTTATCTGACACCCATAGTGTTGGACAACGTTCTACAAACACCGTAGTAACGCTAAGGTGTTAGCTGAGAGTGTTATAACACTCTTGCGCTCACCCAGTTTCAAGTGTGCATCTTACTCTTTTCTTTACTATAAAATTATGAGACAAATATAAGTCTACCCATAAAATGGCGAAAATAGTAGGTGACAGGAGTCGTACTAATTGAAAGTGAATTTAATTGGATGTGTTTGGGACATTAAATGAAAACAATCTGCCTTTGTGATTTTTCGGTAAGTGTTACCATGTTTCCCATCTGAATTTGCACAGCTGCTTCAAAAACGGTCACGATACCGAATCGCAGTGACGTGCTGTAAAACGCAACTGTCTCGTAAATGCAGCGTTTTTACGCAACATTTTGGGAATCAGGATTTTTCGGCTATTGTAAATAATATTATAATAATAAAGTCCAATTGTCTTCCTGGATTGTAAGATGCTTTTGTAAAACAAAAACCCACGCCGAATCTTCTGGTAAATTATCATCATCAACAGCGATCAGCCGCCTATAGACAGTCGGACAGAAGCTTTCTATCGTGAACGTGAGGTTTTAGCATTGTAATTGTTTTAGTTTGAAATTTTATTATTTATGCCAGTGTTTTATGATAAATAAAACCACAAATTAATATATTAGAGAGCCGTGTAGGACACTTGACATTCGCCATGACAGTTGATCTGGTGTTGCCTACAAGAAACTCTTGTGCCTTTATTCGACTCCGGACGACAGAGCATACAGCCACAACACGTTCTCTTTTTCTTTAGAAAGATAATATGTATCTAAAAGAGTTACACTATGAATCTAAAAGAATATGAAAATCCATACACAATGTTGGTTACATAGCATACACAATTCAAAGTATTTAAAATAATTACTTCTCACAAGTATAATCGCTTAAATAACTAGGCACCTTTGTTTTTCTCTTAGTTCTCAACATAGGGCTGTTAATCGACCTTTCAGAATTGTTTGACACTGATTTACACAATTTTCATTTTCCTGATTACAGGGGGTGTATGAAATACAATGTTGTTGTTCAGATACATTTGGTTGATCATGGTATTCTATGTGATTTTGATGTGTACTATGACTATTATGAGATTTATGAGGTGAGGAAGACAGAGGTGCATTGTGGTTTTCTGGTACATTCTGCGAAGAGGAGGGGCGAATATGAGACAAATTTCTACGATATTGAGTATCATCAACATTAACTATATACGACCTGTCTGATAAAACATCTGCCACTGTCCCCGGTGTCCAATGTTTGTTTGTAGATGGTTGTAGTTGAACCGATACTGGCTGACCAACTTCGAGTGTAATGGGGTTTCTTGTGGTTTTATCATAAGATTGATTCAGAAACATTATCAATTATCTTTGGTTTCAAAAGTGCTGATATCATAGGCAGGCAACATCTTGTTCTTCTTGAAAATAGTCTCTGGACTGGACTGCTATTTACTTTGTTAGGGATGTTTCTTAAACATAGCAAACTATACCAAAAGTCTTCTTTTCCCTCTGTACATTTAAGGAGTAATTTTTTTGCTATTTTCACTGTTGATTCAGCTTTTCCATTTCCTTGTGGATAGTGTGGTGAAGAGGTAAAATGTGTGAATATCCATTCTTTAGAAAAGCTTTTGAAGTCTTGATTAACAAAGTTGGTACCTCCACCCGTCACAACTACATCTGGTATACCATGCCGGGAAAAGTTTTTCTTGCATGTTTCGATAACAGACTGCTGACAAATCCTTGATTTCATCAATTTCGAAGAAATCAGAATAATGATCTACTGTTATTAAATATTTGTGTTGTTTACCTTTTTCAGTGATAAAAAACACATCCATTGATACTATTTCAAATGGTTTCTCTGGAATTTTATGACTGCATTGGTAATTTATGTTGGCAAGGAGCATATTTGGTGCATATTGGACAACTTTTAATCATTTCTTTGATATCCATTGACATTGATGGCCAAAATACTGCCTCTCTGGCTAGTTTTAGAGTATTTTCTATGCCTGAGTGTGCTTTATGTAGTTTGTGGAGGATTTGTTTTCTGTAATTTTCAGGGATCAAAATAACATTTTTTTTAGTATTAAATCCTGATAGACTGTTAGTTCATTTTTAAAACTATAAAACTGTTTTAGAGCGTCGGGAACATCTCTGATGAATGTGGGCCATCCTTGCTGAATATATTGAATCATTTTTAAATAAAATGGATCAGCCCTGGCTATACTTGATATTTCTTTTAAGCATCCTTCTGAGATAGGCAAGTCATCTATTGGATTCATCTCAGCTAGAAGTTTGAATATTTTGTACTCATTGTCTTTGTTTTCAGACTCACAGTTGATGAAAAATCTTGATAGGCCATCAGCAACAATATTATCTTTACCGGGCACAAATTCTACCTCTAAGCTGTAGCGTTGCAACATTAGCAACATTGACTGTAATCTCTTTGGTGCGCTTAATAGAGGCTTCTTGAAAATATTAAGAAGAGGTTTATGATCGGTTTTGATGATGGTTTCCTTATTGCCAATGATAAGCTGGTCGAAGCGTTTACAAGCAAAGAGGATTGACAACAGCTCCTTCTCAATTTGTGCATATTTTCTCTCCGTCTTGCTTAAAGTCCTCGAAGCATAGGCCACAGGCTGGTTATCTTGAAACACAGCTACGCCCAATGCCGCCTCACTGGAATCACATTCAAGTACCAACGGTTTATTTTTGTCAAAATATTTCAAAGTTTTTTGGTCACTAATTATAGATTTTAGTTTGTTAAATTCTTTTTCTGCTGTTTTACTCCAGTCCCATTCTGTTTTTTCTAAAGTCAAGTATCTGAGGTGAGAAGATTCATAGCTAAGGTTTGGTATATAACGGCTTAGATATGTCACAACACCTAAGAATCTTTGGAGTTCCTTTTTATTTGTTGGAGATGGAATATTTGAGATGGCTTCGACCTTGGTTGGATCCGGCTGGAGACCTTTGTCTGTAAATATATGACCATAATATCTTACAGAACTTTGTAGTAATTTCATCTTATTTAAATTTAATTTGCAGTTGTGTTGTAATAGCCTATTCAATAAATTTTCTAGTTTCACATTATGATCCTTTGTAGCCTCCTCGATAGACTCACCAACTCCAAATACTAGAATGTCATCAACTAGCACTTCTACACCAGTCAGACCCTGGACTACCTCATACATTTTCATCTGAAAGTAATCTGGCGAAGAGGATATTCCAAAAGGAAGTACTTTCCAGCGGTATTTACCAAATGGGGTCCAGAATGTTGTGAGTTTACTGCTAGCTTCAGACAATTTTAAGTGCCAAAACCCCTTTTTTACATCCAATGCGGTAAATACCTTGGCTTTACCTAATTCAGGGAGAATTTTATCTATTGTTGTGAACTGGTAGTTGGGCCTTTTTATTGCTCTGTTAAGAGGTATTGGATCGAGGCAGATTCTAAAATTGTCTTTTTTTTAACAACAAGAAGATTACTTACCCAGTCTGTTCGGTTTTCTTCCTTGACAATAATGCCCTGTTGCTCCATCCTTTGTAGCTCCTCTTTTAGTGGTTTCCGGAGTGCCACTGGAATCCGACGAGCTTTTTGTATGACTGGAGGGACAGAATCATCTAACTCGAGATTAATTTCACCTGAAAAGCTACCCTGACCATGAAATACAGATTCATATTTTTTAATGATGTTTAGTGTCTCATTATTCCCACAGACTACCTCTTTACAGAACCGTACCAGACCCATGTTAGTACAAGTTTTGCATGACAATAATGGAATGTGTGGTGTATGTACCACTTGAAATGTGTTTTTGAATGTTTTTTGTTTGCCAGGGTTGCACCTTACTTTCATAATAATGTCAATTTCACCATGTATCATTATGTTGTTTCCTCCAAAACCAAACAAACATTTATTTGATGGACGCATTTGTCTTTGTATGTGGTTTTCCCCTAGCATTTCTGTTATATTCTTGAGGCCCACCAAATTGTCATCTGCTGCAGTGTCCAGAAGGCATTTTGTTTCTCTCCATTGTTTTCCAGACCTGAATTGTAGAAGACATTCCGCCAAATTTTTATTGCCATTCTCAATTTTCTTGATGACGAAGTTCCTGTCGGAATCATCAGAGTCTAATTCAGAAGATTCCTCCTGTTGTTCCTCTGGGGTCTTAATAATTTGCTTTATTTTAGGTTTCTTCTTGCAAACTTTTTCGGAATGATTTTTTCCGTTACATATCTTGCAAGTTTTGCCCCATGCCGGGCATAAACTTTTTTTGAACAAATGTTTATTGGCACAGAACTTGCATGCCTTCATTGGAGTATCTTCTTTAATCTTCTTAATTATTTCTGGCTGTGCTAGAGTTTTTACTTGGCGTTCAGTTATTTCAGATGCTCGACATTGATTTACTGCGTCATTTAACGTTAAGTTCTCACGTTTTAACAGATCTTTTTTAAGACTGATGTCTTTGATTCCGAACACTATCTTATCCCGTAATAATTCGTCTCGTAAATCCTTGAAATTACAGTCATCAACCAGTTTAATTAGCTCGCTGTAGTACAGATCGAAGTTTTCTTCTCCTTGGTTACGTGAATTAAAAATGTATCTATTATAGATTACGTTCTTTTTGGGTACCATCTTCGAACTAATTACATTCAGAATGTTTTCGCAGGTATTGTCCGACTCTTGGATACCGAAATTGTTATATTTTTTAAAGGCTTCCTCGCCAATGGCGCTCATCAAAACGCTTATTTTCCTGGCTTCTTGATTTGTAGACCATGTCTCCATTTCAGTGGCACGGCAATAATTTTTCCACGATTCTTTAAATATGTTGAATGCCTCCTCAGGGTCGGAGTTGACATTCAGAGGAGCCGGCCATGGAACGTTAATGGCGTGGTTTGCTTGCTGTGTACCTGTTGTACGTGTACTAAGTATTGACAATTGCTGTTGCATATTTTCCAACATCATCGCCTGCTGGCGCACTAATTCTTCTAGGCTACCCATTTATAGTTTTGCGCTGCCACCATGTTTTATGATAAATAAAACCACAAATTAATATATTAGAGAGCCGTGTAGGACACTTGACATTCGCCATGACAGTTGATCTGGTGTTGCCTACAAGAAACTCTTGTGCCTTTATTCGACTCCGGACGACAGAGCATACAGACACAACAGCCAGCAATAAGAAAACTTCTTCCTCATCGGATGACGTGCACATGTCGCTGTGGCTGCTCTCGTTGATCATACATTGTTTTGACGCAGCGTATTTCAAGCATCGGTCTGTGAGGTTCACGTCAAAAATCTTTCGTATGGGGAACGTCACGATGCGGCTGCGTATTTTGAGCAGCAGTGTGTGGAGCATGCTTCAAAAACGGTACGCTTACGCTGCGTCACTGCATTTCCGTACCGTCACCGTTTTTTAAGCAGCGGTGTGTGGAGCATGCGTCAAAAACGGTGCGGATACGATGCGTCACTGCATTTACGAACCGTCACCGTTTTTTAAGCATTGGTGTGGGCGTACCTTTAGTCACCTATGATTCTTTTTGAGTTACAACACCCTTAGTCAAGAATATTGTGCAGACTTTGCCTTTATAACGGTGTTGTTCAACACTTCTAGTATCTTGTGTTACAACACTCTTGACCAACTCTGTTATAAAGTCTCTGCCTGCCTGATTCTTATAGTAGATATAACACCTTAAGCTTTATAAGACACTCCACGGCAACAACTAAAAAGCAATAAGAGTTAATGAGCGTCAGCGAGCACTCTTGTCAAGGTATAAGCGTTACAAACAGGTTAAAGCTTGAACATGTTAAGTATAATTGCTTTGAATAACACTCTTATAACTCCAAAACCTTTTTAGGAGCGTTCAATAAAGCTCTAGTAACACTTTAGGAGTATTTTTTTTTCTTAACTCCTCTATAACACTAGTAGTTCCAACTGAGATAATTATAACTCTCTTATAAAGATTAAGGTTATAATAAAACCCTTAGCTGACACCAAAATGTTACTTGGGAGGTGCGTTCAGAAACTGATGGTGTTATATGCCAATAATTAATTGTTATTATTTTGATAAAATAAAATTAATAGTACTTATTCTTTCTTAATTAAGTAGGTACATACGAAATATTAATAATTTAGACTGACTTATAAGGATAAAATACGAATAAATAATTTTAAAAAGTAGTTTTATTTTTCAAAAACATTCTCTTCTTCCATATTTGGAACGCACCGTTTGAAAAGTAAATTTAAGAAAAAACTCATATACCTACATTTAATTTTGTTTTGTTCTAAAGCCACAGACTAAAACCAGAATAATGGTGGTTATTTATAGATTTTAGTGCAGAAGATATACATTTATGAATTTTGATGCCTGCTAAGTTAGCGGAAAAAGTGAAATAAGCGTATTAGCCTTAGTTTACCCGTGAGTACCCAACAATACTTTAACTTTTTTTATCTACGCACATATCATTAAGGGTCTAAAATGCGTTCAGAAACCGTAGGAAATGACCAGCATTACTACAACCGATTTTACTATGAGAACTTTCTTGTCTGTGGTAGTAAGTAGGTAAAATCTGTACTGTAATGTCATTACAGTACAGATTTTTGATAAATTTGTATCGTTATGAGTTTAAATTTGGAACAGCTATCAAAACTCAAGTGGGTAGAGACCCACATGGATACTAGAATCTCTATTCTAGTATCCATAGATAATAAAACAGTTATCGATCATCATCATCATATCAGCCGAAAGACGTCCACTGCTGGACATAGGCCTCCCCCAAAGAGTGCCAAAGTGACCGATCCCGCGCCACCCGCATCCAGCGGACTCCCGCAACCTTTACCAGGTCATCAGTCCACCTTGTCGGGGGCCTACCCACGCTGCGCCTTCCGGTACGTGGTCGCCACTCGAGAACCTTTCCGCCCCAACGGCCATCGGTTCTACGTGCTATGTGCCCCGCCCACTGCCACTTAAGTTTAGCGATCCGGAGGGCTATATCGGTTACCTTGGTTCTGCTGCGGATAGCCTCATTTCTAATGCGGTCACGCAGAGAAACTCCCAACATGGCCCTCTCCATTGCCCTTTGGGTGACTTTGAACCTTCTTATGAGGCCCATAGTAAGCGACCACGTTTCAGTGCCATATGTCATCACTGGCAACACACACTGGTCAAAGACTTTCGTCTTGAGACACTGCGGAATATTGGACGAAAAGATTTGCCGTAGCTTCCCGAACGCTGCCCAGCCGAGTCGGATTCGACGATTGACCTCTTTCTCGAAGTTGGACCTACCTGACTGGATCGTCTGTCCTAGGTATACATAATCGTCTACAACTTCGAGCGTAAAGTGTCCGATTGTAATGGGAGTTGGTACTACATGGGCATTTGACATGATCTTCGTCTTATCCATGTTCATTCTTAGACCAACTCGCTCGGATGCTTTACTGAGGTCATCGAGCATCGTACTTAAGTCCTCCATGGATTCAGCCAAGACTACTATATCGTCAGCAAACCGAAGGTGAGTGATGTACTCGCCGTTGATGCTGATGCCTAGCCTTCTCCAGTCCAGAGTCTTGAAAACGTCCTCCAGTGCAGCGGTGAACAGTTTTGGAGAAATAACATCTCCTTGCCAGACTCCCCGCTGCAGTGGAATAGGTTTCGAGTTCTGGTCCTGGAGTCGGACTGACATAGTGGCGCTCTCGTACAAACATTTCAGCACTTCGATATAGCGATAGTCAACTTGGCACCGCTGGAGAGACTGTAGTACAGCCCAGGTTTCAATCGAATCGAAGGCTTTTTCGTAGTCCACGAACGCTAAGCAGAGAGGCAGGTTATACTCCTCGGTCTTCTGTATAAACTGACGAAGCGTGTGGATGTGGTCTACGGTACTAAAGCCTCTTCGGAAACCGGCTTGTTCGGGAGGCTGGACGTCATCTAGCCTGCGTACGAGACGGTTTGTAATGACCCTCGAAAACAGCTTATAGACATGGCTCAGAAGTGAGATGGGTCTGTAGTTCTTCAGCAGAGTGTTGTCACCCTTTTTGAAGAACAGCACCACCACGCCTCTGTTCCATGCCTTTGGAGTTCTCCCTTCCAGTAAGACGGAACCGAACAACTTCTGAAGGGCCGTAAGGACCGGTTTTCCACCCGCCTTCAGAAGTTCGGCTGTTATTCCGTCTTCACCTGGTGCTCTGTTGTTCTTGAGCTGTTTAAGAGCCATTAAAATCTCGTACAGGCTGATGTCCAGGATGTCGTCGGTATAGTGTCGGGTTAGTCTAGCTCTAGGGTCTTCCGCCTGACTAACTTCGGGTCTGCGCGTTGATGTGTATAGCTGTCCGTAAAAGCGCTCTATCTCACCCAGAATCTCAGGTTTAGAGGAAACGATTCCACCATCTTCAGTTTTTAACTTCGCGAGCTGGCCAGAGCCAGCTATATATAGATATAGACAGATCTCTCGAGAATACTTTAGAGCCCTTATTACGCTGTATGGCCTCTTCAATACGATTCAAACTCAAACTCAAACTCAAACTCAAAATTATATTTATTCAAGTAGGCCCAGTAACAAGCACTTTCAAATCGTCAGGTAGAAACATAATCTTAAGCTAGTTACTTAGAGTAATTTATTAAACATAAAAAGTAACATTTATATGAAATATTTAAAATTTTATATAAAAAAATACTAGTCTAGAATGTTTCTAGAAAGACAATCTAATGTCAAAAAATAAATAAAACGAGAATAATTAATTAAAAACACAATGTCAAATTTTTCCAAACGGAATAAATAAATTATAAATCCAGTCAAAATTAGTCCCAAGAAGTTTTATCATTCATGTACTCGTAGTCTTGTGCGCTATAATAAGCTTTCGAAATAAGTTTACGTTTCACATAGTTTTTGAATTTATTAATAGATAACTCAGTTACGTTTTCAGGAAGTTTGTTATAAAACCTTACACAATTACCCATGAATGATTTTTTTATTTTTTGGAGCCGAGTGGTGGGCACCGCGAGCTTATGCTTATTTCTAGTATTAATATTATGTATGTCACAGTGTCTCCTAAAATTGACAATGTTTTTATGTACTTACACAATATTTTCATAGATATATTGACAATGCAATGTCATGATATTAATATTTTTAAACTTATCCCTAAGTGAGTCTCTCTGTTTCAATCTATATATCGCCCGAATAGCCCGTTTCTGCAGAACAAAAATCGAATGAATGTCCGAGGCACTGCCCCACAATAAAATACCATATGACATAATGCTATGGAAGTAGCTAAAATATACTAATCGAGCTGTTTTCACGTCTGTTAATTGACGGATCTTACTCACTGCAAATGCTGCAGAACTCAGTCTATTCGAGAGATTAGCAATATGGGGACCCCATTGAAGCTTAGAATCTAACGTTAAACCAAGAAAAACTGTGCTATCAACTAGTTCCAATTCCTCATCTTTCACAAAGACACTCGCTTGCTCGTGTTCAACGTGATTCGTGACAAATTTAATACATTTAGTCTTCTTCTCATTTAACAATAAATTATTAATATTAAACCAATTTACTACTTTAGAAATAGCATTGTTTACGTCATTGCAAGCTTTTTGCTGTCTTATAAGTTTGAAAATAAGTGAGGTGTCATCAGCAAATAATACTATATCATGGTGGGTCTTTACGAGATATGGCAAGTCATTTATGTAGATAAGGAACAGGAAAGGCCCCAATATTGATCCCTGCGGTACACCCATCGAGACCAATGACCCCGGTGATCGCTGTCCATTTACTTCGACCCTTTGTATTCTACCATGTAAGTATGACTTTAGTAATTCAGTGCTGATCCTCTGACTCCATAGTAGTCGAGTTTCAAAAAAGCCTTCGATTCGATTGAAACCTGGGCTGTACTACAGTCTCTCCAGCGGTGCCAAGTTGACTATCGCTATATCGAAGTGCTGAAGTGTTTGTACGAGAGCGCCACTATGTCAGTCCGACTCCAGGACCAGAACTCGAAACCTATTCCGCTGCAGCGGGGAGTCAGGCAAGGAGATGTTATTTCTCCAAAACTGTTCACCGCTGCACTGGAGGACGTTTTCAAGACTCTGGACAGGAGAAGGCTAGGCATCAGCATCAACGGCGAGTACATCACTCACCTTCGGTTTGCTGACGATATAGTAGTCTTGGCTGAGACCATGGAGGACTTAAGTACGATGCTCGATGACCTCAGTAAAGCATCCGAGCGAGTTGGTCTAAGAATGAACATGGATAAGACGAAGATCATGTCAAATGCCCATGTAGTACCAACTCCCATTACAATCGGACACTTTACGCTCGAAGTTGTAGACGATTATGTATACCTAGGACAGACGATCCAGTCAGGTAGGTCCAACTTCGAGAAAGAGGTCAATCGTCGAATCCGACTCGGCTGGGCAGCGTTCGGGAAGCTACGGCAAATCTTTTCGTCCAATATTCCGCAGTGTCTCAAGACGAAAGTCTTTGACCAGTGTGTGTTGTCAGTGATGACATATGGCACTGAAACGTGGTCGCTTACTATGGGCCTCATAAGAAGGCTCAAAGTCACCCAAAGGGCAATGGAGAGGGCCATGTTGGGAGTTTCCCTGCGTGACCGCATCAGAAATGAGGCTATCCGCAGCAGAACCGGGGTAACCGATATAGCCCTCCGGATCGCTAAACTTAAGTGGCAGTGGGCGGGGCACATAGCACGTAGAACCGATGGCCGTTGGGGCGGAAAGGTTCTCGAGTGGCGACCACGTACCGGAAGGCGCAGCGTGGGTAGGCCCCCGACAAGGTGGACTGATGACCTGGTAAAGGTTGCGGGAGTCCGCTGGATGCGGGTGGCGCGGGATCGGTCACTTTGGCACTCTTTGGGGGAGGCCTATGTGCAGCAGTGGACGTCTATCGGCTGATATGATGATGATTATAGGGTAGGTAAGCGTGGGGTTATTTAAAGATGCAAACATATTTATGTTACATTTAATAATTATTAAATGCTAGATCTTGATGAGATGTAAACAAACCTTTATTGAAAATGAGTACAAGGTCCAAATTACTTCCATTACATTTACCTGGAATTTTCCTCGCGGTGGTGAGGTGAAAAGTTGTGTGTTTCGCTCGGCAGCAAAATTGTTTGGCGTCTCGTGCCTTGAAAGTCTCGCTATGCTCAGGATTGTACTTTTGAACCAGTCGCTTCGCTCATGGTTCAATTTTAAAATCCTTCGCTGACTCGGCTTTCAATAGAAACAACAACTTTGCAGCCTTGCATAACAAATAACTATCAATAGAAAGGGACTCGGACTCGCGTTATAGTTCTATAAATTACCTAGTGGTTAGCAAAAAAGAGATCTTTTGTTCCGCGTAAACACTTACTGGTCAATGGGTACTCCGGGTACTCGAAAAGATTATCTATTATTAATTCCTGTACACATCTTTACCTGAGAGTCGGAGTGATTCAAGATCATTTCAGTCATCACGTTTTTATTTATTTAATGTAAAACAGTGTTATAATATAAATATGTAGAGAAGAAGATCAATATTATTTAATGCTGCAGCCTGTGTCCTACCTGTTGGATCTATTGCCACAAATATCTACTAAACTATTACCCCATAAAACGAGTTTTGTCCCTTTCTTACTAATTTAAATATCAAAGACAAACGAATTTTAACGGCATTTCAGCTAAAATAGGTTTGTTCAACGTTTTACTTGATAGGTTAAATTAGAACTGCATGTGTCTTAAGTCCATAATAAGATTTTTTTTATCTCCCACCACATTACTATGCAATCAAAGTTGCAGGTACAGCTAGTACATAAATAATAGCATGGATCTATAGTCAGATTCACTACTTCACAGATGATTGCATAGTTAGGTACTTTTACGTGAGCAAAAAGCCTAAGCTTAATGCACCTCTGGGTAACAAGGCATTCCGGACGATACGTATAACCTTCAAACAAATCTTAAGCCAGCTTTTTGTTTCAGGAGCAAAAAGTGGTGAGTTCGCGTCGTGGCGTGGTGGAAGAGCAGACACGGCTGTGGGAGAGTACACTAGAGCTGTTGCGGTGTAAGATGCGTGCGCGCACGCAGCCGGCCGCGCGGCAGGGTCGCGTGCACATAACACAGCACTCGCAGATGCTGACATTGACATAATCACACTACGGGGAAATACATATACAATCAAAAGCCTGATCAGCGAGTCGTGTCTAAAAAAATGCGGCAAATTTGACTCTTGCTATTAACAAAATGCATAGCGGCGTATAGGCAAAAAGCTTAAGTAAAGCCGTTCTTGTATGTAGTGGTGACGTATCCCAACAGACATTACGTACATATTTAAATTGTGTAACACAATCATAACAATAGCCTATTTACACGTCACCCCTATATGCGAGAGGGGCTTTCCTGTAGTTTCTTACTTGTAATAGGTAAAATAGTAGGTGTACTCACCTAACTAACTTCTTATTTATAGGTAAAATTGTTGCCACATACGAAATATTATGCTGGTGTTACGTCACGACTCGCTGGACAGACTAATACCTACACGTAGTTTGTGCTTTAAAGCAAAATAAATGCGCACCCAAAGAAAATTTTGGTATTTTTTTGTGGAATTCCTATTCAATATCAAAGAAAGACGAAACGAGATATTTTATAGGTACTTTTTTATACTATAGGCAATTAAACAGCTGAAACGAATCAGTTTCAATTCAATCCTCTCATAGGACTCAGCCGGTGCCGGTGAAAAGATCTAATAAAGGAAATGTGTCTGATAGGCTGCTATGCCCCCGGGCCCCCGGGCTAATTAAATTAAGCTATTTCATCATACAAACAAGAGTAAGACAAGTTATGAAGTTATGCGTCACTAGTACGAAATCGTAGCTAGTGGGAAAGCAGTGTTATGTGGGAGTCTAGTGATCGAAACGCATACCGCTGCGGTATGCCGGGCGTGTGCCATGGAAGCTGCGTTAAATGTAAGAATGTAACGCAGGATCTATGGCGCTCTATGTATATAGGTAGTACCCATAACACCAGGCACACTTATCAGCAAGTGTTACAATATAAGCTGATTGTGCAATTGAAATCTTAATTCGTCCAGCGTTGGAAATACAAATAGCCTTTTTTTAAATTGGACACAATCACCTCCATTTAATATCGAAATTATTACAAATATCATAGCATTCGCTTTTTCAAAAGTTGTCTGCAGCGCTTCTCAACACTTATCGCATCATGCCTCCACAGTCCGCGGCCGGCCGCGCCGGGGTGCGCCTGTGCCGAGCTCCAGGTGGTGGAACAATACTAAGTAGGCCTGATCATAGATCAAAAATTCTCTTGGCAGCCACACACCAACAGCGTATGCGATAAACTATGATCAGTACTTGTAAAATTCCACTACTTGAAGTTTTTATTGGACAAGGCTACTATGTACACAGTTTATTATGCCTTGGTGGACTCCCTATTGTCTTACGGATTGGCAAGCTACGGATGCACGTTCAAAACCTACTTAGATAAAATAAAAGCATTGCAAATTAGATTTATGAAATGTATGGTTGACAAAAAGACAAAAACCAAATGTAAAAATAGTACTTATGAGCGCCTTTTCCTTTAATGTAAAATCTAGCCAGTTCATGAGAGAGTAGTGTTACTGTTGGCCATGGAGCACTTTTCTAATGATGAATTCAAAAATGTAATTAGCAATAATAGGTTAATAAATAATAGGAAATAGATAAGTTGTTGGTACCTAGTTTCACGAACTATTATGGTCAAAGATGTAGAAAATACCTAGTCCCCAAGATTTACAACAATCTACCATCAGATAAAAAACGAACATGTAAAACTATACAATCATTTATAGTATTTTATGCAACTGTTGTATAACCTAGGGTCTTAAAACGCGAGTGTCATGAGTTGCGATGCGAGCCTTGGCGAGCATCGCAATTAAAGACGCCACGAGCGTTTTAAGACCAAGTTATACACCGTTGCATACAATACTTTTTCTACGACTAATTTTAAATAAATAGCATTTGACTTTTCAGGCAGTAAGTTTTCCGTTAGTTCTATTACTACTCACGCAATTTCCTCAGCGGTGCAGTTATTTTCTTCTTCGTCCATTTTAAAAGGAACGTACACATTTTTCTTCACTTCACAAACACGAATCAAATCTTAAGTAAGTTATTATGTTATTAATAACGAATAGTTATCACATTTCGTCTTTTAATTTTGAACTGGAACTTTGGTCGGAAATTAGAAATATGACACATTGACACCTCTTGTTTATGGTCTGTTTTGTTTTTAATTTCCTTGCACTTGCCATCCGAACCAAACTGAATCCGGATCCGAACCGAATCGGATCGGTTTATATTTATAAATAATACCAATAATTGGTAAAATATGTATATTAACACACAATACATGATAATTTATTTTTGTTTTAGTAAATAATTTATGTTTTACAAATATTTGATGGTAATTAAAACTTCTTTATTTCGAAAATTTTGCTTATGAAGTTGGCACCACTGCAATTTAGTGGCTGATTAAAAAAAAGTTAGATGATTTGACATCGTGGTAAACAGTGCTTTTATGGAAAATGTATGAACCAAAAAAGTACACTAAAGTGTGCGTTTATGGGCCATAGAGCATAGAGTTTTTCGACGACTTATTATCGGTGTCATTGTATTTGAGCTAAAGCCTATATAAATGACAGATAACGGTACAGGAGTAGAAAAAATATTTTTCTACTCCTGTACTTTTATCTGTCATTTACATAGTCCCGAACACTAATATAAAGACATACAAAATAAGTCTGCAGAAAAGTCTATACTCTATTCCCCATAACAGTACGGCACAACCGTGCTGTTTTGTCGCCAAAACGATACGCTTAGCAGCCATACGCTTCTAAACCTGGGTAGTGCTACATTGTGCCACGGCCTACTAGACACGATCGAGTAGGCCGCGACGCGACTAATCTAGAGGGCCATGCCGAAACATAAAATACATTAGGTACTACCAACTTAACAAACCACTGAATGTATTTACTTCAAATAAATTATTGTACTAAAGGCATTGCTGCCAACTTAAGAAAAACCTTGGTCTTAATATGACAGTACTGGCAAGTTGAATTAAGAACAAAACAGACCATAAACAAGAGGTGTCAATGTGTCATGTTTCCAATTTCCTACCAAAGTTCCAGTTCAAAATTAAAAGACGAAATATGTCAAATATGATAACTATTCGTTATTAATAACTTCTTAAGATTTGATTCGTGTTTGTGAAGTGAAGAAAAATGTGTACGTTCCTTTTAAAATGGACGAAGAAGAAAATAACTGCAGCACCGCTGAAGAAATTGCGTGAGTAGTAATAGAACTGACAGAAAACTTACTGCCTGAAAAGTCAAATTATGCTATTTATTTAAAATAGTCGTAGAAAAAATATTGTATGCAACGGTGTATAACTTGGTCTTAAAACGCTCGTGGCGTCTTTAATTGCGATGCTCGCCAAGGCTCGCATCGCAACTCACGACACTCGCGTTTTAAGACCCTACTTATACAACAGTTGCATAAAATACTAAAAACAAGCACTGAATTACTATCCAAATTCATAGATACATTAAATTTGTGATACCTATAGTTAAACACATTCTATAAACTTTGTTTGTGCTATAAATTACTTACACCTAATACTTACTAACTAATACCTACTTAATATCGCGACTGTAAACATATATTTGTGCATGTGGAGCATCGTCTGCCAACAAACCGCATTGTGGTTTGGCAGAAGAAAATGTTAATAATAGAAATAAGTTTACTTCGTGAATAAATAAATTATTAAATTATTATATTCTGTTTGAAAAAAAAAGAAAATAAACCGTGAAATTGCGACCCAAAAGTGATTTTCACGCTTAAGTGTATACGAAATTAGATTAGCATATTTACGCCCAAGCAAGAACTTGGTGACGTATGTTTTGAATAGACCGTTGGGTATGTGTGTCTGGTGAATGGTTCGTGCTGGGACTGGCGAGGGCTCAGACGAGCTAACGAATTTGAATACACACACAGGAACAGGCAATTTGAAAGATAAATATTTTGCCAAACAGGATAAATATGCGTAGCACCCTGGCAAAGGTAAATCTGAATTACGCGCCTACGTATACTTTGTATGTACCTACCTACCGCGTATTCACGTGAATCGTAGTAGAACGAATCAGATATATCGGAGAGGCCAAGGTGCTCACAAATATCTGAACACGCCTCTAATGCCTCGACAATAGAGACGTGTTCAGATATTTGTGAACACGTTGGCTGCTCCGATATATCTGATGGCGACTGCACGTGCATATACCTTATATACGAATTTATTTCGAACTTTCATTACTTTCGAATTATAGTGTCATTATTTATTAAAAACCAGCCTAGAGCGTCCCTCAAAGTTAACTAGATTCCAAGTGATAATTTGTTTAAATTAGTTAGGTAACTATTCATGTTTTACTCTTTAACTTGAAATGTGTAGTTCTTTACTGAGGTGTGATACTTTTTCTTTTTTAGAGATAGCAGACTTCAAAATCATATGTTCAAATCATTATGTTCCAACTGTACATTTTAAAGTTTATCTCTCGTTTCTATAGTTCTATTTACATATTCTACTTTCGATATTATTTTTATGGGAACTAGATAAGGTCTCCCCTATATGCATACAAGTTTCATATTTCAAAAAAAGCATAGATAAAACTCGCAAGTTTACGCATGCCACGCTTGTCCGCGGAATGGATGCTAGATTTATGACTTTGCTGCTTTTTATAGGGATAATCCCTACGAACGTCTCATATTTTACGAGTTAGGATGACTGTTGTTTATTTCCCTGTATAAAATTTATGTAGGCATCTGTTGACTACCTAACAAAGACGTAGTGTATTTTAGGAGAATATATTGTGCTTATTTCGTTGTTATTATTTCATCCACTGCACAGAAAATAAATGAAGGTGTAAGAACAACATAAAATGTGGCATTGCTTCCCTAAGTGTCATAAATCCAGCTCAGTGAGAAATGAGGGCTACACTATTTTTACACGGGTATCAAAATGAAGCCGTTATATCAGTGTAATCGCCTCCCCAATTAACAGAAAACTCTGACAATAGGGATTACTTATAAGAAGCTTTTGTTTCTAAGGGCCTATTTTTCAATCTCTAGATAAAGTTATCCGTAGATAAGTTAAAATTATCACCATCTTTTTCTTAAGTCTATGAAAGAAAAGGACAGATAACATTTATCTGACAGATCTGTGAATTGAAAAGTCGGCCCTTAAAGTAACACACGGTTTTTTTACTAGAACTTTATGTTGCGTGGTTGGGACAGTAAAATTTATCGACTTTTCACGAATTTTACTTTATTTCAAATCTCGGTGCACCTCAAATAATTCGTTTTTTAAACATAATATATGTTTAAAAAACGAATTCTAGGACTCATAATTGAATGGTTCAGTCACTCACCTATCAGATTTCTTGATTAATTAGTGAAATCAAGTGCAGAAAGTTACGATATAAAATTTTAGTTTATTAAAGAATTTATTTCAGCACAGAAAGACGAAGTCGGCGACGTCACGTGTGTCGATGACATTCAAAATGTAGAATCGAGTCGAATAGGTTCGCAGGAGTCTGATTTGAGATTCAAAATGTTATTTCGAAAGCTGTTAGGACCTGCGAGCTAGATAATATTAATGCAGATGACATGATAGTACCTAGTTAGTAGGTACATACATACCTAGATAGCCAATCTGTACGTATGAGATTGTAATGAGAAGCTAATATTTTCTCGCTACAATTTCATTTTGTATTCGCGAAATTAGTTTTCTATAAAGATGTTGCGTTTGAAAGGTAGGTATGTGGTGGGTATGTGGTTTGATGCAGAAAATAGCAGCGACAAACTTAAAACTGATTTGCATTGCAGATGAACGTAACTGACGACGCGAGATGTTCGCGCGGCCTGGCATTTCCCAAGATTTTCTTAAATCTTATTATTTAGTACCACATAACGCTATCATCCAATTAATAACAGACCAACACAATTACTATTATTATTATTGCTTAATCCGCGCGCCTTCTTATTTTAGTTTGGCTGTATAAATGACTGCTAACAGCCTGTCAGTTGAAATTATTTTGCTGCGGTAATTTTATGAACTTTATAATATAAGTTAATACCTAAGCGATACGAAGTGAAGCACTTCCTCATGGATTTGATGATCTATAGGTACCTACCATATAACGACACAATATCTATTTTATTGGCTACTTAATTGAAATACAAACTTAGTTTGAAAACGATAACGACTATACTGAACCCAACTTTGACTGGTAACTTAAATCTCTCATTTGTGGTTTCCGACTTATCCGATTAGCTTGTTCTTTACCGAGCCGGGGTCGGGTCTCATTATCCTTACAGTCCTGTAAACGTAGACTTACTTACTTGTGACAAAATGATGTTAAAATTGCTGCAAGCAGTTGAAATTTCTTTCAGTAACGCTAATTTTGTAAAAAATGTCTTACCAACACTAGTCACTGGTCTTAGAAGTTTGTATTTTATTTCAAATGTAGTACAATTGTAAAGCGGGTTTTTATTTACACCAAAACAAAACATTACACAATAATATACAGGGCGTCCCAAAAATATGGGACATGAAGGGGAAGTACCTTAAATATCGTAGATAGGGTATGTTGCTGAAAGAAGACTAAGAAAATAACATAAAATTTTTGAAAGTTAGTAATTCTGCATTCAAAGTTTTTCGAAAAATTACTTGCTTCGTCTGGGAATCCAACCGACTTAAATGTGAAAAAAAAATCACCCCTACTTTTACAATGCCAATGGAAAGGACAGCTAAAAAATAATAAATCTTCTTGAGTAACAAAGTATTTAAAAAAAAGGAACAACGTGAAATTAATCATTTTAATCAAATTAAAAACATACATGAAACTGCCGAAGTCAATTAAGTAGGTTTGTTTTGATTTTGCCTGCTATCTAACTTACATAGAACGTATTAAAATACTAAGTTTAATAATTTTATCTACATGTGCACTTATAATAAGGAAATGTGTGAGTACTATAAAGTGTTTTATTAAGTGGGTACTTATTTACGAATAATCAATGCTATCTATATGGAATAATAATATCGCTACTTTTCGTACGTCGTCGTCGGCAATAAATAATTTTCTTGAAATTTGACTTGAACATTTTACATTGCTCCTTTCTTTTAAAATACTGTGTTACTAAAGAAGATTTATTATTTTTTAGCTATTCTTTCCATTGGCATTGTAAAAGTAGGGGTGATTTTTTTTCACATATAAGTCGGTTAATAAACAAAGCAGCAATAAACTTACTGATTACTGATTACTGGTTCTATTCCCAGACGAAGCAAGTAATTTTTCGAAAAATTTTGAATGCAGAATTACTAACTTTCAAAAATTTTATGTTATTTTCTTAGTCTTCTTTCAGCAACATACCCTATCTACGATATTTAAGGTACTTCCCCTTCATGTCCCATATTTTTGGGAGGCCCTGTATATTATTTACATTTATAAATAAAAGTATGCTTGAGATATGTTCTGTTCCGGCTACGAATAGTGTCGCTT
The DNA here is from genome assembly GCA_945867215.1 of Epinotia demarniana. Taxonomy (NCBI): domain Eukaryota; kingdom Metazoa; phylum Arthropoda; class Insecta; order Lepidoptera; family Tortricidae; genus Epinotia; species Epinotia demarniana. The sequence continues at coordinate 17,524,899 of OX244266.1, read as the reverse complement.
GCAAATAAACTGCAAAGATAACCTTTCTTTTGAGTAGGCAATCTTATTGCTAGTAAGGAAAGGGATTAAATAGGATGAGTCTAAACTCTACTCCGGAAAAATGGATGTTCGGCTAGAATATACACGTATACAACGTGTTTTATTAACCGTCTTAGAGCCGAAGCCCACTTAAAGTATCCAAAAAGTATAAAATTGGTTAAGTTAATACTAGAAGTTGGGTAATAAAATCCGTGGAGTACTTGAAGAAAATTATATTAGTTTTGCACACAATTAGGTACCTAATCACAAAAGTGGAATGATGATATAGAATGTAGAAAAAACAAATATCTAAATATTGCAGGGTGTCAGTATTACAAAAGCTAACGAGAAGGTTTAACAAAGTTTTTAGTAATAAAAGGTAATTAAGTTTGTAAAATCTTGTATGGTGCGTGGTGTGAAGTTCATTCACCCGGTTAGAGTTCGTACCTATCTACATAAGATGGCGGCTAGCGGTCACTGCGGTTACTCAGCTGGATGATTAAAATAATATTAATACATAAAAAAACAACAATATAAATGCATTAAAAAAAGAAAAAAATCAACCTTTTTTAAGTTTCTGTTCTAAGAGACGGTTAAAAAAACACCGTGTATAGCATTTGTCTCGGCAGTGACGCTTCCATAATAATTTTCGACAATGGGGATGGCAACTGTCAAATGTTTGACTAGATGGCGCCATCATAGGTTTCCCCCAATCCCCTTGATTCCCTTTGAATCCAAACGCCTTGATTCTAAACAAGGTAATTCCGAAAAAAATCAAGTATTTGACACTGATAGTTTTTGTAGGACTGACATAAGACTGACAGGTACAACCTATGCTGGCGCCATCTGCAAATACCTTCGCCCGGGCAACCCCATTGGAAGACACGCCTACGACCAGCCAACGAATATAACAGCTAATTAACGAGTCTGAGGGGCTACCGGGAAATGAAAACGAACTTCGTTTGTGTATCTCCGTCTCTGTCGCACTTGCTAGGTCGAGCGACAGAGAGGGAGATATTCGAACGAAGTTCGTTTTCACTTCGCGGTAGCCCCTCTGAAAATTTGTAAATTCATTATTTGTCGTGGCCGTGTCGCGAAATAATTTGAGCCTTGGTTCATAATTAACTGAAAACCGCTGACATTCGTCGCTTGAGGGCAACGTACGTTCATTATTTTAATCGAAAGAGGGAGCTAAGCGAATGAAGTTCTTTGCTCCAGCTTGGGCCGAATATAGTTTGTATGTCCATATGTCCCGCTTTCCCACTGTTCTCCAGTACAGGTCGCATTTCTCAACAGATTCTCGTGAAATTTTGTGAGGAGGTTCATTAATTAAGTATATAGTTTTTTTTGTAGTCACTTTTTCGAAATTTAAAAACTATAATTATATTTTAATAAAGACAAGCTCGTGAGTTCTCAGCTCAGAATGTACAGTCAAGGAAATTGAAACCTTTTTCGCGTCTTACAATGACAGTCAGGGATAAAAAGGTACAGGAAACGTGAGAAAAGCTTTACCCTTTCAAAGTTTTCATGACGCTGATATATGATTGAAATCCTCCTGGGCCGTGGAAATAGCTATTTGTTATGCAAGGCTAAAAAGGTGTTGTTTTAGTCAGCGAAGGAATATAAAAATAAATAAATATATGCAGACAATCTTACACAAATCGACCTAGGTAGACCCAAACTAAGCAAAGCTTATACTATGGCTAAAAGACGACAATAAACATACTTATACTCGTATAGGTAAATAAATATTGAGTACATAGAACACATCCATGACTCGGGAACAAATATTCATGCTAATCACACAAATTAATGCCCTTACCGGGACTCGAACCCAACCAGGAGCAAAGCGAGTGGTTTAAAGCACAATTCTGCTTTTAAGTCGTGTCTTAAACTTGTACAGAACAACTTTACTGCCGACTGAAACACGTCATTTTCACCTCAGCATCGCGAGGAAAAACTAGATTGACAAAAAATATAATGCGTCGTGTGGCATAGTAATCAGCCAAAGGTTGTTTCTTTATGCCTTAGATTGGCCCGAAAATCGTTCATATACCGACCGGTGTCTGTCCCGCTCTCCAGCTGTTCGTCGATTCGCGAATCGACTCTCGTTAAATTTTGGGAGCACGCACGTCGTTAATTAAGTACATATATTTTTTTGAAAAGTCACTTATTCGTTTTTAGGGTTCCGTAGTCGACTAGGAACTCTTATAGTTTCGCCATGTCTGTCCCTCCGTCCGCGGATAATCTCAGTAACCGTTAGCACTAGAAAGCTGAAATTTGGAACTAATATTTATGTCAATCGCGCCGACAAAGTGGTAAAATAAAAAGTAGAAAAAATGTTTTATTAGGGTACCTCCCCTATACGTAAAGTGAGGAGTGTTTTTTTTTTCATTCAACCCTAATGTGTAATATATTGTTGGATAGATATTTAAAAATGAATAAGGGTTTAGTTGAATAATTTTTTGATAATATTAATATTTTCGGAGATAATCGCTTCAGAAGTTAAAAAAAAGTGCCCCCCCCCTCTAACTTTTGAACCATAGGTTTTAAAAATATGGAAACAATCTCAAAAGTAGAACTTTATAAAATCTTTCTAGCAATAATATTTTAAACTTGATAGGTTGAACAATTTTTGAAAAAAAAATACAAAATAATTTCTGAACTAAGTTTGTAATTTAACCGTATAAGCAGGTGTTTATTGTACCTGTAATTTCTACAAAATCACAATGAAATTACGTGCTTTCAAATAAAGTAAAAACGGTGAAAATCGGTTAACGCAATAAAGAGTTATTCCGTAAAAATCATGTTCCATACTTTAAGCTCGCGCACAATAGTTTACTTAATTTGCATGTCGCTGTACGCGGAACGCTCATATCGTACATGGCGGTGTTAAAAATTTTCCTGCACGGCTATCACGCGACGGCGCGTTAGCTCTCTCGATTTTTATCGAGGTCTAATAATAAAATTGTTCGCTAAGTATTGCTTGTATTGTTCGCTAAGGGCGGGTTGCACCGACTTACGATTACAGACCGATCAACGTTAAATATGGAGCTGACAGCTGTTGGCAAACGTTCCATACATTTAGATTTTAACGAACACCGCTTACGATTACAGACCGTTTGGTGCAACCCACCCTAAGTATTGCTTGTTTAACGCTCAAGTGGGGACACTTACTGTGACGGACGGAAAACTACGGAACCCTACACTGAGCGTGGCCCGACACGCTCTTGGCCGGTTTTTTTTAAACATAAAATGTAGACAAGTGCGTTGTGCAGCTTACGGAGCCACTACTTAATATTATTATTATACATTCACGGGTCATATAACACTCAAACGCAGAAATACTGCTATGCCCTGTACACTACGCGCTTATGCAGCTCATTCCGCCGCGCCGGTCACCCGTCGCAAAGCTAAACCTCTACCTTACTTGTGGGTGAGCGTTGAGGTGAGCTTAAAACAAGTAACAGAATAGGGGGCTGGCCACTCTTTATAATTCTTATTTTTTCTCCTTTCTCATCATAATCTCAGATATTTTCATGTGAATGAACAATACACGGAATTAAATGAACTAATTTTATTTAGTTTTTCAATTAACATTCGACACGTATTCTGGAAAACGTGGGCGCATAAAGACGGCACCTGAAGTTTCCAAAAAAATGCGCCAAATTAGAAACGAATGATTAGGAGTTTTCTGGAAGCTGTTTTCATTATAATAGCTCGCAGATAATAAGTTTGCGGATGACGGCTCGTACCCACGGCCACTGGCGTCGTGGGGAACTGTCAACCAACTTTTAATTTCGTGTCGTTATTAATTCGGAAGTTGTATCGCGGCTCATCCTTCACGTGCGGATACTTCGCTAATGACTTGACTATTTCTTCACAATTTGAGCTATTGTTGACGACCGGTTTAGCTTAGTTGGTACCTAATGACCCTGCCTACGAAGCTAGTGGTCGCGGGTTTGGAACCTGGTAAGGGCAATTATTTGTGTGATGAGCACGAATATTTGGCCCTGAGTCCATAACTGTTTTCTATATATTTAAGTATTTATTTATCTCTATAAGCATGTTTATCGTCATCTAGTACCCATACTTACAAGCTTTGCTTAGTTTGGGACTAGGTCGATTTGTGTAAGATTGGCTGCTAATATTTATTTATTTAATTATTTTATTTTTTTATATACCTAGGTAAACTGTTAAAACAGCATACTTATTCATAAATAGTATTTCACACATTTAATACAAACGTATTAGACTAAAATGTTGATCACATGATAAAATGATAAAATGTTGATGTTAAGTTATCACGAGATTATAATCAGCTCGGCGAACCTTGATCCCTATGACAGTTCATACTAGTGACGGGTCGTGTCGATATATCGCAACTTTTTATAGGCAATGGCGTGACTTGCATTCAGCCACATCGATAAACATGTTTTTAAAATATAATCTACATTACTATAATTATAATGCTTGTTATATTTACAAGTATCCGTGTATTTGTATATGGGGTTGCCAATATTCCGATGCAGAGGTAACATGGTCGGACTGTATAATTTTAATGTGAATTAAAATTTTAGTTATAGCAACACTATCTGATCTGTCACTACGCTAGTACTGTCAGTTCGCTACGCCAGTACGAGTGCTAACGCCTTGTATGCGCCACGTGTTTTGTTGTGTCATCGGAATCCTTTGTTTGTTACTATTGTTGTTTTCTGTTTTTGTTATTGTTGCTGTTTTGTTTTTGTTGGTGTTTCAAAATGCCGAAAAGACTGAGAAAAACTGTACTCAACAGTGAAACGCGGGAGTTTGTTGTACGCTTGCGTGACTATTTTGCTCGCGAACAACAAAATGGCGGACCTTTGTTGCCACTTGACAACGTACGCGACCGTGTTGCTGATGCTTTGGGAATTGGCAAAGCTACCGTTTCCCGAATTACAAAGGAGAAGTTCGGCGAATCGTCGATGGAGGAGAACAAACTATCAACTCCAAAGAAGAAAAAACATAATAGGGCACGACCCGTAACTAACCCCGATGATTTCGACATGGCAGCGATACGAAACCATATTTACGGCTATTATTTTCGAGGTGAACTGCCGACTTGCGCAAAATTATTAGCGTCGCTGAAATCGGCTGATTTATTTAAAGGTGGATTCACTTCTCTCAGACAGGTTATAAAAAAATGTGGATTTCGTTATGGGAAGTGTGACAAAAGAAAAGTGATAATGGAGCGGAAAGACATTGGATTGATGAGGTGTGATTTTCTACGACAAATAAAAAACATCGAGAACTGGGACAAGGTGGTTTATCTGGACGAAACGTGGCTCAACGCCAATCACTCAGTCTCCAAAACATGGACAGACGACACAGAGAAATCCTGTACCAAAGCACCAGAAGGCAAGGGCCAGCGTTTGATTATCTGCCACGCTGGCACAGCCAAAGGTTTTGTACCTAACTGCTTGTGGGCCTTCAAATCCGTGAAAACAACTGATTATCACGAAGAGATGAATTTTGAGAATTTCAAGAAATGGTTCACAAAACTATTAGACAATTTAAACGAGCCCCACTACATTTTAATGGACAACGCCCCATACCACTCTGTGCAAATTAATAAAGCGCCTACCGCGAACAACAATAAAGGCGAAATAATAGAGTGGCTGCAAAACAATGGTGTGGCAGCTAATACTCAAATGCTGAAAAAGGAATTAGTTAGATTGTTGAACCTTCATAAACAGCAAACAAAGAAGAAATATTTCTTGGATGAGATGGCAAAATCAAAAGGGCACACCGTGATTCGGCTACCGCCCTACCACTGCCAATATAATGCAATCGAAATGATATGGGCGCAGATCAAAGGTGGGTTGATTTGTATTTATTTTAACATGTTTTTATTTAGGTCACTGGTGACTGTCTAGTCGGCTAGTACTATTTAAAGCTATTTTATTTCACTAGCAAATTGCATTTTTATTTTTATCCATGTGCTTATATCAATTACACACTTTTAACGTACAAAATTATGTACTTATAATGTACTTACCCCGATCTCGCTCTTTGACTTTGCATCATTTTTAATCTAAACCATTATTGTTTCAGGTTGTGCAGCCAGGCTTAACACCACTCCGCCATTCACAGCTAATAAAATGCTTACGTTGCTACAAGAGGCATGTAGTCAAGTGACTCCGGACAATTGGAGGAAAGTGGTTGAAAAGACGAAAAAACTATGCTTAGATGATTGGAATCGAGACGTGCGATACGACAATATAGTAGACCAGCCGTTTTTAATAAACATAGGAGAAAGCAGCTGCAGTTCGGATTCCGAGTCTGAGACGCAATCAGTGACATCATTGTCAGATTCAGATTAATTAATGTATATTAAAAAATCATTAATAAACCGCTTTTGTTTTATTTGAGTAGGTATATACAATAAATTTGTTAAATCTCCTTTATTTTATTATCGCAAACAACTTAAATGATTATAAATCTGACACTAAGAGCGTAGGTACTCTATTGATGTATTTTGTACACTCGTTTCCATTTTCGATATTTGTTTATCGATACTTTTCCGCACTAGTCGATATCTTCCAAACGGAGTAACTTTTGCAGGACGTCAACGTAAAGTCTGATTGAGATAATTTCTTGTAAGTGTTAATAATTATTATAATTCCAACGGGATATTATTGTAATTGCATATATCTGCCTAAAATTAATAAATATCATTTTTAGACACCGCCAATTCGATTATAATATAACGGTGACGCTACTACAAGATTGTGTCGTGGGAATAACTGTCAGTGTCATAGGGATCAAGGTTCGCCGAGCTGATTATAGGTATTTCTTTGCAAGCCAAGGCAAAGTGATTAATTGTTTCTTTACCTACATGTTATTGTTTTTGTTTCTCTTTGTAACTGCTTTGTTCTGGTGAGGTGTGCAACTAAGAGAAACAAGCAAGCAACATTAATACATTTATTTATTATATACATTATTACATTGAAAGACCCGAAACATCCCTTATTGTGTGTAATAAGCTGAACATATTACACTCAATACGAATGTTACCTAAAACACTATAATTGCACTTCATTTTATTAATCGAACATATCCATAAATATGATGCGTGATTATACTTAACCAGCTGGGCTACAATATCTCGTCGTTAGATCCTCTTCGGTCGGCTGCTGCTGGTCGCTAGGCAAGTGAGCGCTCCCGTTTTTTTTTTTTTTTGAACCTGACTGTTGCTATAATAGGACGGACCCAATATAGCGGTCGAACTGCGTGGTTGGAGGGTGGCCTGGGGAAAATCCAGGGGAAGCCTCCGGCACGACCACGCGGGGAAGTTTGTACACTGGAATACTCTAAGAGTTTGCGCTCCAGTGAGATTGGTTGAACGGTATCAACCGAATCTGGGGTGTAAGTGGTATCGAACTACTGGGAGTTTTATCGCTGGTTCGCTAAAACCTAGCCTAGCTGAGAAGAGTCCAGCAAGAAACTCAGCTAGGCCCGACTTGCGTCGGACTGACTCTACCCGGTATGCGGCGGTACCGGGACGAAAGCGGACTATATGTGTCTGTGTTGTCGCGATCTCGCGGTGGACGTCCCCGCCGGCGGGAACGCTGAAGTGTACGCGATGTGTTGGACGCCGAAAGCGCAGCGTTCCATCTTTCGATGGACGCTGTGATTTCGTCGTCCGGGTCCGTGAGTGTGTGCCTAGGACGCCGGACCGTGCGGCCCCTAATCAGTGAGAGCGCTCCCGACGTGTTCCTGCCCTTTTATGGTGTAGTTTGACAGTTCCAAATGCACGATAGCCGTGGTGTTGCCAGGATGATCGGCTAAAACTCCGTGGCGACAACATCAGTGAGTATTTGTATGTTTGTATTTTAATGATCCCTAAACAATAACAGCGTGGGAACTATCTGCCCATTTCCCCTGAAAGGAGTCCTAGATGTGCTCAGCAGCAGAGCGACATTAATATATAGGCTAATGATACAGTCTATAAAATAACATATATATATAAACTTATACCAAAACGCGATACTGTTCGTAAACAAAAACTTTTAGTGACTAAATATAACAAACAAAAATATTGTAAAATATGTCTTCTTCAATGCTGGTCTAATTTTACTCGTTATTACTTCTAAACGTCCGAGGAGGAAGTGGCTTTTAGAATAAGCGTCTCATAATCATTATCACTTACTATTTCATGTTCATCATCATAAAATAGATTCAAGATAAAATTAGCTTTAGTGGTTTAAGCGTGAAGAGGTAACAGACAGACAGACAGACACACTTTCGCATTTATAATATTTTAAGTATGGAAGTATGGATTAATTGCACTCTATTATAATGTGTTTATTAACGATGTAACGGCAAAAATAATGAATAATCAGATGGTTCGAAAACAAATACGGGAACGGGATGTGGAGTGTTCTCAGAGGACTTAAACATACACATATCGAAACCACTGGGCGAACAAAACACAGTAGAATGCGTAGGGTAATCGAAGCCTGCAATAACCATAAAGAGACGACAAGTTGAGAACACAAACATACGAATACTCTCAGACAGTAAATCGGTACTACAAGCACTGAGCAGTGACAACATCACATCTAGCTTGATATACGAATGCCACCAAATCTAATGAAGGTGTGCGCAGACAATAACAACGTCGCTATACAATGGATCAAGGGGCACAGTGGCTCAAGAGGAAACGATGCAGCGGACGAACTGGCCAGGAAAGGCTCAGAAACAACGGCATACGGACCCAAACCAATCTTGCCCCTGCCACAAAGCTACATATACAATCAACTTGACCTATACACCAAAAACCTACACCAAAGACGGAGGAGACTACGGGAGGAGATAGACACATGCAGACAGACCAAAGAGATTCTGCCAAAACGCGACAACAAACTCACAACCGCGCTACTGAGGACACACAGAAACCAACTACGCAAGATAGTAGGAATAATAACAGGACACAACACTCTGAACAGACACCTCTACAACATAGGTATTACGGACAGCCCCATGTGCAGAGCGTGCATGGAGGCAGAAGAAACGACCAAACATATTCTACTGGACTGCAAGCAGGTAGAAGTATACAGGAAAAAGCACCTAGGGTCCCCGGACACACACTACGGGACGCAGTCAAAAACACAAAGGCACTCACCAACTTTCTGGAGGAGCTGGGGTGGTTAGAGTAGCGCTACCCCACCATTTCACGCAAAATAGGCAAACTGGATGTCGACTTGCGGAAAAGAGCCCAGGATAACTAACTAACTAACTAACTAAGGGCATAAATCATGACATCTAATTACTATAACGTTTTATTTTATGACATTGACTTCGAAAACTTTAATTTAACATATGAAGTCTCCACGGATTCTAGAAACCGCTGTGCTACCGAAAGTCCCAAGCCTAATTATGACATAAGTTCACACATTTCCAGAATGCCACATCATTCTCAATATTACAGGAAAAATATAGGGTAAGCATCTATAATTTTCTGGGCTGAGTTTGTAAGTTAATCATCATTATTTATAATTTTTTTCTCTTCAAATTCCTATTATATTATTGGAAAAGATCCTTCTTTCAAATGAATGTTAAAAAAAATTGAAATCAGTTCCCGTAATAAAACAAAATATCGCTGAAAAACCATCATACGTACCGAGTTCTTTGGACTTGCAAGTTAATAACGAAATGCACTGTCAATGGCGCGAAGACAAACGCAGAGAACAGGGGGCCTAGACAAGGTTACAATCGATAAGCGCTAACGCCAATAGAAAACTAATAAAATATATGGGAATAACAACAGATGTTAACGAAAAGTGTTTCGTCGGCATCTATCATTCCCATACATTTTATTATTTTCGATTGGCGTTAGCGCTTGTCGATTGTAACCTTGTCTACGGCCCCTGGATAAATAATATTAGCCCTTATTAGGGCGCTCATTCGGACTCGATTGTTTTTTTTCTCTTGGTTCCGCTTTAATAGCTAACGCGCCTAAATCTATTTGTTTTATACTGTACAAAGAAAATAATATAGTGAGCGACTCCGAAAGAAGTTAAAGTTTGGCTTTAGTTCGCAAACTCATTACCGAGCTGTCAGCTGTCTAAAGTACAGACGAGTTTGGTATAATGAGTGACACCCGGCCCGAAGTTTGGAGCCCCGGAGCGGGTTTGCTACAGTTCGGGACAACTCGACACGCTCCTGCGGTCCCCGGTAAAATGTTCAATCTTATCTGAGCTAATAGATTGTAGTGTCAAACAGGGAACGTATTCTTTCCATAAAACAAAAAAATACCGGTCATTCAATTTCGGCATCTTGCTTATTACTTCATGTTTTTGTATTGCAACCAACTCATACCTAAGTAACATTTCGTAATCCCAAAAAAATATCGTGAATTGAGGACAATTATTCAGTATTTTTTAAATAAACTTTACAGCGTAAGACTCTGTTTTCAAACGACTTTCAAAAAGTTGTAGCCGAGCAGTAAGGCAAGCGATTTTAGATCTGCGGTTCGCGAGTTCGAACCCGGGCTGCACCACTGGGTTTAAAAAAAAACCTTATGCAGGTACGAAATATATACCAAAATAAATAAATAAATAAATATATATATATATATATATATATATACATCTATAGAGCCTGATGTGTCCCACTACAGGGGAAAGGCCTCCCCCTTTTATTCCACTGATCGCGGTTTTTAGCTTGGATCTGGCCAGTCCTACACGCCTAGCGAATTCTGTCGGTTTCTGGTGAATGTTTCCATTTTTAGTCCGGTTGCGAAAGTGTTAAGAAGGAGTCCAACTCATCCCGCCATCGCTGACGAGGTCTGCCGCGTCTCCTTTTCGAGTTGTGGTTTCCAATTCGTGGCGCTATTTGCCCATAACTGCGGGCGTGCCGGGTATGCGGCAGACGTGACGACTGTGACGAGCCCAGTCCCACTTTAACTTGGCCGATTTTCGAGCTACATCTACAAGTTGAGTCACAAGTTGATGTACGAAATATAATTTGATATTCAATTGTGGCTTTTCGGTGAAGGAAAACATCTTGAGTTTTCCCGCAGGGTTGGGCGGTCAAATGGCAGTCATAGTGCCTAAGCCAAATCTTGGGATTAGATGCCGAAGCAGACCCCGGGCTCGTTTGAGCACTAGATGAAAAACGCGGAGCATGATGACAGTAGGCATGATGACACATTTTGAAAAACTGTTCTATGATGATTAGAAGCATTTATCATGGACATCGAATAAGATTTTACAAGAGAATATAACAGTTAAGTAGGAAAAAATTGCATTTTAGTTTTTAAATATCAAATTGGCGCTAAAACGCTTGTCAGTGTAATGGCGTCCCGAGTGACGTCACGTTTGTATATACAGAACGCAGGACTTTGACGTTTGCTACCTAGATCGCTCAATTGTTCATTGAATGAACATAAATTAAAAAGTTTACAAGTCTTACGCGGCCGTGCGAGCGAGAAAGCGGGACAATGACGTATGACGATCTGACAGATAACATGGTTCTATCCCTGTCTTACTATTCGTTCAGTACGTAAGTTTTCTCTGTAATCTGTGGTAATGGCCGTTATGGGTACCTATTTGTTTATACAAGTGTGACGTCATGCGCTCTGATTGGTGTTTCACATATCATGGCAGGCGTCCGTATTTTTCAGTTTAATTTTATCAAAATAAATAATAATCTCTTACTTAATAAAAAAATATGAGCATTTTACGAAATCTATGATTAAACTAAGAAAATATCATATTTTAGTGATTTTCAATTACTGTCATCATGCCTATTGGACTGTATTTTTATGATAACTTTGAACTTCGTTGTGGTTCGATTTAAAATAGTTATTGGTTATACAATGGTGCAAGTTGTATTACACGACAAAACGAAAGGATTCTATAGCTGAACCACGAGCGAAGTGAGTGGTTCTAAAATAGAATCCTGAGCGTATCGAGTGTACATACAAGAAGTAAAATATGTTTTTGTGCCTGTTAGAAAATATACGTGTATACTCGTATAAGCCCGAAGCCCACAAAAAGTATCCAAAACGTACTAATCATTCGTGTTTTAAAAAAATAGTTAAGTTTTTAGTAATAAAAGGTTATTAAGTATGAAAAATCCTGTATGGCGCGCGGTGCGAAGTTCATTCACCCGGTTAGAGTTCGTACCTATCGACATAAGATGGCGGCTAGCGGCCACTGCGGTCACTCGGCTGGATGATTAAAATTAATATTAATACAAAAAAAACAATATTAATGCATTAAAAAAAAGAACTAAAAAAACTTTTTTTTAAGTTCTTTGTAATGTATACATTCACTGGGCTCCGGGTCTAAGACGGTTAAAAAAACACCGTGTATATACGGGTTATACGTACAGTTAGATTTATTGCTGCGTTCCAATTGTTTATGGCCATTAATCGACCAGACCTGTCGTAATTGGCTTTAACCGAGATTGCCAGTAGGGTAAAGTCGAACGATAGCGTATTTCGAAATGTTTATGAAATAATCATTCCTTTTGAGAGTTTGTATGAGTTTTTATTACAATTTCGCAAATAAACGTCGTAGGGACATTTTGTATATTTTGGCAGAGTTTCTTGTGTCAATTGATTAGTGATAAAAGCTTTCCCCATATCGGAAGTGTCAGCTGGCGATCGCCCATTTGGGATAATCCGCATATTGACGACGCTTAAGTGGACTTCATCTAACCCGTATTGATATCACGCTCTCATAATCTTTAATATCTGATATTCCCTCTCTTTATTATGTATTTTATGAGACGGATCATCTGTTTACTCGTCAAACAAAAAATATTGGAAATAACAGAAGCTTCATGAGACAATGATGTTCATTGGTAATAAATATTACCATTGTCTTTTGATGCTGGGTCAAATTTCGTTTAGTTATTTCCTTTTTTTAGTAGAAAAGTTTAGCAAAACAGAGGCAAATTTGAAAACCCCGGACATTCTCATTTCAAAGTCAAATACTTATCTCAAAAACGGCCAGCCAGATTTTAATGAAACATAGCTAAGAACACTCAGGATAAAATTATCTATGACACAAAAAAAACCGCATTCAACCGGTCCATCCGTTTGGGAGCTACAATACCATAGACAGATACACAGAAACACAGATACACAGACATGTTAAAGTTATGACACTCCTCTCTTTGCGTCGGGGGTTAAAAATAGGAACACATGTGTCGTGTAAGTCTTCAAATATCTAATGAAAATTTTAAAGCATTACTGAAATCGTAAGAGTATCGAATGTTATCATAAATATTCGAGAAAATTTAACGAAATTGCGCAGTAAAATACGAGTAATCGTTACTTCGGCTATTTGTCATGATGAAAACTTTTCTGTTAGATCTTGAGATATTCTTTCATCGACAGTTGCTTATCGAGCAGGTAATGCCAAGTTCCCACGAATGCGTTCGGCACAAGATTCCAACTAAACTATGTTCCACACGACCGCGCGATGACGTTATGATTACGGCCTGTCAGACCACAGAGGCATCCTAATATCGATGCCAATTATTATGCCCAAACTACAAAATTTCACCTGTAATAAGAGAATATACAATACAGCTAACATAGAAAAGTTTAAAAAAGAACTTCATAAAATCAACTGAGATCGTATAATATTATCAAATAAAACTGTAAACAAAAATTATAATATGTTCGAAAAAACTCTGATAGAGATACTGGATAAGTGCATCCCAAAGAAAAACATCAAAATTAAACTATTGTCTAAAGAAACCTTCCTAACTTCAGGAATAAAAGTGTCGTGTCATAATAAAAGACTCCTAAAATTATTAGTATCACAAACCAAAAATCATATTCTACGACTTTATTACAAAATATATTGTAAAGTACTCAAGAAAACCGTATATGCATCAAAAAAACTTGGTAATAAACATACATTTCAAAATTCGCGTAATAAGATCAAATCAATGTGGCAAATAATAAATAAAGAGACCAAGAAAAACACATCCAAAACAAGGAAAAATATTAAAATAAAAACTTCAGACAACATTACATTAACTCACTCACAGGAAATAGCTAATTTCTTCAAAACTTTTTTCTCCTCCGTTGGAAATTCCCATTTAGATTCTAATTATAGTCTTAATTCTAATAATATAAATAAAGTCCCCTCCACCAATACAAGAAATAATTCTTTTTTTCTGAACCCCGTTACACCTAGAGAAATAGGTATGATACTAAAAAACCTATCAAACAAATCCTCCTCTGGTATAGATGAAATACCACCTACGTTAATACAAAGCTGTGCCAAACTACTTACTACTCCGTATACCCAATTAATAAACCAGTCTTTCTCTGAAGGTGTTTTTCCCGATGCACTGAAGATAGCTCTAGTTAAACCCATACATAAAAAAGGTCACGATGAAAATAACTACTGGCCTATAGCACTTCTACCAACATCTGCGAAAATTTGGAATTCCTCATTACAGCCAAAATGGCTTTAGACAAAACCGTTCTACGACGCTAGCAGTATATAAATACATTCAACAAATTATTAAGGCAATTGATTGCAAAAAATATGCGATTGGGCTTCTGCTTGACATGAGCAAAGCATATGATAGAGTCTGTTATAAAACCCTATTGTACAAATTATACAATACAGGAGTCAGAGGAATGGCCCACGAGTGGTTTAAATCTTATCTTAGTAATCGCGCTCAATATGCAGAAATAGAATCCACAGACTACCAGACGGGAAAAATAAAACGCACTAGATCCGACAGAATCCCTATAAATGGCTCTATTCCTCAGGGAAGCGTCTTAGGATGTTGCCTGTTTCTCATTTATATCAACGATCTCCCTAACGTACTTGACCACCATAGCGTGCTCTTCGCAGATGACATTTCTGTACTTCTGCCCTGTTCAAACATTATAGAAGCAGAAAATAAATTAAATATAACTTTACACAATATTACAGACTGGCTAGAAATTCACAACCTTAAACTCAACTTGAACAAAACAAAAATTATTCAATTTAAACCCCACCAAAAAGCCGCGTTACCAATGGAATACACCTATAATAATACGAAAATGGAATCGGTTAATTCTGCTTCCTTATTGGGAGTGGAATTGGATACACATCTTAACTGGAAATCGCACATCCAAAATTTATCTAAAAACCTCTCTTCTTTAATATACGCGCTCCTGCATCTCAAAAGAGTGACAGACTTTGAGACAGCTCTCACAGCATATTACGCTTTCGCCTATTCAAGAACTAGTCTAGTACTGTGGGGGCAATCATCCGAAATAAATAAAATTTTCATACTCCAAAAGAAGTGCGTCAGAATTCTAGCCAATATCGACCAAATGGTATCCTGTCGGCCTTACTTTATTAAATTTAAAATGCTCACGTTAACTTCTATATACATTCTTGAATCCAGTAAATTCGTAAAAAAATACTTTGAACTTTATACCCCTAAAACAGAAATCCGAAGAAATGATAGATATCTTAATAAACTTAAACTACCCTTCTCCAGAATGAAAATGGTAACGTCTAGCCCTCACCACATGATGATCAAAATATATAACCAGCTACCTTCCCCAATTAAAAACCTAGAGAAAACAACATTATTTACCAAACATTTAAAAATATTTCTCATCAGTAAATGTTTTTATAACTTAAGCGACTACTTTGAAGAGAATACCAATAATTATAATATAATAAGTTAATAAATAAATATTTCTTGTAAGATGATATTATACATAATGTTTTGAAAATCTATTTATCGCCATCTCGTTTTGCTTTGTATTCATGTGCAATAAAATGTATATATGTAAAAATATTATGTTCAAATTGCTGTGCCCTTGCAGGGCGTCACATGTGTCTATATACTCATTTTGTATTTCCACCTGATGTATGAATGTGATACGCAATAAACGATTGATTGATTGATTGACGTGAACTTAGATTGTTTGCTAGTGACGTGTAGGTAAGTTGGGACTTTCGGCTTAACTTTATTTGTTTTTGGTCTTCGTACTACGTTGGAGGATATGTGCGCTAGCAGTCATGTACAATCGTTAGAAAGTGTCTTGATCAGCCTATAAACGCTCCACTGTTGGGCACACACTTCGTCATATGGATTAAAGGGAATGGACAGGAGCTCCCACGCTTGGGGACACCTGATCATTCCCGTGTGCGGTGCGGGCGGGCAGTCCAGATTTTGTTATCTCTTCACTTATAATAAATTAAAAAAAAAAGAATCAGCCAGTATCAAACTAACCATTTTTGTGTCCCCCGATGATTTCAGCTTCCCATGAACGGAAAAACATGTAACTTTTTTTATAAACACATTATTACTCTAGCTTCCGTTTAGGATAGTTTTTATCCGACTACGACTATATTTATTAATTTTCGGAAACATTAGACCTCATTAAATTATTAATTTCTTCTGCTTGAAATCGTAGCCGCCATATCTGTCAACTAACTGTCAGTGACGTCAAAATGGCGGGCTAGCCATAATAATAATTTTGATGCAGTGTTGTGATAGACCATCACAAAACGCATATTCTAAAGCATAAAAAAATAATCGATTCTGATATGGAAACTTATATGCGCTAAATTCGTATTGAGGCGTAATTTCAACAAATGTAAATACAAATTTCATCAAAATAGGTAACATCAAACGTCAAAAGTCTGACTCTTCCTTTTTTTTAATGGCATGGCAACAGCTCTGTTCTCGCGTTCAGCCATAAACTCTATTTGAGTTTCTGCAAGATTGAGGGCGGGTTGCACCGACTTACGATTACAGACCGATCAACGTTAAATATGGCGCTGACAGTTCTCAGTCCATAGAAACTTGTCAAACGGTACATACGTTCAGATTTAAACGAACACCGCTTAGATGGTTTGGTGCAACCCACCCTGAATCACACGCTGAGTATTTAATTGTCACGATACTGCACGGCTATCACTATACGTCTCTTTCTAAGTTGTCTAATAAGAGGAGACGGATAGTTGGAGAAAAATCGAGAGAGCTCGCGCGCCGGTTTGTGATAGCCGCGCTAGTTTGTCAGTATTTATATTTATCAGCAATAAACAGTATGTAATAAATCAGTATAGAACGGGCCTTTTATAAACATTAATTATCAAGCGCGTCAGTATTAAGGCAGCTTCATGTTGATATTCAGCCAATATACGGACACAGAAATTGGCCAACATACAGGAAAATACTTTTATCATAAAGCCTGCAACACACATTCATTATATTGGCAATGGCGGGAACATACACATTTGGCAGAATGTGATAGTGCAATATGAAAAAAATAAACATTGCAATAACATTTTTAATAATTTCCTTTATTAGAAAGTGACTCGGACTCGCGTTATAGTTGTAGAACTTACCTAGTGGTTAGGTATAGTTTGGAAAATATAAATTGGTCGTCTGTTGTCAAATTAAAAAGAAGCGGGTTGTTTCGGAGATACAACCGTTAATTAAGTTTAAGTGGATACTTCTTTGTTGGCTATGGAACCCTAATAAAAAAAACCGGCCAAATGCGAGTCTGACTCGCGTACCGAGGGTTCCGTACTGAGCAATCTGTACTTAAAAAATCGTAAATTAGTAAAACTACCTCTGTCGGCACCTACCTAATTCGTTGTAATAACAATAACTGTCCCTGTCCTAAATTGTATCCCATGGATTTGCGATTGATTTCAATCTAAAGGGAAAATCTAATTAGAGAAGCATTTTCAATGAATTGCTATATGCAAAGTGTTTTAATTATTTCAAGGAATCTGCTATTATTGTGTACCCGTAAAGTATATATTTGAATTAATTCACTAAAATCTGTATAAGTACAGATAAATCTGTATAGAACATTGATTGACGTAGCTCATTTGCGGCGGTCATCATCGGTTCAGGCCCAAGCTAGCGCCCAACTGGCTGACGCGCAATATGGCTTCCGGAAGGAGCGCAGTACCATAGGTGACCTACTGCGTCTCATGGTCAATTTAGTGCCGGCAGTGGATGCAGGAGACCAGGTGGATGTGGCGTACTTCGACTTCCGGAAGGCATTCTATACCGTCGACCTTGATGTCTTACTCGTGAAATTGGCAGACGCGGGTTTCACCCCACATACTCTTACTTTCTTTGCCAGCTATATGAGTAACAGGCGCCAGTATGTGGACTGTGTTGGTCACGTGTCAGAACCATATTTCACGAGGTCTGGCGTAAGTCAGGGGAGCAATTTGGGTCCCTTAGAGTTCATTTTAATGATAAATGACCTTCCTGACGTTGTTAGAGATTCCATTTGTCTACTCTTTGCTGATGACCTCAAGCTTGTTTGCAGAATTAATGACAGCTCTGACTGTATTAAATTACAAGAGGATATACATCGGGTGGTTAAATGGAGTCAAACGTACAAGCTACATTTCAACGCGGCAAAGTGCACCATACTCTCATTCACCAGATCTCGGAATCCTCTTTACTACCAATATGTGTTAGAAGAGACACCGATGCAGTGCGTTGGACAGGTGAAGGACTTAGGGGTGCTGCTGAAGTCCAACCTCACCTTTCAAGACCATATTGTTTCAGTATGTAAAAGGGCTTTCCGAAATCTGGCGTTTGTGATGAGACAGGCTCATGCGTTTACTAACATCAAGGCGATACGTGTATTGTACGAGGCAATTGTCAGGAGTCATCTAGAGGGTAGTGCGGCTATCTGGAGTCCACACGAGTCGAAATATAGACAAATGTTGGAACGTATTCAAAATAAATTTATTAAGTTTATATATTTGAAATTATACGGAGTATACCCTTTTTATCCGTTAATGTATCCTACATTGTTCGTGTTAGGAATGGTAGGATACAATAAACTTGAAGTTAGAAGGGAACTGGGGCTGGCTTCATATATATTTAAGTTGATGCAAGGCAAGTTGAGCAATCCTGGCGTCTTGGCGGAGGTGTGCTTGAGCGTACCGGATCGGTATGTGTGGCGGCGGCGGCGGCCGAGCCTGCTGGCCGAGCCGCGCGCGAGAACGCAACTCCTTCGCCAGGCCCCCCTTACGCGCGCAATTCGGACCCTTAATCGGGTAGCGATCGAGGTAGATTTGTTCGTTTGTTCTTTGAACGAATTCACAAAGGCCACGTTATATGTATTGTGTTATTGTAATTTGTAATGTACCTATGTTTTTATTTTTCTGTTTTGTGTCAAATTCCATGTCGAATTAGGATAGCCTGTAAAGATGGGTGTGTGTATGTAAATAAATAAATAAAAATTTCAGCATTATTTCATGTCGACCACATAAACTAAATAACATTTTGTGATTAACAAGTAATGGCAAATAAAGAAGGATTAAAACATGTAACAAACAATTATTTGAAATCAGATTAGGCTTCTCTACACAAAGGTCACAAAGTTATTCCGGAAGTCACGTGATACATCTTGAACTGTACCCCTATACAAGACACGAGCTAAGAAGTATCCACTTCAAAAGAGATCTTTTGTTCCACGTAAACACTTACCGGTCAATGGGTACTCAAAAGTATTATCTATTATTAATTACTAAACGCATCTTTACCTGAGAGTCGGAGTGAGTCAAGATCATTTCAGTCATCCATCACGTTTTTATAATATAACATAGCACAGTGTTAAAAATATGTAGAGAAGAAGATCAATAAACATTTAATGCTGCAGCGTGTGCCCTACCTGTTGGATCTATTGCCACAAACATCTACTTACTAAACTTTTACCCCCTTATTTATAAAACTTAAGATACCTCTGATAAATAACACGTGTTTTGTACCTTTCTTAATAATTTAAATATGGGTTTAAACGTCATTTTAACTAAAATATATAAGTTAATTCAAAGTTTTACATGATAGGTTAAAATTAGAACTGCATGTGTCCTATTTCCAAGAGAAGAAATGCGTTAACTCCTACATTAACATGCAAACGAAGTCGCAGGTACAGCTAGTTTTCAATATTTATTGTTGGTCGAGTAAATAGATTATCTGCCTCACAAAATACCTCCATAAACCGTAATCTTTAGAATTGATCTGATTTTATTTATTAGCATCGTGAGACAGGAAAGCTGTAGGTAATATGATGATCTCTACTGCTATCAAGACATGACAGTAAGTAAAGAGCCTACTTAGTAGACAGTATCCATGTTTACAATCATTCTGGTATTATAAAAAAGAAAATTAGAAAGTAATAAATGTTCATGTTGGCGCCGTTGTTAGTTTTCCATAAACTCAATTATTGTGAGAGAAAGCACAAAGTTACGGGCAAGTCTTTGAGGATTATCTGAAAACGAGCGCGACGCAGAGTTTATGCGTTTTACTATTTTGATAGAAATGATTTTGTATTACCAAAAATCGTTCCAGGATAATGAGATGTGGAAGGAAATGTAAGATTAAAGCAGGGTTCGCGTGTGTGCGGCTATTATTTCCGGCGGAGGCCTCACCTTGGCCGATTCGGAGCTGCGATAGAGAAACTGAAGGGTAAATTTGAAGCCTTGGCCTTGGTTCTTGGACATTATCGACTGACCGGTCAGTGTCAAATGTGGCCATTACCGTATAGCATTGAATACTTAGGTACAAAGTCAACAAGAAGACAACGGTGTACTGCCATCTGGCCGAAATACTTTTCGCCTAATTTCACTTCCCAACCAACTGATTGCAACATTTTTAGTTGGCAAACCAATGCTTGGCATAATGTTACTTAGCATACTTTTTATTTGATCACAATCATATTTTGCAGATATTCATTTTACCAAGAATCATTTCGGAAAATGGTTAATAGGCAAATGTTTTATTTGAGCTTACTATTTATTGTCAAATAACCTTTGACCAAATTTTAAATTAGCACAATTGAAACAGTCAAAACAGGAACGCCAGAGCAAAGTGTTAGGTCAGGTTAAAATTGCGACACCCACAGATACGACCTGTTATTACACGACAGTAGGGAACCGGGGATTTAGTGGCAAAACCGACTCGGATCACGGATAGGTTAGAAGATGAAAGCGGGAGCTTTGCTCCCGCTTTCGTCTTCGAGGTTATTTTTTTTATAAAAGAGCGGACAAACTTCAACACAACACAAACAACAGCAAACACAAACAAAACACACAACAAACAACACTCACATTTCTCCTTTGTCTCGCACTTTTAATAAGCACAAATCTAAAAGACTTACTATTCACTACGTATTACATGAACTGAATGATTAAAATGGCAATGGAATGTAGTAAACAAAACTGCTACCTTCTTAAAATTACATTGAATAGCTCGAGAAACTACCTACGTAGTAAAATATGATGCTAATGTAATTTGTACCATATTAACTACATGGTTAGGGTATGTTAGTAATATGTATCACAATAATATGGAAAAAATATACATGCCAATCAAAACATTCGACATAACAAATAAAGTCTTTTTAAAACATGACCAACTAAATATTTTGCCAACTAACATTTTGCTAAAACAATCATTTGGGACATGTTATATATACGAATCATTGGTATGCTACCTAAAAGTTTGCCAAATGAAACTATGGGATAAGTTGTTTGGGAAGTCAATAATTGCCACATAATTTTCGGCCACATATTAGTAAACCGAAGACAACATTATGTCACGAGTGTCAGCATTGCGGGGACCGCTGATGACGATGTCTTGTTACCCATTTGTATATTATCTGGGTAAGTAATACGAGGTATAACAACTTATCATATAACGGTCATAATATATACGCTCACTGTGTATAAGTTTGTATAGTATAACGTTCATTGCACATAACGAACGAAAGGTATAATGTCAAAATATATAATTTCGTAAAGTATAACGTACTTTAGATATAATATCAATTGATATATCGATTAAAGCGTATAATATGCATAACACCTAAGGTTTATAACATATATTATTCAATTTATCTAACATCAAAAAATATAATGCTCGTATAGTATAATCGCCTTCAGTTATTTTGGCATCATCGCTTGAATCAGATCATTGATAAGGTGAAACCTGGTTTTTATCACTTTGCAATGGAGCTTCTACAGGAGAGTATTAAAATTATGGGGGATATAGAAAAATTAAAAAATGGTGAACTGGCTGCTAAGCGTAAAATAATGTATATAGAACAGGAGCGCAATATCGATAATATAGTAAATAAAAAAGGAGCATATACTGAAAATGTGAATTTCTTAGAGCGATACCGTCAAATTTGAGTTTGAAAAAAAAACATTAAACGTTTGTAAGATTGAAATTAAATTTTGATATCACGCCAATTATTGTAACCTAACCTTCCTAACCGCCAGCGTGTCGACGCCACCCCGCTTCGCGGGGTGTCTATTTCCGCTGTAAGGGACACAAGGCAACCCTAACCTAACCTGCAGGTAATACCATTGTTAAGAGTATTTGTTGTTTTTAACTGCGTGGGGCTTTGCCCCCCGAGCCTCCTTTGTGGCAGGCTCCACCCCCCCGTGCCCCCTTTTCCTGGCTACCCTAACCTAATTGTCTATATTATAATCCTTATACGAAAATATACTATGCGTTATGATCGTTATACGTTATGTATGTTATACGAAAAGATATTATATGTTATGATCGTTATATGTTATGTATGTTATACGAAATTAAATTAGTCAATTAGAGTGTTATAGAAAAAAACGTTATGTAATATGATTATTATGGCAATTGACCGTTATTCCTTATAAAAGTATTGGTATTGTTGTTATAGCTAACGTTCATTATATCTTGTGAACGTTATTAATATGAAATTATATATATTGTTGTTATATCTCGTGGGACGCACCCATACTATCTGTTTATCAAACGTTATCAATGCCGTTAGCGTTATTACCGTTAGCTTTAAGGTGATGGAAAACATCGTGAGGAAACCGGTCCAATCCTAATAAGGTCTAGTTTTCTCTCTAGGTTGGACGGACAGATGGCAGTCGCTTTCGTAAAACTAGCGCCTATGTCAAATCTTAGGATTAGGTTTGAAAGCGGACCACGGGCTCCTGTTGCGGCACGACTGGGAATAACGCTAGATGATGATGATCGAACGTTATCAATGCATCCTCACAAAAAAAAACAATGTTAAACTTCGAAGACATCTTTCATAAACCTAGTTTACATTGTTATTATTACTAGTTTTCGAACGGGTGAATGAACTTTTAATTATACAGACAAACTAATTAAGCTATCATTAGTTTTGGCAGCCTATAACGTTGTCACCTTACTCCACCAAGTTTACTTATTAATCTTATTATTGATTAGGTATAACTTTGCTTGATAATACTGCTGTGACTAACTTTACAGTAATCGAGTAAGAATTAAAATAATCTGTTCACACATCAGATGTATAATTATATTAAGTAAACCCTTAAACCGGTTCTGACGTTACAGGTATGTCCTAGTGTGAGGACCACTGGTCGTTCTACACTGAGCATTTGTGTTAATACTGACCTAATAGTCCAACTAGTTAATAAGGTATGTTTGGTAAATGAATAAATTGATGGTCAACTTATTTTGTGAATGTTTTAGATCGTTTTAAGAATAGGTAAGACCAATGCACTCTTTGTATCCAGAATATTGGTCATCTAAATTGAATCTTTATTTATTCCAAATTTGATCCGTCTTTGTAATAATTAGACGGTTAAAGTACGACCATAGAGACGAAAGTTCTACATTTATCCGATTGGATAGTTTTCCGCTTTAAAGCGAAAACTTGTCACGAATAGGGAACGCGGTTTTTGGCAGTGTTAACTTTTTGTTGCAAAAATACAGTGGTAGGATGTTACAATTGGATAAGTTCTGTGTATAAGTAAGCGTGCAAATATTATTACATTATTAGTGATATGAGTTTAATTCACATGTCAATATCAAAATAAATAGGTAAAAATAATCATCAAAAATAAAATTAAACATTGTCATTCAATAAATACTAATTTTGAAATTCTAAATATTGCTTCATGCTTTAAAACACTAACATATTTTCGTTTCAACTCGCTACGCTACGGCGTAGACTACGCCCAAGCAGCACATTAGTGAATTTTGCATCTTATCTTATAGCTTTACGTTCTAAATGAGTGGTTTAACAGTGTTTGATAAAACTTATAGCTTTAAACACAACTCAAATTTGCTATTTGCTTAGGAACGTTTTTTGTTTCTACTATATTACTTATGGTTGGGTAGAGTCCATTTTGCTACTTAAATTTGCATACAGGTTTTAATTATTACTGAATAAGAAGCAATAGTGCTATATATTATAAGGCCCTAAAGTCACTGATATGCAACTTTTACATATAAGTGGGAAAATACCCTTATTTGGAACTCTTAGTTCCAAATGACTAGTATAATAGAGTTTTATATCACCAACATTGGCTAAAGAGATAATTTTACGGCCCTTTTGGAACCTAAAAAGATTGCAACTATAAGGCCTAGAAGGGCCGTAAAATTATCTCTTTAACCACTGTTGGTGATATCCTACTCTATTATACTAGTCATTTGGAACTAAGAGTTCCAAATAAGGGTATGTTCCCACTTATAATTAAAAGTCGTCATAAGCCCTCTTATTGCCACTCCAACGCATAATTAAGTCGCAATAGGAGGTTCTTGAAAATCAAAAGCAGTTATTTTCACTTATTTCAAACCACTAACGACCTACTAACAGTTCCAAAATTAGGACATAAGTAAATATTAATTGTTCCTTTTCCCTCTGTCAAAATATATGTATTATTCACCTGCGTCACTCTGTTGATGCAAAATTGTTTTGGACAGTTGTTACTGTTGATATATAGTTCTAGACATTTAAACTCATCAGAAATTAATTCCGCGAATTCCGGAATTTCCGGCTTACAACATCAACTTGGGGTTTTGGAGGAGTATTGAGAACTCCTAATTCACGAACACTACAAAAGAGCAAATAATTAGTATTGTTACTAACATTCACTGCCTTGCCAGTCGCAAGAAACAAATAAGTGATTTTCAGACCCGATAGTTCCAAATAGAGGACAAATGAGTGAAAATAAACACTGTACGATCTTTTTTGTTTCGCCATGTTTACAAATGGAGTTATTGAAAATGAATTATTTTAAATAGAGTTTTATCACATTGACGCGAAATTGACTTTTGATTGTTGCGATGATGTTACTTTAACATTGTACGAAACATACAATCATTAGGTCAGGTTTTTAATAGTTTTTTTCTTATCAGTATCAATTCCTTATTTGATTTAGCACTCTCTTTTTAAATATTTCTGATCAAATCAAAGGCACATCGATATTTACAAAGAAACCATACTATAGTTTCACGGTAAAAAATAATTCACGGTAAGAATTTCATGCTTATTTCAATGCCTTAACGTGAAGTTTTAATCACTCACCAAACAGATGTATAAATCCAAGGCAGCAGATCACTTGCACTTTTTAAGTAACACGTACCTACAACTTTTTACCTAACTTATTAATTTTTGCCACGCCAATGCCACTCAAAGGAACTTTGGCGTCATATTTATCACTCATTGACCGAAGTGAAATATTACTATTAATTCCTTAAATAAATCGTCGTTCACTTGCGCATAACTTTCACCCATAGTTCTAATTGCCACTTAAGGTAATCGTGAGATCTCTTATGGATTCTATTTAGAACCAAAAATAGGCTGCAATTTTTCTCCCCGTGGTTCTATATTGGTGGACTAAGGGTTCTTGCCACCTATATAGAACTTAGTCATGGTTCTAAATTTCACTTAAGTATCTATCGATAGATATGATATACGAGCTATTTCCCACTTAGGGCCTGTTTCACAATTGCCGGATAAAGTTATCTGCCAGTTAAAATTATTGCTATCCTTTTCTCCCGTCATATAAAAGAAAAGTGACAGCCAACATTCATCTGACGGAAGGTCTATAACAGCCACTCCATATTTACCGAAATGCACCCGTAGCGATCTGACGCAAGTGTATTTTGAGTGGCGCTGAATATTCATAATATCTTTCGATTTCTGTAGCTCTGAATACCTACCTACGTAAACAATTCTACGCCGTAGCGCCAAATTCGTAGCAACGGCCGGCCGTCTCGCCGAATGCCACCGGGTAGCACGCCGACGGAATTCACTCGCAGCCGCGACAGGTATTGTGTCGCTGTCTATGTTTCTCTTGTCTCAGCAGACAGAGACTGTCTGTCGGCGCTCACGATCCCCTAATTTAAACTGTCACCGAAAAAAGGTTCACTCCGGAATGCTATTGCAAATTCTTGCTTTCACTCAAGTCTTTGTATTCAAGTATTTCGACGACAAGAAAAACAAGCTTTTTAATTTAAATCAATAAAAATAAATGTTGGGAACCTTAACTCTGGTTAGAATCTGTAATTCAATCAAAGGTCGGTTAGATAGAACGCGATTGGAGGGATTGAGCGATAGGCCAATTTAGCTTCGTGGGTCAGAGCGCGATCCTTCAGAAGATAACGAGGCGGCCACACGACACTCATCGGTCCGTCGGACACAGGACACCCATGGTACTCACCACGACCTCGAATATTAGGCAGCGATTTACGAAATGCCTGTTACGGGGCGGCGTACTCTAGTTTTTCGAGTATATTTCGAAAGGCGAGTTTGGCGAAGTCACGTATTTCGAATGACTTATAACTGTTGCGCCGCATTCAATCTTTCTGATTTGCCTGAAGGTTGACTGGTAGCTGATGCTCCATGACATTGCGTCCGCCTTTCGTACGTTAAGATTATTTTTTGTGCAATCAAGATAAAATAAATAAATAATGCTAATGCCAAAACAACGTCTATGGTCGGCACGAACATGTATTTTTTTGTTTCGTAAACACAACAGAATTTACGTTTTTTTTTCTAGAATCAAAACAACAAAATAAAGTATTAAAGCGACAATACCTTTGAATTTGGGCTGGTCAACGAGATGTGTAAATCCTTACCTCGAAATCTGCTCCTTGTTTGTTTTCCTCCTTACGTGAGCTTGTTGCGAGTTGTAAAGTGGGGATAAATCACGGAATAACGACACTTCCCTTCCCTAAACTTTTCAATCTTCCCAGCAATTAAAAATACTTTGTTTTAATAGCACATTACAAGTCGTCACGTTGTTCACGTGAGCCGCAGTGAGCGACTGAGCGTGATAAGAGAGCTAAGGATGAGATTATCAAAGCTCACGCGTTTCATACGACGTTTTTCAACACATTTGCGAGGAAAAAATGCTTTCACAAAATGAAAATGTTAAGTATAGGCTCCTCCTCAGTTATTTCCTTTAGTTATTGATGGCAACAGGTTTTTACTCAGATATTGTACATAGGTATACAAGAATTTCCAGTGGCGTCAATTTCATTTATCACTTTTCTATTCACCAACGAGTCAACATTTTTTAATAATAGCTAAACACGCATCAACAATGTTTACAAATACATGTGATTTTTTAAAAAATTTATTAGAGCTTTGGTTACTAGGGCCATCAGCTTCAAACCAAATTACAGTTTCAGTTACATACAATTTAAAGTACAAATACAATTTAGAAGAAAGTTAACAAAACAGTAATTCGCAAGCGACACTATTAAAAATATAAAAAGCACAAAGAAGTAGCACTATAACCTTAAGCTCTACATGTACAAATGTGCGTTAAATGTGTTACAGTCAAGTGCAAAAATATGTATCGATAACATCCTCTCATAAATAAGTACCAAAACCTTAATCCGCTGACATAAGAGTTATGATACATATTTATGAGTAAGTTGTATGTACCCATATTTTTACACTTGACTGTACAAAACAACTAAAGAGTTTTTGACAAAGTCAAAAATAAAGTTATACAAATTGACATTCCTCAATAGTTCCTGAACAGTGGTCGGAAAATGCCCATCTATTATTATTTCATCATTACATAAACCAATTAGTAAATAATCTTTGTAAATTAAAATAAGGGCAACTTAAAAATAAATGATCTACGAGTAAATTACAATTGTCAGAGTCACGGAAGTTACAGACAGAATTGCTAGACAAATTTAGTCTGTGAAGATGAGCAGGAAAGTGGCAGTGACCAATTCGTAATCTGCATATATTTTCTATCCAAATAAATACTACCTTTTTCAAACCAGGCAGAAGGTAGAAGGGTTAGGCTGGATCTCCGCGAGCCATGTCCCTTTTATGTTTCTGGAACTATGCAGGGATACTGTCCAACGTCTTAACATCATGTATTTTAGAGATTTATGCAAGTGTGAACTAGGGACTTTGTAAATACAACTTTCAGCATTTACAGCATGCTTGGCAAGAGAATCAACGATTTCGTTGCCCAGTATACCTGAATGTCCAGGAACCCAACAAAAATCTACCATAATATCAGAATTTGAAAGATCATACAAGAGCTTCCTTAAACTATATATTAAATAATTAACATTAACATGAAAGTAATCGGAACATCTTTCATCAAGCATTAGAAAAGCAAGGAAACAAGTGGTGCCAAAAGACAATATCCTGAAATTCAAAATTTAAAAAGGTCAAGGATTCAGTAATTGTGTTGTTAATGGGCATGGGAGATAAGTTATACTTAGGAATATCAACCAAAGCTGATTGTAAATACTTAGAAGAATTATTTTTATACTAACCGGCAAGTTTTTAATAACAGAATATGGGATGAAATCAGGACCAGGAGACGTGTTCTTTTTGCTGTCCAGAGAAGCTTCAAATTCGTAAAAATCAAAGGAGTTAAGTATCCATTGAACTGATTCAGAGCCTTTAGAGGCAAAATAAAGTATTAAAATAATTGCTAGCAGAGTGAGACGAAGTGATTTTATTTAAAAAAGCCTGAGCGTTAGAAGGATCGTCCAAAAATTTGAATTTTGGATTGCTGTTATTCAATTTAGCAAATTTAAATCTTTTAACATGTTCCCAAATATGTTATAAAGGTGTCATACGGTTAAATGAGCAACAAAGCTTAACCCAACTCAACAGTTTTTGTTCAGAAATTACACTTTTCTTTTAGCGTCTATTTGTTTATAAAGTAATTAATTTTCTAACGTAGGGTATCTTTTATAAGAAAATAAGGCAAATTTAGATCGATTGACAGCTTGCGAACACAAGTCGTTCCACCAAATAAAGGCTTTACCTTTTATGGTATGGCAACTGTATGATTTCCTAGGAAATGACAGTAAGATGTCGCACAAAATTTCAATAAAGTTATTGTAACTGTCCAATGGAACAGATTCTAGTTGAAAAGAAGAATATCTTTCTTCTACACAGAGCTTCGAAAAATCCGACCAGTTGATTTTATTAAAATTAATTTCAGATATATCAGCCGGAGAAGAACTAATCAAATTATAGGAATGGTTGTAATTGTAACGGGAAGAAGAGGAACCTTCGTCAATTTTATCGTTGTATAGAACACTAACCAAAAGGGGAAAGTGATTGCTACTCATGAGATCGTCATGGATAGAAAATGAGCAACTGGAGCTTACCGCCGGAGAAGCAAATACTAAATCCAAGGTGACCGAACGGGGTGAAGGTGGTTACAGAGAAATCATTTAAACAAACTAGATTATGCTCATCTTCAAAAGAACTAATAATATTGCCTCTCCTGTCATTACGACGGGAACCCCAACTAGAATTGTGAGCATTGAAGTCTCCTATGAGCAAATAATTTCGACTAGTAATTTTGACCATTTTCAAATTGACCATTAGGAGGTGGAGGGATGTATACACATCTTAGAATCTCAATACAAACAGTACCAATATTTAGAGAAATTAACAAATTTTGAAAATAATAATTTGAAGAAGTGCTGATGGTGCTAGAATTAAACTTATCTTTTACAGCAACTGCAATGCCTCCATGCGGGCGATCAGAGTCTCGGCGTATGATGTTGAATCCTGGCAATTTAAAAGACTTGGATGAGTCCAGCCAAGTCTCATTTAACAGAATTATGTCTATGTTACTATAATGAGAAAAAATAAAATGTTTAAATTGATCAAATTTAGAAAGGATGCTGCGTGAATTCCAATGAAAGATATTCAGATTACTTATATTGTCATTAAGGTTCATTAAGGAGCATTTAGATTATTAATCAAAGTTTCTTTTATGACCTTTGATGAAATGGTGCCATCATTCTGCAATGTCTTGGTTTTAATTAAATCCACTAATGTTTTAGTGAAGACATTAAGAACTTCATCAGAATTTAGTAAATCAAAGAAGAGAGCTCTCATTTGAGGGCCCTGAAGTGTCTTTTTGGGATATTGTTGAACAGATCTGGAACTAGAAGATATCTGCCCTGTTGTACTCTTGGCGGTTACAGTGGCAAATGTAATTTTACCATTAATCTTGTCCTTAATTTCTTGGTTTTTTTTCAGCTTTGACTGGGCAGGAGTTGCTGACAGCCATGTGAGGTCCTTTGCAATTGACACACTTAAAGTTTGTTGTATCACTGCATTCCTTGAAGAAGTGGCCAGCACCGCAGATTGAGCATACCTGAGGGCTTCTGCATGAAGCACGACCATGTCCGAACTTATAGCAGACGAAGCATTGGCGAAGAGGTTTAACATAGTATTTAACATCAAACCAAATGTAGTCGTATGTTACATGATCTGGGTGGGCTGAACTCAAGAATGTGACCAGCACAGTAAAGGTCGGAGACATTGACCCGTCAGGATTTTTCCTAGTAAAGCGTTTCACTCCAATAATGTCAGCACTTGATTTCAAAGTAGTTAATAAAGTTTCTTCTGAAATCTCAGTGGGTGCCTTTATTATACCCTGACTTTCTAGGTGGTCAAAAGGGATTTTGGCTTGCCAAGCATGTTTATCAAGTAAATCCTTATTTAGGAGTAATGCATTAGCATCCTTTTTTGTACAAAAGAAAACCTTTACGAGCGTACTTAACAAATGTCAGGCCAAGACACGATTTCATCACGGCCATGGTTTTGAGCAAGTTCATTTTCGTATTTGGAACTGTTGAAGACAGTAGAATTGGATATTTTTTTTTACCATCCTTTGTGTAAATTTGTATGTAGTCCTTGAAATGCCCTCTTCCGGTGGAAATGAAATTAGCTGCCATTTTGTGTGGTTAACTTTCTTGTTCAGAGGACAACTTTCTTTTACCGGAGGCACCCCTGCCTCCACTTTCTTCATTCATTGTTAACTGTTATGATTTAACTAGTTCTTATTTCACTACGGATATGAAAATATCAGATTTAATAAAAGATTAAGGGCGATTATAAGTATTTTGAGAAAAATATCTGAAAACGTCGTCTAGTCGCGATGAAGTTTCCCGCCCTTTTTCTGTATATGAAATTACCTATAATGGCTCACAACAGTGCGCGCGTGGGTGTAAAGCGAGACTTAGATAAAATCTACAGATACAGCCGACACGAAATAAAATAAATATTTTCGTATTTAATACAAAGTCATGTATAATGTCATAAAAATGTTGTACTTAATGAAACGTTTCTATGTATATCATATCCAAGAAGAAATAATCAATTAATTCACAAAAAGGATTTAATTTCTTTTATCGAGTAAGAATCCATTTGCCGAGAATAAAAAAAACCCTCTATATTGGCTGAATGTAAGGCGCAAAGTACGAATTTATTTTATCGCCTTAATACTGACGCGATTGATAATTAATGTCTATAAATGGCCCGTCCTATACCGATTTAATACATACTGTTTATTGCTGATACTTAAATATGAATACTGAGAATCCAGTATCGTGACAAATATTTCGCGTGTAATCTTGCAGATACTCAAATAGACTTTTTGGCTGAACGCGTGAACAGCGCGAAGCCATGCCATTAATTTTTATGCTATATCGTTTTGTATACGTTTTGTCAGATTCTATCACACACGCATCAGCCAGTATCAAACCAAGCATTTTTGTGTCCCGAATGATCTCGGCTTCCCATAAACGGAAAAACATGTACATTTTTTCATAATACATTATTACTCTAGTTTCCGTTTACAGTGTACGAGATTTGGGACTGGTCTTTGGACAATTCCAATATGATGTTAAGAGTGATGTGGCTAGAGTTAATCGATTGTCATAATATCCGATTACGATTGATGATGGCTAATAAAAGGAATCGATTGATTACTGTGTAATAATTATTTTTAGAAAATCAAATAGAGAGCTTATACACTGTCGTCTGCTAACACAAGTGTCCTGTAAGTAAAGAGAGAGACTGATAGTGCAAGAAAAATTGAGAGAGCTCGCGCGCCATGCAGATTTCAATGCCATATTTTCAAACGCAACATTTTGCACAATCAAATATGTCGGTTTCGATAGATGTGATTTTATTTCGCATTATCATGACAGTAATTAAATAATACATTGTTATTTTCCTATTCACAATTATTTGATTCATATCGATTTATTTCTAAATTGACAGAATCCAATCGATTAAAGCAGTGTATCACTAAATTTAAAAAAAAAAGTGGTAGGACGTATAATGGTTTGCATACCGATTTTTCAATACTAATTTCTATACAAATAAGCCGTAAAAAATATATAATCATTTTATAAGTGCTAAAAAGAGCGTGCATGGAGATTGAACTTCGTTTTGTAACTTGGAAGCTATTGAAACTTTTTTTATTATTTCGATGAGCAGTGCCAATTTACGTTATAAATATGGGTGTCGCGATGTATCAAAAGACCAGTTCCAAATCTCGAATACTCTAGGATAGTTTTTATCCGACTACGACTATGTTAATTAATTTTCGGAAACATTTGACCTCATTAAATTATTAATTTGTTCTGCTTGAAATCATAGCCGCCATATCTGTCAACTGTCAGTGACGTCAAAATGGCGGACTAGCCATAATAATAATTTCGATCCGGTGTTGTGATAGACCTTCACA
This sequence comes from Epinotia demarniana, assembly GCA_945867215.1. Lineage (NCBI taxonomy): Eukaryota > Metazoa > Arthropoda > Insecta > Lepidoptera > Tortricidae > Epinotia > Epinotia demarniana. The sequence goes on along the minus strand of OX244266.1, from coordinate 17,492,050 downwards.
AAACGCATATTAAATTCTAAAGCTTAAAAAAATAATCGATTCTGATATGGAAACTTATATGCGCTAAATTCGTATTGAGGCGTAATTTCAACAAAATAACGACGAACGTCAAAAGTCTGCCTCTTCCTTTTTTTTAATGGCATGTCATAGCGCTGTTCTCGCGTTCAGCCATAAAGTCTATTTGAGTTTCTGCAAGATTAACACGCTGAGTATTTGTCACGATACTGCACGGCTATCACAAGACGGCGCGCGAGCTATCGATTTTTGTCGCACGTCTCTTTCTAAGTTGTCTAATAAGAGAGGGACGGATAGTTAAAGAAAAATCGAGAAAGCTCGTGCTGGTTTGTCAGTATTTATATTTATCAGCAAATAACAGTATGTATGAAATCAGTATAGAACGGGCCTTTATAAACATTAATTATCAAGCGCGTCAGTATTAAGGCGGTATTATAACTTCGTGCTTCGCGCCTTCAATTTGTCATTCAGCCATTATACAGACACAGAAATTGGCCAATATACAGGAAAAAACTTTTAGCATAAAGCCTGCAACACATATTCATTATGTTGGCAATGGCGGGGACATACACAAGATTTGGCAGAATGTTATAGTGCAATCTGAAACATTGCAATATGAAAACTCTCTCGCTGGCGCTCGTTTCATAAAACCACACTCGTATTTTAAGGCCTCTCATTATGGATCAGTCGCATAATAGTAGTTTATGATACGTTTACTCGCTGGCGCTCGTTTCATAAAACCACACTCGTAATTTAAGGCGTCTCATCATGGATCAGTCGCATAATAGTAGTTTATGCGACTGATCCATAATGAGAGGCCTTAAAATACGAGTGTGGCCTTAAAAAACCAACAAAAAAATGACAACAGCAATGGCAGCAAAACGTCATGATGAATGGCTTTTTTTAATCATAGGCAAACGAATGAAGTTCCTATACTCATATTACTCGAGATCAAATGTCGTGCGGTTTATATTAAAAAAACATACGGAATTGACGTTTCGTATCGATAAATGTTTTAATAGGTATCTATGGATACTAGAATAGAGACCCGCTTGAGTTTTGACAGCTGTTCCAAATTTAAACTCATAACGTTACACACAGATTACACACACACATTACAGCACAGGTTTTACCTACTACCACAGACAAGAAAGTTCTCATAGTAAAATCGGTTGTAATAATGCTCGTTATTTCCTACGGTTTCTGAACGCATCGCATTTTAGAGCACTTATAATATGTGCGTAGATAAACTACTATTATTACGAGTAGTGCCTTATTATTCTAGCTTCCGCTTAGGATAGTTTTTATACGACTGCGACGGTTATTTAATTTTCCGAAACATTGGACCTCATTAAATTTTCATTTCTTCTTCTTAAAATCCTAGCTGCCATATCTGTCAACTTTCAGTGGTCGGCAAAATGATCCAATATTAATAATTTCGATCCAGTGTGTGTGATAGACATTCACATAACGAATAGTAAACGATAAAACATAAAAAATATCGATTCTAATATGAGAACCTATATGCGCTGAATTCGTATTAAGGTGTAATTTCAATAAATGTGTCAACAAATTTCAACAAAATAAGGTCAAACGTCAAAAGTCTGACTATCTTCTCTTTCTACAATTTTGAATGGCATGGCATCGCGCTGTTCACGCGTTCAACCGAAATAGTATTTTATCTACGCACATATCATTAGTGCTCTAAAATGCGTTCAGAAACAGTAGGAAATGACCAGCATTACTACAACCGATTTTACTATGAGAATTTTCTTGTCTGTGGTAGTAGGTAAAATCTGTACTGTAATGTCATTACAGTACAGATTTTTGATAAATTTGTATCGTTATGAGTTTAAATTTGGAACAGCTGTCAAAACTCAAGTGGGTCTCTATTCTAGTATCCATAGATATGAAAACAGTTATCGATACGAAACGTCAATTCAGTACGTTTTGTAATTTGATCTCGAGTGACATGCGTATAGGGACTTCATTCGTTTGTCTATGATTTAAAAAAAAACCATTCGCCATGACGGATGATCGAATTGCCGCCATTGCTGTTGTCATTTTATCGTTGGTTTTTTGCTTTTACTTACTACTACTTATGATATGTGTGTAGATAAAGTAGTGTATGCAACTGTACATAATTAGTCCTTAAAACACTCGTTTGATCCTGTTATGAAACTCGCTGACGCTCGTTTCATATAACCACACTCGTATTTTAAAGCCTCTCATTATAGATCAGTCGCATAAACTACTATTATGCAATCTTTATATAATGTATGCTTTTTCAATCGTGTACCACTTTTAGAACACGAAGTAAAAATCTGTGAAAAAAAAACAATATGTATACGTTTTAAAAAGACTTAAAAAACAGTCTCACAGCAGTCGGCTCTCATTGCATATCACGCATTGTCCTAGAATCTCAGATATGGAATTATACATTGGGGTAATGCGGCTGCTTGTGATCTCATGCCTCTATTTAAAGCCCAGAAGAAAACTGTACGAGCACTGTGTAAAGTAAATCAACAGACAAGCTGTAGACCGTTATTTGAGAAACTAGGCCTGTTTACACTATGCTCTATATACATATATGAATCATGTACTTTTGTAAAGCAGTACATTAACAGATTCACTGTAAAAATGAATACACATCCTCGCCCGCCCACAAATATGTTGAAAATTCTTCCTCCATCAGGATCTAAAACTAGTTTTTACAAAAAAGCCATGTATACAATGGCTCCAAAAATGTTTAACAAATTACCAGATGTACTGAAAGGGGAAAAATTGACATTATTTAAAGTAAAACTATGTAAATTATTAAAAGAGAAATGCTATTATAATTTAAATGAATTCTTTATGGACACCTTGACAATTTAATCTAACTGGTGTATTTAGTTAGTTTGAAATAAGTAGCATTTAAGATCGATAGGTATATGAACATTATATTTGTCAATTTGGGGTAATATAAATGATGTATAAATAAATGATGTATTGTTTGACATAGACATCACAAAACATTTTTATTATATATTTTTTGACATAGACACCTAATATTATAAACTGTATTTTAATAAAATGTTATAATTGCATGCATTTGACATACTAAAGTAGCTATATTGGTTTAGGGGTGTATTTCATCTCTAACTAAATCATTGTGTACGTCGTGAGACATATTACAGAGAACTATGTAACTTATTTGTAACATCTGTTTAACTACCTGTAATACACAATAAATGAATTATGAATTATGAAGCTTGCTGAGTGGCCTAATTAAGGCACGAGATTTACAAAGCTAATTATACAACTATTGTAGGTATACAATACTTTTTCTACGAGTCAACTGAACTATGTAACAAACTTGGTAAGTATCTATTGAAAATCTAATTAAGTAAGTATGATTTTACGTCGCAGATATCGTCAATACTTAGATTTTCTTTAATTTTTTTAAAAAACTTCATACTTAATTGAAGCTAACACTTCGTGTTTGTAACTACCATTTACATATTATTTCAAGGAATCGAACTTGAAACCGAAATAGGCTTTTTCCAACTTGATTCCTTCATCTAATTTAATGTTTATCAAATATCATGAGAATTTTTCATTACATTTTTCCGTGTAATTGCAAGCTGAGTAATGTCGCGTTTGGATTCCGGATAATGCCCTCCGCTCGGCCGCCCGCGCCGCATCGCGTTTAGGTTTAGTTAGAGATTGCCAACGCGTCTCGAATATCTGACCCGTCAAATACAATCACAGATACGAGTACGACATCATACGAATACCCCGGCCTTATCGATGTTTTCTGAAACTGTTTTATGTATTCAATATTTTCAATTGTTGCCCATATTGGTTTCTGCTGCGGGAAGGTTGTGAATTGAATTTGAAAACATTTCCCGTTCCGTAAGTCTGAATCGCAATTTATATCCATATCCGTTGTTGTCGTTTGGTAACTGACGGTGCGTGTAATAAGGTTGGTTAATTCTATTGTTTCGTCATTCGTTTAGTTTTAGTTTTAATTATATTGTAGTAGTTTTTAGCCAGGGCCCCGCTGAAAATCAGCGCCACGGCTTGTCGTGGCAATATGCTGAGTGGGGCTCCTTTTAGCGTTGCTTGTTATTTTATATTGATATGTTCTGTGTAAATGTTTACTGTGGCGTTAATAAATAATTATCTTATCTTATCGTATATGTAATATAACACCCCTCTTTTTTCATCGGGGGTTAAAAATAGCACACTCAAAATCTCAATCAAAGACCACTCTAAAGAGTTATTAATAATAAAAAATCGACCCTAAAACGGTTACCGCAATCTCTAAATGTTATTCCCCAAGTGTGTCGTTTGTCCAAATTTTCATTTCGACAAAAAGCCGTTTTTCTCAGAAACTATGAAATTTTCAGGTTCATCAAAACAAACCTAACCTAGCCTAATGCGTTCTATACGTTATGCATTTAAACATAATATTAAAAATAATCACAAGCATTGCGGTCCATGACAAATCTGGCTATTTGCCGAAATGTAAATTTGGAGAAACCTCTAGAACATCAGTTGAAAACCCGGATCATAATATCCACGTCACTGTGTCTTTGGCAACAGAATCATGGTCAGATATTATTGACTCGTGATCTGCTTGTATGTATATGTTTTAGCTTTTACAGCTCGTTTGATTACTTTTACATTATCAAGCCAATTTATCGGAACAAATGACGTGGAAATGTGTGTGTGGGTAAACTAATTTGTGAAGTCTGACGTTATTATTTCCCTCTTTCCGCTGTTATTTTGGAATCCATTAATATTCATAAGCGAGTCTCGCACAATTCTTCGAAATAGTTGTTGACTTTTGGCTTACTTTAGTAATGAGGTATCGGGGTGTCATGAAAAATCTTGTGATGAAAGGGAAACTAGAGCGGGCGAAGGTAATATTTTCATTAACACCTGGGTAAGGGCGAGCGACCGAGGTGACGAAGAGCAACGACTAGGTAACATCTACATTTTTTCATGACATCAATAATTTGATTGATCACTTGAAAAAGCTATCAAAAATTTACGGAGAATAAGGTTTAAATTTAAAATCAACGCAAAAAGAGCTGGCGAGCATCGGAAAGTAAGAAACCGAAAGAGCGATTTACCCAGCCTTTTCTCTTAAGACGTGAACCTTGTCTATATTCCTTTAGCGTTATTCACGGCGTGACGCTGATCTATGAGCATAGTAGGTACACGAGTTTCCATTCTATGTTGCCACTTTGACAAGCTAAACTTTTAATGACGGTTAAACAAACACAGAACTAAGGCCGAACTGATTTATCGAAGAAGGAAATGAGAACACGTTGCGGCAGCGCAACTTATTCCGCCATTTACATACAAACATACATTCACGCCTTTATTCCCAAAAGGGGTAGGTATTCCGCCATTTATATTTCAATATTTATACCTAGGGTTATTTAAATTTTTATAACTGAAGTAAGGTTATTCCTTAACTGAAAAACTGGATAGAATGACTTCATGAAAGTATCCAAAATAAATTTGCAAATGCTAAATGCAAATTCATGGTTCCATTAATGACTTTTGAGTCTTTTGAGGTATACGTGTGTATACGCTGACTTGATATCGGATTTTAAAGGAGGTAGCCTAAATTGTTTATTTTTATCAAAGCCGACACTTTGCTTGGCATCCACAGTTGCCACAATCAGTTTGGGGGTGCGCAAAGTTGGCAACTGTGATTGGTAAATACATATTCACCATATCCGATGACATGGGTTTCCACTTTTTAGAGGAAACTTGATATGAGCAGAGAACCCAACGGACTTTTACTGGCAACGGGTTTTTATTGGCAGCACAGTGAAAGTATTGAAAGCTACGTGTGTGCGCAAGCGTGTTCAGCTGTAGAGAATGATGGATTTTGCGAAATATTTAGACACCTGACAAGGCGGTTCGTACATAGGCCATAATGAAGCGCTCAGTTTATGCAAATATGATACATTGAGCCGACGTGGTGACGTAATCTCTCCACTAAGTGAATATTAACACGATCTTTGATCAAAATCACAAGCTACTATAATAATATGAGAGATCCCATGATTACTTCCTATTACTGGCAACGGATTAAATAATTGTACGTGCCACTGAAATCACAATACATTGCTTGCTCGATTACAAATTGTACTAGGTATTCCTTAGATCCACAAATTCCGTCTAAACTGAACGATCCGCGATAACAGCATATGGATGCCACACACCGCTTATTTAGTATATCCACCATCCATACCATAATATCGATTACCATCTCATCATAGTGTATAGGTGCCTACGTAAATACTGGTCGGTCCTTTTGTCTAACAAAACCGATGTTGGCAGTTAGACATCTCGCAGTGTGCATGAGACGAGTTTACCTCACCTTAAGAATACCTGTTTTTAAAAATACGTATCAGTATTCGTTATTACTATGCTTTAACTTGTTATTGCTCATTCTAGTTTCAACCTTTAGGTTATAGGTGTACGTACGCGGGCTGGGATTCCGCAACTCGACGTCATAATAGCGCCTATTTTGCGTATGGGTTCTTGGCACTACTGTTTCAACCTATTTGATTTGACTAACTGAATTTCAGGCGTGCACCAAAGGTTGGCGTACAATTGGATCAACCGCGCGCCAGTTGTATTTGTGGCACACATGCACAACTTACGTAGTCGGATGTCAGGCCCGTGTTATACCTAGAGCTCTTCGAGTGACCAGATTGATCATTAATAGTTACTTAAATACACCGTAGGTGAATCTTCATAGTGATATAAAACTTTTTTTTTACATATTTTCCTCGCAAAGCACATATACGAAATAATTATGTTCCTGTCTCTCCGCCATCATCAAATCATTATTATTACGTTCACACATTGCACTTTATATATTTCAAAAACTGCAAAATAACTTTAGCATACTGTTCTGAAAGTAGTATTTAGCATTCAGATTACATATATCATATATCCCGCTACGAAGGAACCTCATTCTGTTCTGGGGAGCGTCTGTTTGCAGAGGGTATATTTATGTTCCCAGTAACCTTACACTGAAGGAAAGCTATGGGGGCAGCTCTCTTAACGAGCTGCGACCGAATTAGAAGATTTGTAATTCTAACAGGCAGGCATGGTTCGTTAACCTAACCTCATCCACAGCGGTATTAAATGAGCGTGTTTAGTTTGAGTTTTTGCGGCGAGTAAAAGCAGGGTTTTATAATTTCGCTGTTGTTTTATAGCCACACAACTGTGCTAGTGGGGAAATATTGTATACAAAGACTTCTGCTCGTTTGCGGGCTCGCAGCATAATAAGTTGAGGCCCCTAGTCGTTATCCTGAGATCCTGACCTCGACCATCCGGAACTAAAGGCAGAAAAAATGTTATTATAAAATTTACATAACAAGGCTTGGCGAACGAGGGGTTATATATACCTTGTGTTCTGAATTGTGTTATGCGGGTTACGGTGCGAATACTACAGAATAATATACTTACTTTCCTTATAGACATTAAAGCCATACCGATAAACAACCTGATTAAGTGTTCCACAGCTCAATTAATTTTAAGTTTATAACGTTCAAAAAACCGGACAAGTGCGAATCGGACTCGCCCACCGAGGGATCCGAACAAAATTACAAATGTATGGTTTTATGATTTTGCCTATACTTATAGTGTAAGACGATGTTACTTGCCAAATTTCACAGTTCTAGGTCGACGGAAAGTTCCCTATAGCTTCAGTATATGGTTTTAATTTCATGTTTATACTTCCACGCGTTCCCGAGATAAAGGGTCTTGACAGACAGCCAGACGGGCAACAAAGTTATCGTATAAGGGATCCGCTTTTTCCTTTTGAGTTACGGAACCCTAAAAACTGATTCCTGGTCCGCATACGATTTTATATGACTAACTGAATTTCAGGCATGCACCAACGGTTGGCGTAGGTACACTTGGAACAATCGAGCGCCAGTTAGGTACAGGTTAGGTGCAGGTTAGGTAGATTTAATCTCAAATGATATATGGAAAAATGACAGTAGGATTGTCCTAACGCGCGTTCGGAACATTACGTGATTAACCTTGTGATAATGTTTAATGACACAAGGAGCAAACGTGAATCGAGAAACTCACTGGGGGAGGGTGTACTATCTATTTGCATAATTATTTGTCCGAAGGAGAGTGTCGGATTTTTTGAAACATTTACGCTTCCCATTTTAACCGAGATAAATGTCTGGATGCTGGTCGATCACGTAACGCATCTTACGCGCTTCAGGTAGATCTAATGTCATTTTTTGGATGGGAAAATGACTTGAATTGTCCTAACGCTCGTTCGAAACGTTCCGTGTTTACGCTTACGGTGTTCTTAGTAGGTACATAACTGTATTGCTGATTGTTTACTGTGAATCAGTTCCGAAATTCACAATGTTATAATTACATTAGTTGATTCAGTATAGTACTTGTAAACGCATTAAAAATCGCTCATCAGTTAAAAATGATTTGTGATTTATACTAAGAAAAAGTGTTTGTCAAATAGTCTTATCACATTCTGCCCAAGACACGCATGCATCAAACGTATGTGTAGGTATGAAGTTCGTAGGGCAAATACAAGCTAGTGACATCCGAATTTCAATGCTCAAACTGCATCAATTTTTTACGTAAATTTATTTTAAAATGTTTAAAATAAGTCATAGCTTGTTTTTTTTCTGCTTTTTACGAACCTTATTTTGTGGCTAATTAAGTAAGAATAATTTATTTTAATGTTGTCATAGGTATATCGTAGGTACCTACACAACTATTGGAAGTGGGTGCAAATCGATTTGCAAAAATATATATTATATTATAGGTTAAGTTAACATAAGAGGGCTGGGCTGGGCTGGTGAACGCTTTTGAGGCATGTTTGCTTGTACTGAAAACGTGTTTTCACCGAATTCCCACACACCGGATCAAAATTATAAATGTTGGATAATAATAGTAAGCCCACAATTTTGACGTCACTGATAGTCATCGGAAAATTAATTCAACGTCGCAGTCGGATAAAAACTATGCAAAGCGGAAGTTAGAATAATAAGGTACTTATAAAAAAAGTTTCACGTTTTTCTTTTCATGGGAAGCTGAGATTCGTGACAGAACAATGCTTAGATTGATACTGACTGATACTTTTTTTAATTAAGAGATTTATTATAAATGTATGATATTTTTTGTGAAATGCAATAAAGCAGCTGCTAGCCTTAGCTACCTCTTCAAAGAACAAAGGAAGAGGTGCCATTGAAAAGCCATTGTCTCGAGGATCCGAATGTAGGTACAGTGTGCCGCACGCTGACGAGGTCGAGTTCTATAATTATTAAAACGAAACCCACTCCAAGCTTCACAGCCTACCGTACTACAAAGCACTGCTTAGGAATTATATTAACTTCAAGATGTACCGAACAGTACACAGTCATATTTTTGTTGTTCATACTGCGCGCAAGTGCCCCACCCCTTCTCACTGAGCATTAGTGTTTTGTCCATAGCATAGCCTGGGAGTGTGGCAACTTTCGTTATTAAATATAGTACAGTACGTGGTTGTGTACGGAATGAATATGTGAGGAAAGTCTTTGGCAAAACAAAATATAAATACGCCTAAAATATGTTACAATAATGTCGCGCATAGGATTAACTTGAGCTCGGGTAGAGGCAAGTTTAAATCGAGTTAGAACCGAAGGAGGCGACTGCGAGCTGATTTGGATGGACGTATGTGTAATTAAGCGGGGCGCGTCAGCACGCACCAGCCCGACATTTTATGTAAATTTACGCAAAATGTGGCTGTTATTCAGTTACACAGTTAATAAAGATAATCGCATCACGCTACCGCATAAACAAGCAGTCCCTTATCAGATTGCCCAAAACGAACATTGTCGCTCCGTATTTGTAGAAATACCATTTGGTCAAAATAATAAAATTACCTACGGCTTATTTATTTTGTTACAACTAATTTTGGTGATATGTTTGCGTTAGGGCTCTACCGTGTATTATGTAACCTATTCAGTTTTCAAACGTTCGTAACATCATATTGCTCATTTTAATTTAGTTTTTGTATAATAATAATATTTACATTGCACATTAAAAATGTGTAATGTAGCTAAATATTATTTTATTGAAGCTGCGTCTTTATAGGGTGTATATGTATTGTGTCACTTTGTATTATTTTCTCTTTCGCCTGTCCCAATAATTTAGGTAAGTAATTTATATGTCGCAGGCATACCTATACCTATATTGTATAATCCACATACAGTACACATTACATAACAGCTATACTAAAGCCTTTTCACAAAACAGCGCTGATTGGTAATACGGGTTGAAAATCAGACGGATTGAATGAAAATGTATAATCCGCCGTTTTACATTACAGCTAGCTGTTTTACATAGTTTACCTTTAAAACAAAGTTTTGACTGACCTTAATTTAGTACTCCGCCAAGCCACGACAACATTTCCACATTTCTTTTCCGATTTACCACATGAACTGATTTCCGAGAGCAAAAGCGTTGATTATTAGAGAAAAAAACCGAATCGCTGTATGTGGGCCGATAATATTTGAGGACCTCCCTCGATTCCACAAGGATCGCCTTTGGCACTTCATTAGTTGCTATTTCAACGGAATCTTATCAGAATATGTACTTTTAAGTACACAATTGAGGAATTCCATAAGTCATCTGTGGTCTTCATCATGAATTCCACTCCACCAAATTTATGATTTCCGTGTGTTATGATAGAAAATACCAAAATCACTACATGCGTGCTTAATATAATTGAGGAGTTCCCTCAATTCCTCATGGATCCCATCAACCAACTGAATTTTAGAAAAAAAAAACGGGCCAAGAGCGTGTCGGGCCACGCTCAGTGTAGAGTTTTCCGTCCGTCACATTAAGTGTCCCCACTTAAGCGTTAAAAAATGGGCTATTTGTTACATTGAGTTGACATATTAAGTACAGAACCCTATAACCCTACAGGCAATACTTAGCGAACAATTTTATTAATAGACAACGAACGACCAAAGACAACTAAGACAATTCGAGCACGACAAATTTTCGACCACGAAATTTTTCGAAATTTTTGATTTTTTGTATGGATGGGCGCACCTGCTCCGACCCCATTAAATCAGAAAAAGTCTTAACACCGCCATGTACGATACGAGCGTTCCGCGTACAGCGACATCTATCGTCAAAATAAGTAAACCATTGCGCGCGAGCTTAAAGTATGGAAGATGATTTTTATGGGATAATTCTTTATTGCGTGAACCGATTTTCACCGTTTTTACTTTATTTGAAAGCACGTAATTTCATTGTGATTTTGTAGAAATTACAGGTACAATTAACACCTGCTTATACGGTTAAACTACAAACTTAGTTCAGAAATTATTTTGTAAATTTTTTCAAAAACTATTCAACCTATCAAGTTCAAAATAATTTTCCTAGAAAGTTTTTATAAAGTTCTCCTTTTGAGATTTTTTTCATATTTTTAAAACTTATGGTTCAAAAGTTAGAGGGGGGGGACATATTTTTTTAACTTCTGGAGCGATTATCTTCAAAAATATTAACATTAACAAAAAATGATTCTACCAGACCCCTATTCATTTTAAAATACCTATCCAACTATATATCACACGTTAGGGTTGAAATGGAAAAAAAATCACTCCCCACTTTACGTATAGGGGAGGTACCCTAATAAAACATTTTTTTTCCCACTTTTTATTGTACAACTTTGCCGGCGTGATTGATATACATATTAGTACCAAATTTCAGCTTTTTAGTGCTAACGGTTACTGAGATTATCCGCGGACGGACGGACAGACATGGCGAAACTATAAGGGTTCCTAATCGACTACGGAACCCTAAAAAAGGGACTCACCCGGAAGCATATACTTACAAACAAAAAAAAAGACCGGGTTGCACTCCGGGAGTGCCGGCAGAAGTGAAAACTTGAATAATTTTAATTTTGCAAAAAATAACCCTTCCTCCCCCCTCCCACACCTGCGTGCCAATATACCTAATAACAACCTTATTAGTAGTACGCTATAGTTCAACTTAACTCAGCAAAATTGATGAAGGCGACGATGAAATAAACTCGTTTTTGCCATTCCCAAAAAATTTTTCAAGGCCTCTCTTTAGGAATAACGTCCAAATTGGAACTATTCAAATTTCTCAATAGCAAAACGGTGAAGGACGCGTGGACGAAATTACAAATTCGCATTCACGGAAAATGTGTTACGACCTTAAACTGTTAATAATAAAGTACAATTTAGAACTATGTGCCCTCAGTAACCCCCCCCCCCCCGCACCAAGCCTCGTCCCGAATCTCTCCCAATTCGACGGTCACGTGACCTCCTGAGATCTCATTAAATCTGTCGCAAGTTTTACTAAAGAAGTTTTTACTTAAAAAAAAATTACGAATCGGCTCATCAATGACGGAGTTCTGAGGTAATAACTTTGAAAACAAAAATGATAAAAATAATAATTATAAAAAAACAACCGAATTGGGAACCTCCTCCATTTTTTTGAAGTCTGTTAAAAACCGGGCCGTTTCATCTTGCGGCGGGTGGTCGATTGGCGGAATTGTCAAACGCCTCCGTAAGGTACAGTTTTGTGAAACAGCTAGTTGTTATGTAAAGCGACGGATTATACTATTCAACTGCGACACATATGTACATTACAATTACATGAAGTTTCCGTGAGTCACCAACGGTGCCGGTTTTTTTTTCCTCCTATCTTTCTAAGTTGGGCCCTGAGCAACGATGCCGGCTGAAAACCAGCGCCGTATAGGTGTCTGGCACCACAGCATAATGCTGAGCCAGTGTCCGGTTCACTGCCGCAGAAACACACTTATTTCATGTTTTTTGTTTATTTTATTCTTTAATGTGTGTGTCCTATGTCTTTATGAATAAATATATAACTTTCTTATATGACTGTGCCACGTGATTAAGTACCTATTTTCCCCACCGTGATATATGTATTATTAGTAATAATATGAAGTATGTGAACGACGTTCTCTATTTATTAATGTTCCGCCGTTTTTAACTCGCGGCAACGAGGAAAAATGAAACAGCTTTCATACGAGTGGTAACTTTTATAACTAGAGGTTAGGAAAAATTAAAGGTCAAGTGGCACGGGAACAATTTACCACACGAGTTTTAGGTTCACATATACTATGTAAAACATTGGTAGGTACATTGTTGTAAAGGCTAGAAAGTAGGTAGGTAATAGATGGACGAGTAGGTTCGGGGAATCGTATCTGAGCCCAAACTTGGTACCTACCTATGCTTTATAATGATTTTAATTTTAATTTAAAACAAGTGACTGAAATATAATGATGTGATAGGTATATTTTTTTTAAAAATCGGCCTAGTAAGCTCTTTCATAAGATACCACACACGATAGGTTGCAGAAAAAAATTTTTTTTTTCGCACAGGTACTAAAAAATATGACGTTATAACTCCTCTTATTTTTCGTTTTTTTTTCGTGCTACGGGTCAAATGGTTTCGTATGGCCTAACGAAATCTCTCCGATTTTGATGCTTTTAACACCATTTGCAGTATCTTAATGTATAATGTATTTCGGGATGTACCGGTAGGACTACAGGTAGAAACATAATCTTAAGCTAATTACTTATAAATAAATAAATAAATAAATAAATAAATAAATAAATATAAGGGGACAATCTTACACAAATCGACCTAGTCTCATAGTAAGCTCAGTAAGGCTTGTGTTATGGGTACTAAACGACGATATATATAATAGATATAAATACTTAAATACATAGAAAATATCCATGACTCAGAAACAAACATTCATGCTCATCACACAAATTTTTGCCCTTACCGGGATTCGAACCCAGGACCTCTTGCTTCGTAGGTCGGATAAACCAGAAGATAATCAAGGAAGAGCAGGTGACGCAGCTGTTCTCTTGGTGTAGCCAGATATACAAAAGCGAACTGCAGTGCTCTTCTCATCTTAACGACGAATATGACAGATGAAACACTACAGAAAGTAATGAGATTTGAGACAGCGTAGAAGTCTGTGTATCGTCTGTTTGACGGTCAGACCGAGGACAGGTCCTACCACCTTTGCATGGAGTTCTTTAACTTTAAACGAAACCCATCTGATGATGTTTCTTAACATATGTCGAAACTGAAAAATATATGGAATAATTTAAATGTTGAGATTTCCAAGGCAGATTATGGAACAGGCCAGCTCTCAGATCTGTTGCTGATATGTAAAATATTGGAAACACTCGACGAAAAATTTTTTGCGCTCCAATACAGCTGTTTACTTCTGAACAAGACCGATAGAACTGTTGACAATCTGACAACCCAGCTGTGTTCCTATGAGAAGTCTTTAGCGAACAGAGAAGGGACTACTAGTCTCTCTCTAGTACTAGAGATACTTGCAATCCCAGAAGTCTAAGAGTTGAAGAAGAAGAAAGATGCGAAGTTGAAGTGCAACTATTGTTCATAGAGTAAGGAACTGTAAGAAATGGATAAAGGATGGGAGACCACCAAAGCCAAGCGGCTTAGCACTAGGCTCAAAGCATGTACAAAGCATAACACTCATGGCTGTTCAAGTTCATGCGTGCTCGAAGACAGCAGATCAAGACGGAGAGAATTGGTTTGTTGATAATGGAGCAACAACGCATAATACTATTAGGCGAGACGCATTCCAAGAGTTTGAGCCTTTTGATTCTGATGACCAAACTGTGAAGACAATGATTCCTGCTTTAGGAAAAGGCATTGTCATGGTAGAATCGATGGTAGGCAAGAAAACGGAAACCATACGGCTTAAGGATGTCTGGCTAGACCCTCACTGATAAAAAATCTATTCTCGATGCGGTCAGCACAAGACAACTCGCGGAACAGCTTGTTTACTTCTACCGCGACAAGTTGTCAGCTTGACATTGATGGAGAAACCAAACTTGTTGGCAAAAGAGAACCCAAAGGAGGGCTATATAAACTACAGTTCAAGACAGTCCCTTCCTCAAAAATGTCTAACACTATTGAAGTGAACGCACTCACGGGCACAAATGTGCTGCAAGTGTATCATGAACGTTATGCTCATCAAGATAAGAGGCACGTTAACGCGGTTGTCAAACGGGAGTTCGGGATAACCTTACATTAAATGCGAGGTATGTTTATTCGGAAAAGCACACAGATTGCCATTTGGAAGTAGAGAAAGAACAACGACTCCGGGTGAGTTGATACATTCAGACGTTTGCGGAACATTTGAACATCCCAGTGTACAGAAATATAAATATTTCGTACTCTTCAAAGACGATTTTTCCTCGTATCGGCTAGTTTACTTCATGTGTCACAAATCTGAAGTTAAGGACAAATTGAAACTGATGCTTAATGAGATAAAATAGCATGCCATACAGTTAAATGCCTCTTAAGTGATAACGGAGGAGAGTTCGACAAAGGAGATGTCAGAAAAATACTGAACGCAAACGAGATTCAACAGCGTTTCACCATGCCGTACACACCAGAGAAAAACGGATGTAGCGAGCGCGAGAATCGCGCAATTCCTGGAGGAGTGAGGTAGAACTGTAAAAATCACGATGAAACCAGCATCGTACTACCTAGGGATGGAAATCCAGAGAGCTAAAGACGGTTCTGTATGTATTAAGCAAGAAGCTTAAACAAGACGATACCTGTATAATAACAGCCCATAAGAACTTAGAGAATGCTCAAGATATGATGCAGATTGAGTTCGACCTTTTGTGCAAATTGGCGCACGATCTGGGTTTATCGTTAAACTACTCTAAACCGAAACTAATGCACATACACTCGCCATATAAAAAAGTGAACGCTACGCCTAAGATCGTGGCCCACGAACACAAGTGTCTGCACTTATCTAAAGCGCTATGTAACTGTACCCAGCTTGAAATTGTAAAGGAACACACTTACCTTGGACTAAAAACTGACGACAAGTTTAACTGGGGACCACATGTAGATCAAGTATGTAAAAAACTTAGGTCTATATTGTCAAAACTATGTATTCTTAAACATAAAGTTCCTTACAACACGCTTAGACTTCTATACATGTCCCTGGCTGATTCTGTCATATAGGTTATGGTATAGAAAGCTATGGAAGAACCTACAAAACCTATCTAAATAATTTGTACAACCTACAGATACGTCTACTGAAAACAATTGTACCATAAAAAAACTATTTAATCATTGTAAGGTGTTAAATGTATTCGACAAGGTGGAACTGGCAATTATAACACAGTACAATAACAATACAACCAATTTAAAGAAAATTACAAGACGACCCGTCTTCGTAGCTTATCTAACCACCCACACATCACATTTGAGGTGGGAAAAAGTAATAATGAATACGGGAATAAGGATTGGAGTTGTATCCTACCTGCAATATTCAATAGATTTTCGGACGAGTTAATACGTAACATTGAGGGTAAAACGTGTAGTAAAACACGTATGATAGTCAAAAGATATCTGTTAAAATTAAGTCGTAAACAGTAAAGATAAGTACTTACAATAGTTTTAAGGCAGGCTCCTTAACTCAAAAAATCTTTTAAAATTAAGATTAGTAGTTAAGAATGTAATTTAACCCCTATCTTTTATTGAAATAAACAGTTCAAATTTTTTTTTTTAAGAAAAGTCTCTAATCGCCTTGGAATGTCCGAGTGCAATCCAGCGTCAACACCTATAGAGAATAATTCAACTACTCAAACAGGGAAAGTTGTAAACGGACACGCTGGGAACAAATTCCCTTACCGAGAGGCAGTAGGTGCACTAATGTACCTGATGACAGGCACACGCCCTAATATAGCGTAGGTACGCTGTTGGGCTCGTATCTAGAAAGCTAGAAAACCCCACCGAAGATGACTGGCTGAGAGTCAAAAGGGTATTTATGTACCTAAAAGGGACGATATCCTATGACATTAGATACAATGCAAACTGTACCAGAGCCATCATCGAAGGCTATAGTGACGCGGATCACGCTGGTGACAAGCTGACTGGACACTCTACGACAGGAGTCACTTGTCTTTTTGCTGAAGGAGTTGTTTCTTGGCTAAGCCAGCGTCAACCGTCAGTCGCAATCTCAATAACTGAAGCAGAGATTGTAGCAGCAAGCGAAGGCGCGCGTGAGCTAGTCTGGCTCCAAAGAATCTATTGCCAGCTAACGAGTTTGGAAGGTACACCAACCTTAAAAGCGCACAATGAGGCAGCCATACGCCTTGCGAATAATCCCGAATTTCATAAACGGACAAAGCACATCCGAGTGAGATACTTTTTTGTTCGTGAAACCGTGCAATGCAAGAGGATCTTGTTGATATTCAGAAAGCGAGCTTTGTTGAACAGTTGGCTGACCTACCTACTTACCAATGCAGTCCTTCGGGCCTAGCCGGGCGGGAGCCTAGGCTCGTCAAGCTTACAGCCGACTTGCGGCTACAAAACTTTTCCTGCTAGTGAGGGAAAGTATTCCCTCACTAGCAAAGTGAAAGTGAAAGTGTTCCCTCTCATACATGAGAGGAGGCCTGTGCCCAGCAGTGGGACGTATATAGGCTGATGATGATGGTGATGAGGGAAAGTATTAAAGGTTGCATACCACTATTTGGAAAAGTAACTAACAGACTCATAATGTGGTTGCTATGATATAAACGCGTAAAATAACTTGTCAAAGATTTTCACTGTCAGAATACACATATCATAATAAGGCTACGCGCGCACTGCGGATTTTTGCCGTGCGTTTATTTTCCGCAAAATCTGCGAAGTATGGAACCTCCTTGAAGTGCGCGCACTGCGGAAAATAATCCATATGCGGATTAAAATCTGTGGTTTGCTGCAGATTGGTTGCGGTGCGGCGCCGCACGAATTTTCTGCATCCTATGGACTATTGAATAAATCCGCGCACTGCGGAATAAAATCCGTGCGGACGAAGGGCGACCGTCATCCAGTGTCTCAGTTGTTCTTGGTGTGATAGTCCATTTTCAACGTCCGTTCTTAACAGAGTTGGGACTAGAATGGCAAAACGTGCGGATATGTCACCGCTGTGCGCGTACTGGACACACACGGTTTTTTTTCCTTTGCGATTTTAAAAACGCACCGCAACTCGCCGCACCGCAGTGCGCGCTTAGCCTTAGATATCGTAATAAACAATTATATCGAGTCCCAGTGTGGTGTGATTAATTATCCTTCCGTTAACACACGTTAACATTGCGATAGCTTTAAAAGGAGAAAGTGGCTTGTTTTATGCACTGTTTGTACAACGTACTACTTACCTATTTCATCTTGTGACCGAAGAACTGGCGGTTTTCTCGCGCAACGCATCAGTATTGCAATTCAGCGAGGAGATGCCGCCAGCATCCTCGATACAATGCCTCAAGGGCATTTTTTTTAGTTTTAGGTACTTAGTTTGGAGTGGGTGCCACACGATGGGCGGCGGCGACGTGGCAGGCCGAGACGGAGAGGGCGGTTTTTTTTTGGACCTGGTTCTCGCGTAGCAGCCTGAGTGGCTTTAGCTACTGATCGTGGCTGGCTTGTGGGTAGTCTCCACTATGGGGCTACCCAACTGCCGAATATTGGAGATGACGGGACGACCTGGACGCATTTTGTAACAATTGGCCAGATATTGCTCAAATCCGGGACGAGTGGAAATCGAGAGGGGAGGCCTTTGCCCAGCAGTTGGACACTCTATAGGCATTGAAAATAAAATAAAATAAATGTTAGTTACCATCCTGTATTCTGCATCTTATCTTGTTATTTTTATTTAATGTAGGCTGCTGACATTCATAATAGACGATAGCGATAGGGGTGAAAACACTAAATTTAATAATCAATAATGTTGTATTTTCTCGAAAAAGGATAAAAAATGTGGGAGTAAAAAGCAGCGCAAGAGGTTTAATAACCACACAGTTGTAAGTGTCCCAAGTTTTAAGAGTGGCTATGTTCTAGCCCTTTTCCACAAAACGCACTTAACGGCACGTCTCTAACAAGCAACATTATAACGGTTGTAAATTCGTAATTTTTCGAGATTTTTGTCTGGGATTTTCGTTAAATGACATATTTTTTGGACTTCTTTCTTTTGAAGTATTAATACATTTTGAGTCTACACCCCTATTCAATTAAACAAGTATCTTATTAATATAACTTAAGTATAATTTACTAATTAACTTTCACTGTGTAGGTGTTGCTAATTGGCCTTCACTGTGTAACCAGCAATACATATACCTACACCTTTTCTCGAGACACATGCTTTTCTAATTATGTCTATATTAATAAACGATATGATACAGAGAGCAAATATGATAATAGAAAAATAAACCATTATCCGATCGCCTGAAGCCCAGGACAAGACTCGACATTGTGCCCTCTCTGTTACCCAGACATTAGTTTGATGTAGCGTTTTTTTCCATTATATTTGTTCTCTGTATCATATCGCTTAAAAGTTGATCGTGGTTTGGAACTTCCATGTTAAATTGACACGAAACAAAAATATTCAATAAAATAATTGTAATGTACATCAGCGCTATCTCTCTCGTTAATCGGAAACCACCTGATGTGGTTCGATTAGATTGGGTCAAGCGCATAGCTTGCATATTAGAGTGGCGTAAAGGCGCTTAACCTTTCAAGTAAAATACAGAGAGGTTGCTACTAGTAGCAACCTACCCTACCTCTCAATCTCTCTGTAGTAGCGGCGGCAAATGTGATAGAAAGATACGCTACGAAAAACACTAATGTCAAACTAATGTCAGGCTAGCTCAGAGGGAGAGCACTGTACCAGTAAGACAAAAAAACATTTTTCCATTTATACATTCGTTTGATCGAGGTAACTTCCTGGTTAACTTGACACGAAACAAAAATGTTCAATAAAATATAGTATTTTGTTTCGGAGGTGGTTATGTCTAAATTAATTTTCCAATATAGTTAATATTCTTGTGTTGATACATTAATTTGGGTGAAGGTGTCATGTATTATTTCTTACAAGCCTTATTTATTATAAACTTCATTTGTGTATATGATTACGTTACATTATGTTTTAATGTACCGTATTGCCATCCATTGAGTCCGGCTTGAAGTCGCTAGAAACCGATTTTGCAGCTTTGAAGGCTAACGAAAACGGAAGGGACGAATTCTCCAGGTTAAATAATGTTGAGATTAGCGGGATCCCTCATAGAGATGGTGAAAACTTGTTAATGGAGTTAAAAAATATCACGGTCACGGTAGGTTTCGAAATCCGCGAAACGGATGTTGACACCATTCATAGGGTACGAACTCGAATTCTACTAACTAGGACCCACGCCCCCCGGCTATCATCGTTCACACACCTGCCTGCCTGCCATGCCTCTTTTATTGCAGCATAGACGTCTTTTTTCGAAGCGGTTTAATATACGACCGACGACCGATTTGACGACCAGTTAGCCTAGTGGGTAGTGACGCTGCCTACGAAGCTGAAGGTCCTGGGTTCGAATCCCGGTAAGGGCAAATGTTTGTGTGATGAGCATGAATATTTGTTTCTGAGTCATGGATGTTTTGGATGTATTTAAGTATTTATTTCTATTATATATATCGTCGTCTAGTACCCATAACACAAACCTTACTTAGCTTACTATGGGACTAGCTCGATTTGTGTAAGATTGTCCCCTTATATTTATTTATTTATATTTAATATAGGTAGCGCTTAATTTTTTTTACCTGCTATGAATATGTAATCTGTACATCGATTTCCATTCCTATGTAGAGTACCTATCTGTCTATTTGTTTTTGCCTTTTGTAACGGGAGTAAGTACCGATGGAAGTTTTGTCTCCCTACAAGATATATGTGCCGGGATATTTACGGAGCCCGCTGCAAGTTTGTCTGGGTGGCTTAGAGCGGGTTTGGCTCAGAGACTCGCGTCGCCGACTTGAGCGTCTGCACAAGTTTGAGTTTGTTCGAGCGCTGTTGATCCCCGATATTGGGGGCTTCAATTTAGAAATGGAGATGTTTTGTAGAAGAAAATATGGACAACTACAGGCTGATTGCACTCCTATCTGGTTTTTCTAAAATTATTGAAAAAGTGATTTACAATCGAATTAGCTTATATTTTGAATCTAATAACCTATTTGCACAAGAACAGAAGGGATTTCGCAAAAATAAATCAATAAATATGGTTTGATTTACTACAAGTAATAATGACTAATATGGATAAAAGACAACCAGTTTGCACTCTATACATGGATTTAACCAAGGTTTTCGACTTACTTGGCCATGACATTCTAATGCATAAGTTATATAGCTATGTAATACGCGGCAACGTCCATGATCTGCTAATGTCATACTCATCTGATAGAAGACAAGTAGTACAAATGGATTACTTAAGTTTATAAACGAGATCCGAAGCCAGTCATTCATCAAAATACAGAGAAATTAGTCGTTGCGTTCCGCAGGGAAGCGTATTGTTCCTCCATTAGTATTCTTCATTTATATAAATGATCTGCCACAAGCTGTTGACTACTGACTACCCAATGGTTCTCTTTGCCGACGACAACACGGATATATTGACTGGAGAAGATCCACAGACATGTAAAATCAATATAAATAGTACATTGGAATTACTAATAAATTCGTTAAGTTACAATTATTTACATATTAATTTAGGAAAAACAATAATCATGATTTTTTACCAAAGAACCAATAACACGATGAATGAAATAACTGTGACATATAATAATTATATCATTGAGGAAACTGATAATACGAAATTTTTAGGATTAAATTTAGATGACTGACGTGGAAACCCCAGATTGACACTATATGTAAAAAGTTAAGTAGTTTCTCATATGCATTATATAATTTAAATAAAGTAGTAAATCGGACTGAGGTACTTACTGCTTATCACGCCTATGTAAAGGTACATTGCGTTATGGTATCATGTTCTGGGGTAACTCAACTGATCGAGAATTGGTGTTTAAGGCTCAAAAGAAGTGTCTGCGTTCTGCTTGTGGACTAAAGATGCCTGACTCATTCAAATCATATTTTATTAATTTGAAAATAGTATATATTTTTGAAATTGCTATGTATGTCAAATTAAATATTCATCAATTTTCTGCTATAAATAGTACGCGGCAGGGACACGAAATCTCGTATCAGCAATCGAAAACAGCCTTGCGTGTAAAAAGTGTTTATGGCATGGCACCTAAATTGTATAAAAAGTTTTCCAAATTAATAAGACACTCCAAAATGCCTCTTGTCTCTCACAAAATGCTTTTTACTCATTAAAATATTTTTTTAACTATATGCCGCATATTTATTAAATCTATTATAGTCAATGTAGTGTAAGGTTCTACCTTTATTATATGTGCATGCTGCATGATAGGTCATAAAAATTTAGTCTTAGTTTAGGTAGTTAGTACGAATGCAATGAAATGAAATGAAAATGTGTGATTTAATCTGAGTTACTTAACTATGTTACTCTTAATAAACACTTGCATTAGCTATATTAGTTTTAGGTTTTAAATAGGTTCAAAATAAAACGTGCAATACCCTTACAGGGTCTCGTGTGTACTGTAAATATTGTATTTAACCACCTGTATACCAACACGAGAACAATAAAGTTATTTATATTTCTATCACAAATAATAATCTAAAATTTTTCGCTTGGATAACTTCGGAGATAGGGAGGGGATGGCATTTTTTTCTACATTCAACTTCATAGATCGAAATTTTACCAATGTAGAAAAAAATAAAACTGTTTCAAAAAGTGCAACTCAAGCCCTTTCAAATGACCTAATAGTTGAATATATTTTTTTGCTGACTCATATTCGTGATTTTTCATAGAAAATTAAAAAGTATATTTAAATTTTTCATTTTCCATGCACGTGGATAACTCTCATTTATAACCATTCCAAATTTCAAGTTGATAGCTTAAGTAGTTCGTGAGATTTTCACTTTGTGACAGACAGACGGAGTCGCACCATAAGGGTTCCTTTTTTACCTTTTTTGGTACCTACGGAACCCTAATATTGCCATTTTTGACTATGAATGTTGATTAAAATGTGAGAGGCTGTGTTAACCATACCATCGTCATCATCATGTTATTCGAAAGACGTCCATTGCTGGAGATATGTCCAAAGAGTGCCAAAGTGATCGATCCTGCGCCACCCGCATCCAGCCATTGTACTCCCGCGACCTTTACCAGGTCATCAGTCATGACCATCGTCGTCGTTGTCATATATTTAAGAGCTAGTTCCTGTCGGTGGAGTATTCCCAACTTATTCTACAGTAAGTATGATTCCATCATTCTAATTTAGGGAGGAGTTGTGTGGTGGTTTCTCCCATGCCTTCCACGGCGCAGTTTACGAACCGATATTGTCTCGGTCCGCGATACTGATATCTTTGTCTCTGTCAGTACTTACTAGTGGGAGTGGCACCGCTGCCTACCATAGGTTTACTTAATTAATGGCGGCCATTACTCGCCATATCACAGAATCATCATCGGATATTGTTGTAGATTATAAAGGAACGTTTAGGCCTCTCCTACACACTGATAACCCTGGCACTGTGTGGTTGGGGACTGATTTTACCTGACCGCTCCGTTATCGCTATCCGCCGTCGGCGGATCCTACCCCACCATTCTGTTAGTTGTTTTAAGACTTTTAAGCTCACCTCAACGCTCGCCCACAAACATATCTCGACGCCGCGATTCGTAGTAACTAAGCGTAGGTAGAGGTTTAGTTTCGTTAAGCGTGAAGTGAGGTGAATGAACGCGTAAAGAATAACAGCCCGAAGGCGTAGCACTGTTGCCATTTTATCAGCTTATCACTTATCGTTGTGGATAAGACATCAGTCACTCTCGCACTCGCATACTTGTCAGAACGTGACGAATGTCTTATCCACAACGATAAGTGATAAAATGGCAACCGTGCTACGCCTTGGATTTGGAACGCGCTAATGTGCCTTACTTCACTCGTCACTCCTAACGCAACTAGACTTAGTTAAGTAGGTACTACGAATCTCGAAAATAAGATATATTTGTGGGTAAACGCTTATTTCATTTTATCTAATAAAGTTTAATATATAAGTAAACACACCAATAAGGTCTTACAATAATGTTGAATTGGTAAAACAATAACACCTCTTGTTAATGGAAGAGCGGGATCTCCTGACACAAGTATCATTGTTTACTTAAAAAGAGACCCCGACCTCGAACTGTGTCTTACTGTAAACTTTGTTTACACCAATGAACATGTTTTGATTATGATTTTTTGGAACGCTGTGAGGTGAGGTTAAAACAAGATACAAAATAGCGGGGCTGGTAGTATCTTATAGCTCACCGCACCTATTGTCTTCGGTTCTTTTTTCAATAACTTTGATATACTGTGCGTTGGGGTAAGTTGAAAAACGGTGTAAGATAAAAAAAACCGTCCGTAACTCCCTATCCTGTGCATATTTTGTATCCTGGCAGCTTTCACGAACACGCCATTTTATGGTCCCCCGCCCCTCAGTCAGTGCCGTTAGCTCAGTGAGTGTGCACGTGTATGGTTGGCAGTTTTCGACTGGTGAGTAGTGGTGGTAGGTGAATTTTTCGATGTTAAATCTATATTTTTAATCTTACCCCATGCTTTGTAACTTCTGTAACAATTAAGCTAGAAACATTTTGTGGAGATATATATGCTTGTTATTGTTATTTTGATTACCAATTAACGTGGACATCCAATATCTTTCTTACTTTTCGAGATTTTATTCCTTTCAATCTTGCACCGACTGATTTTACTGGGGTAAGACGGTAATATTCTTGTTTTCATCTTACACCAAAATTTATAGTAATCTGTTACTATAAACGTGGTACTATCTACGTGGTTCTCAAAATGTAGAGAGAGGTATAACTACTGTAATACTATTAATTCACCAAACGAAAGGGAAATTAGGGGAAATAATTGTTTTATAAGCGGATTTGGCGTAGTTGTAGCGAGTGGTGCTTATTAAAATATTTTTTGGTATTGGTTACCGTTTGCAAGTTATTAAAAAATACTAATTAACAGACTTTTATACGTAAATATATACCAACTTCGTTGGATTGTTGTAACTCGGATCCTTGGGGGAAAATGATATTGGGAGATTAATTTATCGTCATAGTGAAATACAATACCGGCCAATAATATATTCGTATCTAAGTGTCTTTTTATTATCTTCGTATAAACTTTTAAAGTTTTATATATTACAATATTCGATTTTCTGTTGTTAAATGTTCAACACTAAAATCAATCAAATTTTATCCACTTGAGTGCCCGAGATTCAAAAAAGGTGCTGTAAAGTGCCCAAGATTAACCGCGCGCCAGTGGCGCCGTGTCATGTAACGTGTCATGTTTTGTTATAAATCAATTTCACTGAACTTTTGATCTGATTCTTTTTACGTTTTAAAGCTAAAACGGGCAATTTGTTCATATAAATAATTAAATAGGTCACTGTATTCAATTAAATTTAAAAATCACAAAATTGACGTACAGTTACGAATGGAGACTTTTGAGAGAAATTGTTTTTAAAAATCTCAATTGATATACAT
Organism: Epinotia demarniana; assembly: GCA_945867215.1. Taxonomy (NCBI): domain Eukaryota; kingdom Metazoa; phylum Arthropoda; class Insecta; order Lepidoptera; family Tortricidae; genus Epinotia; species Epinotia demarniana. The sequence continues at coordinate 17,466,516 of OX244266.1, read as the reverse complement.
GAGTATTTTTTATGTTTATTAAAACTTTGATAGTTTACGCTTCTATTGGTACTAAATAAAGTATATGGTCGCGGGGAAATATTCCGCATAAAACCTTTTTTTTATTGCAATGTCTAAAATGTCAGTTTCGCAACTCAACAACAACACAACTTACTTTTTATAAAATTGTTCCACAGACTGCGGTTTTTATTTTTTTAATGTTGCCACATTAATCCTCTACCTAAATAAGTGAACAGAAAAGCATTCTTCGCACCTTCCACATAGGTATCATTTAAAAACCGTTTGAACTCCACCTCGCAACTAGTGTTGCGAGAGCACTTTGCGATTTTCCAAATCGCAACCGTAGTTGCGCAGGGCACTTGAAATGATATGTTTTTTTTTTGAAAACTGGTAAGTATCAGAATGTGGCATTTTTCATGAACCTTAGTCTGATAAATAATTGTATTGATACTACGTGATTGCTTTTGTGTAATTATTAAAAAAAATAACGCTGTAATTGATTGATTCTGTCGTGAAATACGCAATTCTATCGTTTTATTTATTTATTACTGTGGGCACTCAAGACGAAAGTCTTTGACCAGTGTGTGTTGCCAGTGATGGCACTGAAACGTGGTCGCTTACTATGGGCCTCATAAGAAGGCTCAAAGTCACCCAAAGGGCAATGGATAGGGCCATGTTGGGAGTTTCACTGCGTGACCGCATCAGAAATGAGGCTATCCGCAGCAGAACCAAGGTAACCGATATAGCCCTCCGGATCGCTAAACTTAAGTGGCAGTGGGCGGGGCACATAGCACGTAGAACCGATGGCCGTTGGGGCGGAAAGGTTCTCGAGTGGCGACCACGTACCGGAAGGCGCAGCGTGGGTAGGCCCCCGACAAGGTGGACTGATGACCTGGTAAAGGTTGCGGGAGTCCGCTGGATGCGGATGGCGCGGGATCGGTCACTTTGGTACTCTTTGGGGGAGGCCTATGTCCAGCAGTGGACGTCTTTCGGCTGATATGATGATGATGATGATGATGATTACTGTGGGCGTATAATGGAAACGGGACAGTGGTAATAACAGCTTAATGATAAAGGCTCCATGTGTTTCTATTGAACTATAAAAAAGCGATATTTAATTTATCTTGAATTTTACCCGCAGCTAGTCTTTTTTATAATGAGAGTTTGAGAACCCTTGTCTACTAGGCCTCAAAGTGGGGTAAGATCGACATATTATTTGGCAGCAGGTAACATTTCTGGCGATAATAACGGTTTTATTTAAATGTTAAGTGACGTTTTAACCTACTGGTGTTGCTAAAACGTTCAATATATGTGTCAAATATACCTACGACGCCTGTACATAATTTTAAAAACTATATCCATCTTACCCCGTTAGGTACCTTTTCATCTTGCCCCATGTTTTTTTGTTATATGTGTATTTTTATTACCACTTTTTCAATGCTAATAGCAACTATAACTGCATTATTTTTATTTAAGCATAAAATTACATATCTCCTTTTACTCTTCCAAAAGCATAGTTCCTTGAACCCGATCCTGATAAGATTCAAACATTGAAGCTTTAAAAAGAACATTGGTTATCTCGCCTGAAACTCGTTTGATCTTACCCCAACGCACCGTATTGCATTATATTTCCATGAGCCTGTTTGACTGATAAATAAATATAAACTTAATATACTATACCTACCTACAGTAGAAACTTGCAACAAAAATGCAGTTGGTCTGTAATTGTTTAATATGGAACTTTTTTTTAAAGATACATTTATTAATAGATAAAATATTGCTAGAATCCATGTATAATACACAGGCAGAATACACCTTTGTCTAACAGGGTTTAATGTGAATTATAGCATGAAAACAGAGCATCCATAATGACCCCTTTGTAGTTTGGGTAGGTGTTAGAATGTGGACAGAATTTATGCGTGTGGGTAAACTTGGCAAATGTTTTGCTATCAAGTTTTAGGCGCTATCGCACAATTTATTGACTCGGCGCGGCGCGAATTGCAATGTCCCATTTGTCTTTTCAACTGATTTCACAGAAAAAGGAGGTTCTCAATTTGTCGTCGTTTTCTTTGTAGGTTAGTGTTGCAGTCGGATTTTGCGTTAACTTATATTTTTTAATGTAAAAACTCCTTTAATTTTATGACGGTAATTTACACAATCACGTAATTAATAGTCGGTAATTATATTACAAGAAGGTGATCGGAAAGTTTTATTTATTTTAACCACTAGTTCTCTCTTTCTTCCCAGATACTTTTTACTGAAACCTTCCACGAATTTGTAAGTATGCGTTATCAATAACTCTTAATATTAATACTGCACTCGAACTCGGTGCGTCAATATAAGCTTGTTATAAAAATTGCTGGTTTAAAACCGAATCTTGTCATATTATTTCCGATCGGAACGGAAATCAAACGCCGCTGGCGCCCCCGTGGGATATATTTCAAGAAAGTTGAAGATGCTTAAGACAGAAGTACCTAATTCAGTGAACTGCAATTTTAAAGATTGCATTTTGACACTTTTATTCTAAGCGGCAACCTAACCCTAACCTACTATTATTAAAAGCATAAGAGAAAATTCATGCACTAACAAGCACAGTTAAGTACCTCCCTTACCTTATCAAAAATAACAGCCTCTTATCGAATATATTACGATATAAAAAAACCCGGACAAGTGCGAGTCGGACTCGCCCACCGATACAAAATTACAAATATATTGTATTCAGATTTTTCCTTGTAATAACTTGTAGTATAAAACGATTTTACTGGCCATCATAGTTATTAAATTTTGATTCCCTTGAGAGTGTCGAAATATACGGCCGTAAAAATCTTTTTTTTTTACGTTAACTTAAAATTTTGTTTTTTTCTCAGCTTCAAGGGACTGTTAGACCCTAATGTAATGTAATTTTAATTTCAAATTGATACCTGTGGAGGTAACGCGTGGGCGTTTCCGAGATAAAGGGCCTTGAAAGACAGATAGACAGACGGAAAACAAAGTGATCCTATAGGTAAGGGTTCCGTTTCTTTCCTTTTAAGGTGCGGATCCCTACAAATAAAAAAATTACAAATAAATAAGACAAGAAAAAGGGGGAGGTGGTTAATATTTTTCACTTCTCATGCTCGAAAAGTGAGTCATATTAGGCTTAGCAAGCGGGACCAAAGTAGTAGTAGTAAGTAGTAGCCTCTAGGGAAAATATATGTCAGACATATTCTTGCGCAATTTAATTTGACCAATCAAATCACTTCACCGTATGAAATCCATCAATCACAACTCTTTCAAAAATCATTTGTATATGCTGTTGATAAACTACCACAGATCATAGAAAAAACATTAGGTACTTTTTAGGTAGCGTACAAGAAGGTGTGACATTGTATTCGATATTTAACAACTATCAACTAACCAAAATATTTAAAACGACCAATGAGAACACAGAATTCATGTCAAACCTTAGGGGTTTTTAATTCCTAAATCACCATCATTAAAAAAAAACAACTCTGACCGTCAATAGCCGTGTGCAAACGTTCATGCGTGATTGTCTACCTGTGTGTACTTGTCATATAAGCTATGAGATTGAGCGATATGGACTGCTGTTTATCTCGCTTTTTTCTTATGCCCCGTATGCTGTCCGCCGCGCTCGGCCGTTTGGAGGAGCTTATAGACTTTGAGAGGCGTTTGTTCGAGGTGTCAATGTTTTGTATCTGTGTCAAAGCAGTTTAAAAAAAAAGCCTGCCGCCAATTTGAACAATCTTTTCGCCGTGAAATTTATTATTGATTATGGATGGATAATCTTCGTTTTTCATACTATTTTCTCGCAGTCCAAGTGAAAAGTAGAGTGTATTACTCTGGTTTAAAAGCCATATTGCCCCTCGAACTATTTTCCTTCACTTCGCTCGGGAAAATAACCATCTCGTGGTAGTATAGCTCATTTTAGCCCCTTGTCATACAATCTACTATTATCTCCCAATAAGGATCGTCAAATGTGATTGCTTGTTAGTAAAATATATATCGTACCTATATATTAATATGTATTAATATATATCACTACCTCACTACCTTACGGCTAAATACATTTAGACACAAATAGATAGGTAGAGGTATCTACACAATTACTTAATAAAAATAGAAGAAACACTAGTCAGATCCGGACGATAAATTACTTGCTTAGGAAAACAAAGCTACTTACCTCCCACTTTGTCGCTTATCGTTCTGGATAAGACATCCGTCACTCTCGCACTTGCAACACTTGTCAGAACAACGATAAGTGATAGACTCAGGGACCGGAACCGGTTACCATTAAAGGGTTTTGGATCGGGTATTTGATAGAATTGTTTGTCAAAACCCTATCAATTCGGTAAGCATATCGATCGACTTACCGAAACGATAGTGTAACCAAATTGATAGAGTTAATTCAGATAAGCGCTTACCAACATTAAAATCCCTTCATAAGGTTACCCTATCAAGTGTTTTTCGGATACAATCAAGCAATTTTAATCTCTGCACGCTTCATATAAAGCTTATTCTTGCATCTTAGGGTCTATTATTAGGTAATCCACGCGCAAACGAATCATCACGAAATAAATATCGAACTCGTTCACAAAATTTCACTAGAATCTGTTGAGATATGTGGCATACGTTTCCATTATACGAGATATTGATACTGTATAGGTAACGCTGACGTTATGTACGTGAATAATCAACGAAGAGAGAACTGACTCTTTTGACTGTTCACTGACAATACTGACAACCAACCATCAAATCAAGACGTGAAAAGGTAAGACTATTTAATGGTAACCGGTAAATTTTCACCCTATTCGACTTGGTAACCGCTTTGGAAACGGTTACCCTATTCAAAACGGTATCTATAACGATAGGCTAACATAATTGATAGGGAAACCATATCGTTCGGGTAATCATTTGATAGGGTTACCCTGTAATCAAATGAAAGGGTTTTCCGGTCCCTGGATAGACTGGTAACCATGCAACGCCCGTTGTTCTTTGTCAATATATCTAGATTAAAATGTACATCTAGTTTTATTTGTGCAGTTGTAATTATCTTATTTGTGTCTAAAGCTTGTCCAGACCACTGGGTACCACAGAGCTGGCTAGTTCCTCACTGAACGGATCAGCATAGTGATCCAGGAGACATCCGTTAGGTAAGTAGTTTAAGTTAAATTGTAATTTTTATATAATTAATGTACCATGTAAATTTCTATTACCTCTAGTTTATTTTCTACGTGTTTGATGTTCAGCAAAGCTACCACTTTATTTAGGGTTTAATAAAGCCATCAATCATCAACAATTTATGTCGGTAAAACGGCTAGTGTCTCAAATGATGTAAGCTCGAGTACGGGGCAAGTGAGAGTGTGAACGAGGCTGTACAAAGTGCCCTTTGCCACCATTATCCCGTCGAGTCGTCCATTAACTAATGGCTGCCCGTAATGGCGTTCTCGGCAAACACTGCCCAGAAGCTAGGCTCGACATCGCATGCACTTTTAAGCGTGGAATGGTGTGAAATGCTTAATTTGGTGTCATTTGTGCCCGGCTCTCGTTTACCCAATTAAATTACGACTTTAAGTGATTATATGAAACGCCTTCTTGGCGCTACACGTGCGGAAAGTCCCACTTTCAGGTCAGGGGAGACGTAAAATTTGGTACATTACATACTCGCCACACGCGGTAAAAAAATAAAGCCTCAATCAGCCTATTTTCTGACCTTCCCTTCGGCTTGAGCGATGAATACATGCGATCTTGGTCATTTTAGGTAGTTATAATAAATAATTTAGTTACTCGTCACTTTATAAGTATGGGTACATATTGTGAGTTTGTACTCGCTATTTCCTAAAAATGGTATTTCAAGGAAACTTAAAGGCGATGAAACTCTGCGTAATAATAATTGTGCTAAGTTCGGAATTACTTATAATGGTTTCACGATTACACAAAGTTTGATCGATAGTAGGTAATTAGAAATTGCTAATATCATAAAGCAGGGGGCTTCTTGTGAATTAACTTACGAATTAAAACTTCAAAAGTTAAATTGAATTAGTTAACAGAGAATAGAGAAGTGGCAGATCAATTTTATGTGTGGTGTTCTTCATAATGACTCTGTCATACATCGTATGTGAAGTAGCATGTACTAAATTAATGCAATGCAACCTGTGCAATTAGGTTTTGGCACGAAGGGTGGGTGTGAGGCAGCCGTCCATGCCTTAAGAACCTACCTTTCGTTTGATGATTGCGAAATTGTAGTCAAAATTGACGTTAAAAATGCCTTCAATTCAGTAAACAGGGATACCATGCTGACAGAAGTTAAAAACAAAATTCCGGAACTATATCAATACCTTCTCCTTTGCTATGCAGACCCTTCAAAATTAATTTACCGTTCCCATGAACTATCTTCGGAGGTCGGCTGTCAGTAGGGAGATCCCCTCGGGCCAGCAATTTTTAGTTTGGCTATAAATCCCATTACTCAAAATTTAAAATCAAAATGTGGCAGGGCAGGGCATCAGGCGATGTGGACACTGTATTATCAGACTTATCATATACTAGCTGTACCTGCGACTTCGTTTGCACGGTAACGTGGTGGGAGTTAACGAATTTCTTATTTTGGACATAGGACACAGTATGCAGTTCTAATTTAACCTTTCAAGTAAAACGTTGAACAAACCTATTTTAGCTAAAATGCCGTTAAAATTCTTTTCTTTGATGTTTAAATTCGTAAGAAAGGGACAAAACTCGTTTTATGGGGTAATAGTTTAGTAGATGTTTGTGGCTATAGAATTAGATCAACAGGTAGGACACAGGCTGCAGCATTAAATGTTTATATATCTTCTTCTCTACATATTTATAATATAACACTGTTTTATATTAAATAAATACAAACGTGATGACTGAAATCATCTTGAGTCACTCCGACTCTCAGGTAAAGATGTGTATAGAATTAATAAATAGATTTAATAATCCTTTCGAGTACCCGGAGTAGGTACCCATTGACCGGTAAGTGTTTACGGGGAATAAAAGATCTCTTTTTTAAAGTCTGAATTTATATTTTCCAAGCTATACCTAACCATTAACTAAGTTCTAGAACCATAACGCGAGTCCGAGTCCCTTTCTATTAAAGGTAATTAATGTAATTATTAAAAATATTAAAGTAATATGTTAATTTTTTCATATTGCAATGTTTCAGATCGCACTATCACATTCTGCCGATCTTCTGTATGTTCCCGCCATTGTCAACTTAAGGAATGTGTATTGCAAGCTTTATGATAAAAGTTTTATCTGTATGTTGGCCGATTCCTGTGTCTCTATATAGGCTGAATGTCAACTTGAAGGCGCGAATTACGAAGTAAATACCGCCTTAATACCTACTGACAGTACTGACGCGCTTGATAATTAATGTTTTTAAAAATAGGGGCCCGTTCTATACTGATTTAATATAGTTTTACTGTTTATTGCTGATAAATGTAAATACTGACAAACCAGCCCGGCTATCACAAGACGGCGCGCGAGCTCTCTCTATTTTTCTCGAACTATCCGTCTCTCTCTTAATAGATAACTTAGAAAGAGACGTATAGTGCGAGAAAAATCGAGAGAGCTCCCGCGCCATCTTAAGATAGCCGTTAAGTATCGTGACAAATACTCAGCGTGTAATCTTGCAGAAACTCCTAAACCTAGACGTTTTGGCTGAACGCGAGACAACGCTAGGCCATGCCATTAAAAAAAAAGGAAGAGTCAGAGTTTTGACGTTATTTTGTTGAAATTTTTTGATACATTTATTGAAATTACGCCTCAATACGAATTTAGCGCGTATAAGTTTCCATATCAGAATCGATTATTTTTTATGCTTGAGAATTTAATATGCGTTTTGTGAAGGTCTATCACAATACCGGATCGAAATTATTACTGTTAGTTAGATATGGCAAGTCCGCCATTTTGACGTCACTGACAGTTGACGGATGGATGACGGAGTTGGCGGCTATGATTTCAAGCAGAACTGAATTATTTAATGAGGTCAAATGTTTCCGAAAATTAATGAACTGTCGCAGTTGGATAAAAACTATCCTAAACGGAAGCTAGAGTAATAATGTACTTATGAAAAAATTACATGTTTTTCCGTTCATGGGTAGCCGAGATCATTCGGGACACGTAAATGCTTAGTTTGATACTGGCTGATTCCATTTTCAAATTAGAGATTTATTATAAGTGACAGATTAAAACAAATTTCGAAAATATTGGTTTAGAATTAAATTTTAGCAAGTGTGAACTCTTTACTCAAAAAACTTCTTACGGTTTGGGTGATTTAAAATTGAAATTCAATGATCTGACACCCAGCATAAAAATTGTAGACAGAAAGTCACTTTGCCTCCTAGGTTCTCCCATCTTTGAAGAATCTTTTCCTGATTATATTAATAACACAATTTCTAAATTCCAAAGTCATGCAAATTGTTTACTCGAAATCAGTCCTCATTATACTCTGGTAATTTTAAAGTTTTGCCTTTTTGTCCCCAAATTCACGTATATACTCCGCTGCTGCCCCTTTTGGAAATATCAAAATTTGCTTTCACCAATAGACGATTTAGTCAAAATTAGTTTAGGAATGATTTTAAATGGTAAAGATTTTCCAGACAACCCTAAATCTCAAAGGAGCTGGGACGATATTTATTGCGATTTAACGTACAAATCGATTCTTAGCCGCAGTTCAGGTCCAGAACGCGCAAGGCTTTTGGCGGTCGGAGCCAGAGAGGCTGATCACTGGCTGCATGCCCATCCTTCACCAAATACCGGTACCTTTCTGGATCCGTCCTCCCTTCGTCTGGCGACTGGTCTACGGCTTGGGGTCACAGTATGCACTCCACACATATGCCCTTGTGGCACAGACGTGGACCGGACTGAGTCACCACGGACTATGTTGTCAAAAAAGTGCAGGCCGCTTTGCAAGACATGCGACTCTTAATGACATAATCCGCCGGTCTCTTGCCACCATCAATGTGCCTGCTCTTCTTGAGCCGCCTGGCATTGTCAGAGATGATGGCAAAAGACCTGATGGAGTGTATCTGGTTCCGTGGAGTTTGGGACGGATGCTTGTGTGGGACGCTACCTGTGTAAACACACTGGCACCGTCCCACCTCCAACGGACTACTACTAAAGCGGGTGCAGCGGCGGAAAATGCCGAAAATCTGAAACGCATTAAATATAGAGGCCTCGGCAGAGAGTACAACTTTGTACCTTTTGGCGTCGAGACCCTCGGTCCATGGGGTCCCAGTGCGCAAAAGCTATTTGCGGAAATCGCGAAACGTCTGGTTGACGTAACTGGTGACCGAAGAGCTGGCGGCTTTCTCGCGCAACGCATCAGCATGGCAATTCAGCGAGGAAATGCCGCCAGCATCCTCGGTACAATGCCTCGAGGGCCTTTTTTAGATTTAACTTAGCTTTAATTTAATTTTGTTAATGTTTTAGGTATCATCTTGTATATACCTACTTTAGAAAATAGTAAAAATATGTTTACACGAAAAAAATAATAATAATATCGGTTCACTTTACTCAAGCGATATCTGGTGAGCTAGAACATTTTTTGCCTTCATTGATGTTTTCTTGGCGTGACAGCCCCAGCCAATCGAACCAACAGTAAATAAAAAAAAATATCGTCCGAGCGGTCGGACAAGCCGCCTAAGGGCCACGTGGCCTAAGGGCTAGATCCCCTTTAGCGCTTAAATGTTTGGCAAATTAAATTAACAAACTTAAAATGTTTACGCTCTAGCTTAATAAAATTCCGACGTTGCTACTGGTATACTAAAACGACTATGAGTGCTATGAATAGAAGGTAGTGGCCACCGTACTGTCTTTTCGAAGATCTCACGGTTCTAAACAATTAATTTGGCATACGATAAAATAAATAAAATGCCTTCGACATCGAAAAGAAGAAATCATTCATAAAGTTCTGTTTGGGTCAAGGTTAACATTCTGTGTGTCGGTAGGTAACACCTCTTAGGTATTCGGTAGTATCTTCACTTTCTTCAGGTCTCTAAAATCCTGGTCTCATAGAGGTAAATAAAACGGCGTATAATCGCAAAAAACTATAATCATCTTCCATGTTTTGCAGAAGATCACGAACCAACCACCTTCTTGTTAGATTCTGAAATAACTAGTACAAACGAATGGTCATATTTAATTTTAATCTATTCAATCTATTCTATTATTTATTTATTTATTTATTTTATTTATTTATTTGCAAAAATATACAAATCACTTACAGACTAGTCCAACACATGATATGTACACCAAAAATATATTAGGATTAAAACAAAAAAAAAACAATACATCAATAAAACTTAGCCAAACACAATTCGTCACACAGTCATACTCTGCGAATATATATAAAATACATAATTGCCTGCTTGCGGCTTTTGTAAACTCAGTCAGAGTGCAATTAAACAAGTCGATTTTAGTGGAAAGGGGGTTTAATATGTTTATGGCCCGGACAATGGGCGCACCAGCGAGCAGGTTGGTGCGCGCCACGGGGCGCGCGAGCAAGCGCGGTGCACGCCGCCGCGGCCCGCTCGGCACCACTAGCGCCAGCGACTCTAGCACCCCCGGGTTATGTAACATACCGCGTAACACCTTGAACACATACGTAGCCAATGCTAAGTTCCTCCTAACTTCCAACTTGGTGTAACCGACCATACCTATGACAAAAAGCGTCGGGTACATCAGGGGATAGAATGGATATACCCCGTATTCTTTCAAATATAGATACTTGGTGAATTTGTTTTGTATCTTTTCAATCATCAGATTGTACTTCGCCTCGTGTGGATTCCATATGATCGCGCCCCACTCTAACCTGCTGCTGACAAGTGCACTATAAAGGGCTTTTACTGTAGCGGCATTATAAAAGTTATTCGTTTGTCTTAATACAAAACCTAAATTCCGAAAAGCTTTTTTGCAGGTTTCAATAATTTGCTTTCGGAAGGACAAGTCAGGTTCAAAGTGCAGCCCCAGATCACGCACGGACGACGCCCGTTCGATTGAAAGTCCCCCCAATTTGCAAGCGTGGTGCAGCGTAGAAAGCGCTCTACTGAACGAAATTGCGCTACATTTAGCTACATTAAAATACAGCTTATTTATCCGACTCCAATTCACAACCCTGTCAAAGTCGCCTTGTAAATGCTAACAGTCGTTTACGTTGATGACTTTCAGAAATACCTTTACGTCATCTGCGAATAGTAGGCAGCTAGCATATTTGATCACGTCCGGGAGATCGTTGATCATAATGGTGAAATTAAGTGGAACCGAATTACTTCCTTGACTGACTCCCGAAAGCGTCTGATAGCTTTGAGAAGTGTAACCTTTGAAATCGACATATTGCTTTCGGTTACTAAGGTAGTTTGCAAAAAAGTGTAGGAGTCTGGGTGTGAAACCGAGAGCGGCTAGTTTCGTTAGCAATATGTCGTTATCGACGGTATCGAACGCTTTCCTAAAGTCGAGGTAGGTGACATCAACCTGCCCACCGAGGCGGTCCACCTCGGGCGCCGCCCGTTCATGAAGCACAGCTGATTGCTCTCCGTGCTCCGGCCCGGCCGAAAGCCGTGCTGCGCATCGTTTAGCCTCGCGCTTACCTGAGGATATATTGCGGCGTGCATCACTGTTTCAAAAACCTTTGCAAAGGTTGATAGAACTGCCACCGGACGGAATGCACTTACATCGGTTCCGGAGCCTCCCTTCGGAACGGGTGTCACTCGGGTCGTTTTCCAGTATTCCGGATAAATGCTATTATCAAGGCACAAATTAAAAATATATGAAAGCGGTTCCGCTAGTGAAACGCGACAGTCCTTTACTATGTATGGTGGAATGCCGTCGGGACCGGCGGACCGTTTGGGCTTAAGGCGGCGCAGCGCAGCCTGCACGTCGCGCAGCTCCAACCGCGCCACGTGCACGCGCGCGCTCGGCTCCGCGCCGCTCACAGCCGCCGCCGCGTCCGCCAAGAGACGGGGCTCAATGTCGCTGTATACGGACTGAAAGTATTTTGCAAGTTCTTGGACGCATTTCTCTTGTGTTAATGTTTGCCCGTCTTTGGATATATTGCAAGTGCTGTATCCGGAACGCTGCGATCTAACGAATCCCCAGAACGATTTGGGATCATTGTGAAAATTGATCTTGCAAACGTTTTTGGTAATTTTCAAACGCGCTATTAATATTTTGTTTCACCAGGGCTCTATAATGAGAAAACATGCTGTACTCACTTTCAGTCCTATTCGTTTTATACAATTTGTGCCATTTCGCTTTATGTCTTATGTCTGGTGTGTACCATTTCGGGTAGGAATATTTACTGTTATATATGCTGTTATTTTTAGTAGGTGTGCAACTTTTTGTAATATTATTGATTACGTCATAAAAGTATTGAACAGATGTCTCGACGTCATTTATGTTGAATAGTGGGGACCAATCTATGAGTGTTATTTGTGAGTAAAGAAGGAAAAAATCACACTTACGGAAGTTCCATTTTACGTGATGTTGGGATGTGTCAGATTGTGTTGGCACCACATCATGCTTCGGCGATTGCGCTCGCATACACTCCATGCTCACTTCTAACGGCGGGTGATGTTCGTCTACCGGGACCAGGGGATCACTGGATTCTTTAACTGACACCGCCCCCTCCCGCACGTTAGTGAGCACCAAGTCCAATAATAGACCATTGGCATTAGTAACTGAATTCCTCTGACTTAGTTCACAAAAAGTTACAAAAAAATTGAAATAGTTTTGTAAATCTACTGAAGCTGAATACAAGTTAAAATCACCAATTAATCATACATTATCATATTTCGAACAAAGTACTTCTAAAACATGAAATAATTGTATGTAATCACTTTCAGTACTCTTAGGTGGAATATAGATTACGCAACAAAGGAAACAATAGACATTTTTCACTCTCACTACCGCTGAAACGAGTTCATACACTGCGGAGTCTATATCGTGGCCGGGCAGTGCCACCGGCTGCAGGTTGAGGCCGGCGCACGGCGCAGCCACCAGCATGGCCCCGCCCTGCTTGCGCCCGTCCCCGCGGTCGCACCGCACTACTGTGAAGCCTCGAGGCACTAATTCTCCATCAGATATGCTCTCATTAGTTCCTGATTCCGTAATAGCGAACAAATCGCACGTAGCTGTGGATATGTTGTTAGAGAAAGTGTTTAATTTGGTTCGTAATCCACGAGCGTTCTGATAATATATTTCAATGTGTTTAGTCTTCGTCCTGTGCCGGCTGTTTTGAGTCACGAAAGTTCTGAAACCCAATCCATTCACTGATTCTTGCGTCAACCGGCCAGGCGTCCGGCACAAATACTTTATCAAATGTCTCACTTGGAACGCCCACTCTGAAAGATGCATAATGTTTTTTGGTCTTTGGAGTAAGTTTATCAACTGTGATGCTGTCTACACCGCATATCGACTTTACATGATCCACCATCGCTTCTGTTGATGTGTCCGGATGTAATGACCATACATGTATGTACTTTTTCGTTTGTATAGTGATAGCTTGAATATTTTTCATTTTATCATTACCTCCCGTAATTTTTTGCTGTGTGTCTGAAGTTATTGGTCTTTGCACACGGCCCGCCGTCTGCCGTTCGGTGTTCATTTTGTTATCCAATTCACGTGGCTTGGTAGCACTGTTGGTACCTTTATTTCCACGAATGCTACTGTTTTTAGTCTGCACAATGTTACTGGAAGTGGTCGACATACTTTGTAGATTGTTGTGCTTCTTACGACGGCCACCGGTGATCCAGGGTCCGTTTGTAGCTTCATCGTCATCTTCTACTATTACTAGTGGTTTTTCTATGTTCAGGGCGCGCGGCGGGTTGGTTATAAATCTTGTTTACCATAATCAACTTGTTCAGACTCGGTCGAGGTAGAAACGAGTTCCATGTCTGCGGTGGCATCAAGCGATCGCTTCACAGTAGAAGTTGTGGGATTGAGTTGTTCTGATAAAAAAAATAATAAAATAAAAATGATTTATTTCAGACCTTGGTCCATATATTGTTAGTAGTACATTTGAAAAACTTATACGCTATGTTAGTTAGTACACACCTACACAATGTTGAATGTCAGGACTACTTGAAGTAAGTTAAAGTAGTCCTGACCGTCTGGATCCAATGCCACATAATCGGGCAGTTAAATCTTCCAGCAATCACCTTCAGAATGCCGTTCTGAGTTTCCCTGACGGGACCCATCAGCGACGTGATTTTCTTTCGCATCACCGCTAGGAAACCGTCCGTGTGGGTATTGGCGAACATTTCCGACGCACTGCACCATTTTGGGAGTCTTAACAGCATTCTGAAGGCGTTGTTATACTGAACGCGTAGGGCGCTGTAGGCTCGTTTGGTATATCGGACCCACAGACCACCAGAGTAAAACGAGTGACAATATGCCTTAAATAAGGTTATTTTTACGTCCACTGAGCATCTGGCGGATCTGCGGGCCAACATATTACCTCTCACCGACAACGCCCTACGCTCTCTCTCTATATCGCCATCATCACATAGGTCGTCTGTTATAATGTGGCCCAGGTACTTAAAACGGTCCACCACTTCAAGTACAGCCCCACCAAGAGACACCGGAGGGACAAAGTACGGCCTAACTTTACCCGCTTTGAACACCATAACTTCACTCTTGGTGGCGTTGTACATAAGTCCATGCGAGGCAGCGTACTCCTCGCACTTGGCCACTAACTGTCTAAGGGCCCCAATAGATGGACTCAGCAGCACCATGTCGTCCGCATAACTTATATTATTTACACATGTGTTTTCAATGTAGCATCCGGCATGCATGCTGCTGAGTTCACCTATCAGGTCATTCATATAGAGGTTAAACAGTTTTGGAGATGTTAGGCCTCCCTGCCTCACTCCACATTCCAGTCTATACTCGGACGACAGAGTCCTTGCCCATCTTACCTGGTTTGTCTGATTTTCTTACCAATATTTTAGCAGATCCGTACAGTCATCCGGAATGCCTGCTTCCTTCATCTTCTTCCAAAGGATATTGTAGCTGACTCTGTCAAACGCCTTGGATAGATCAAGGAAACAGGCATAGATTGGTGTTTTTCTGTCCGTGTAGTAACCGACAGTGTGCTTTAGACACATGGTAGCACTCTCAGTTGACAGCCCAGCTCTGAAACCAAACTGGGCGTCGTGTATATCTATGTGTTTATCAAGTGTCGAGTTTAGCACACTGTCGAGCACTTTCGCGGCAGTGGTGGCAAGAGAAATTGGTCGATAGTTCCCTTTGTCTGAGAGATCCCCAGTTTTGTTTTAATAATGGGGACCACAATGGTCCTCATTAGGGCTGCAGGCAGATATGAATGACCCATACACAGATTGAGGAACATGGAAAGCACCCTAGGCAAGTGTACGCCAGCATACCTGTAATGTTCAATACTGAGGCCGTCGTGGCCAGGCGACTTCCCTCTTGGCATTTGTTTAATTACATTAGCAATAACTTTTGCTGTAAATAAAGTCTTCCTGGGCTTAACAATTGCCTCAGTATTATTCACCTCCGGTACCCCTGCTGACGTATCCTGTATCAAGGATTTCACTGCGAAATGCTGCCTGAATATGTCCGCGATGTCTCCATGTTCACTCTTGTCACCGACGCTCACATGGACACCAGGCGACACATTCATGTGCTTTGTCATCTTCCAGAACTCGTTAAATTTGTTTCCACTGTGGGCAAGAGCGATACCTCATTGTTTGGTTTTACGTCGCTAGGCTTAGTGGTCTGGATCTCTAATTTTGCTCGGGTACATTGACACGGAGATGGGTTGGTACTTTCCAATCTGAGGATTTTAATGCTGTTATTCATTTGATCCAACTTGCCATTGTTATTATCAAGCTTACTATTGGTGTTACAGACCGAACCTTCTACCTCTGCTAATCGGATATTTAGAATCCTCACTTCCTCCCGTAGGGCTTTCATTTCCACAGCTGATTCGTGAAGTATGTTATTTTCTACAATCAAGTCATCTAAACGAGGCTTGTTGACTCTTCATGCTGTCGTTTAAAATACCATTTGTATTGGACATGCCAGGTTTGTGTACATGACTATTCGATTGCTTCGGTTTATTAAGGACTGCAGGTTCTTGGAGGCCGTCGCGGCACTCGCGGCACTCCCAGCTTGCCCGTCTTTCAGGCGTCATTAACGAATACCGACCATAACTTACTGCTATGCGATCTAGGCACTTCAGGCAATACCGTACGTGGCAAGAAGAACAATCCAAATATTGCCTGCCCGCAATTTTACAACCACATTTAGCACACTTTGCAGGCACAACCATGTTGCAAGTATCAAGTCCAATCTCCAAAAATAATAAAACACGTAGCGTTTACCTTATGATTCTTCTGAATGTATGCGCCATCTAGTGGATTATGTAAAAAATAACACGCGCACGGTGGGCTGGATGGCTCGAAAAGAGGACATTCGCACTTTTTTCAGAAAATCATTTTTTGTAAATGCAATCCAATAGAGAATTATATGAGGAACAATAAATGTGGTATACATTTTTGCGAAATAAGGCATATTGACAGCAGAAAAAAATAAAGTCTGTTTTTTTTGTATGGGACCCAAAAATAGGTATCTTGTTTCTCAGAAACTATTAGAGGTCCCGTCTTCTACCTTTCAAGACTTTGTTTTTCTACTTTTATAGAGTAAGAAACGATAAGCAGATTTTCTATTCAGGTGCTGTTTTTTTTAGTCCAGTAAAAGTTAACACATTTTCGTTTTCTTCGTTTATGTCATTTTTGGGTTTTTACATTATATTTCGATAGTTAAAAGTAAAAATGATAATAACACATAATATATGTAACGTTTATTAAGTTATAAAAAAATCCTAAGTACATTTTTTACATTTTTCATACAACTAAAAAGAAATAATCTAATGTTTTACAATAGACACGTCATTTAAAATAAACAATAAACAACAAAAAGTAATATGGTTATGGTATAATAATTACGATACATAAATAACATTTCTTAAAAAAATACATATACCTAAATACAAAAATTACTACACTTAGTGAAAAAGTTATTCATTGGTATTTTCTAACATTTCAAAAAGATTATATTCATGATCGTCGCTCGTATTATTTTCTATAATTAGTAATTCTAAAGCTTCGGGTGAGAGTTTTTTAGCTTTCTTAGTTAGTCGTGGCCTTAGAAGAGTTATTTGTGGATCAGAAGATATAAGAAAGTTGTGCAAAATATCTTCATTCGTCATGGTTCTGCTACATTTTCTAGCATGGTGTTCTCTCACATTGCATTAGATTTTTTCTTTTTAGTTGTATGAAAAATGTAAAAAATGTACTTAGGATTTTTTTATAACTTAATAAACGTTACATATATTATGTGTTATTATCATTTTTACTTTTAACTATCGAAATATAATGTAAAAACCCAAAAAAGACATAAACGAAAAAATCGAAAATGTGTTAACTTTTACTGGACTAAAAAAAAAACAGCACCTGAATAGAAAATCTGCTTATCGTTTCTTACTCTATAAAAGAAGAAAAACAAAGTCTTGAAAGGTAGAAGACGGGACCTCTAATAGTTTCTGAGAAACAAGATACCTATTTTTGGGTCCCATACAAAAAAAAAACAGACTATTTTTTTCTGCTGTCAATATGCCTTATTTCGCAAAAATGTATACCGCATTTATTGTTCCTCATATAATTCTCTATTGGATAGCATTTTTCAAAAAATGATTTTCTGAAAAAAGTGCGAATGTCCTCTTTTCGAGCCATCCAGCCCACCGTGACACGTATCAGTCGATCGCGTAAAGAATATGCAATCCACACTATACAACGCAGTCCCGCGTACTACCGCTAGGTGGCAGGGTTATGATTTGTATGGAAAAATGTACAAAGATCCAAAGTCTTTCGGTAGGTAGATGGCGTTAAGCACCACGGTAACTTTCACTGAGGTATGTATGTAGTTCCGTAGACGCTACTGAATTGTGGCGCGGCGGTTATTTAAGCGTTTGAGTTTTATAGAATTGTTTGTTTACAAGAGGTTATTTTATTATGTGATCAATGACATTATCACAAAACCCGATTGTAAAATGTCACTGGGATTAACACTGTCTTAAATTTAGTTACATTGTTCACAACTGTTAAAAACTGAGTTAGAAAGGAGAAAACTAAATGGTTTTGGTTGAAAATAACTATTGGTCCGTATGTCCAGAATTATACATTTTATGAATAGATAACACTTTCACTAGTTACTTGGATCATTAACAACACACTGAATCACTTTTCAAGCGACATTTTAACTTTTAGATTATTTAAAAATAATTAAGCGCCACCTATCTTATATTATCTCTTATCTTATCCCCTCGTCCAATGGATGTCTATCTTTAGTCTAAACAACACAAATTCCGTTAAAGGGGAAATGAAACTAGCTGTTTCAAAGTGTTTGGAGTTGTCTTTGAATTGGTCGCAGGTCGCAGAGAGCCGCGCCGCGCCGGCATACATAGTACGGTGGCAAAATCGCAAAAAATCGTCTCCTTCACGATTTTCGTGGACATCTCTTCTATATACCTAAAACTGGTATAGATGTGTTCATTGTTGTCTCTAGGGTACGAATCTGCCGGTTTTAGTTAAGGGAGAGGGGGACGGACATAGCTGTGACGTCACAAAGATGGCCGCCTACGGTCATCGAATTTTGTTCAAATCTCGGGTTCTATTTTACTGATTGCTTCATGTGAGGTGTCATTTGAAAGCTTATTAAACGTACTATAATTGATTTCTAGAACGCTATGACGTCCAATCAACAGTTTTTTAATTATTAGAAAAAATGAGATTTTTTTACCCCGCGCGTTTGAACGAGTACTGATAAAACATGCTTGTAACTCAATAAATAATAACTTTAGCGAAATAAAAGTTATTATAAAAAAGGTAGGTAATTTTATAAGCTTTCCAAAAAATATAGATTTTGTTGGTGTACACCAATAAATAACCAAGTAATAATACATTTTGTGAATTACGCACCAAATAACTATCACCACGCTCGTCTCTGCTAGCGATCGCTGGCGTCACATCGCGCCTTTCGAAACTCTTTTTTTGTTTTCTGAGTAATTATACTACTCAAACGGTCATGATACGCACCTAAAGCAGTAAAATAAAGGCCACCTTAGGAACTTTGTAGCTCGAGCCGAAGGCAAGGCGAGTGCACTGAAGCGTACTTTTTCACCCCCCATACACAATTTTACGTCTTCTTTTGGCTGACAAGTGAGATTGTTATTGCCAATTTACACCCGGTTGATGTAAAATTAGTCTAGTTCCTAGTATTACGTTGAAAATGATTAATAAATCAATGAACGCAAGCAGCTTTATTAGACAAAACTAGCTTCCGCCCGGGACTTGGTCTGCGTGGACCCGAGTTAAACTGATCACCTAACTGATCTATATTTTAATCCAGGTTATTAACTATCTTCGTACAAAATTAAATTCAAATCAGTTTAGCCGTTTAAGCGTGGTTGAGTAACAAACATCTAAACATCAAACATCCAAACTTTCGCATTTATAATATTAGTAGGACTAGTTTTTGCCCGAGGTTACCTGTGTTGTACTTTGACTTGTACTTTCCAAATCTGACTTGTTTTGGTTATGTATTTCCTCGCAAGAGAGAAGTGAAAAACAGCTATAGGAAAAGCGGCAGAGAGATTTTTAACTGAAACGTTGCACGCACCGAGTGTGTGTCCGCTTGGTGAGTGTTTGAGTCTTGTATGTGATAGAGAAAGGGGGGGGGGGGGGGGGGGGTGGGTGGCCGCGTTGGCGTGCCGTACGGGCCTTTGGCCCTCTAGTTCGCTTGTAAAACACTCGGCGGGTATGGTGTCCAAGAGCGCGCCCTGAAGGGATGCTACAGACCTTCGTCCCTATACGGAGAGCTCAGCCTGCCGCCTCGCTTACCATGCCGCTCTCTTTCAGGTCTTCGGCCCTCAAGTTGTCCGCGCAGGCTCGCGTGGAGAGCGCGCTCTGAAGGGACGCTTCAGACCTGCGGCCCTACGGAGCCCAGCCCAGGAGTAAAGTATCCGAGAGCGCACGCACTCTGGAGGGTCGCTTCCGGCCTTTGGCCCTCCGACTCACGTAGAGAGCGCGCTCTGAAGGGACGGTTCGGGCCTTGCTCTTAGAGGTTTGCTTGTAGGACACATAGGAGTAGTGAAGAGTCCACGTGGACCCGCCCTTTGGGCCTTTGGCCCTTTGGCTTACGTCGAGAGCTCACTCTGAAGGAACGATTCGGGCTTTCGGTCCTACGCAGAGCCTGGCCTGCCGCCTCGCGTGCCATACTGCTCTCCTTCGGGCCTTCGGCCCTCAGGTTTGCTTGTAGGTCACTCGGGAGTAGTAAAGTGTTCTCGTGGGCCCGCCCTTTGGGCCTTTGGCCCTCTGGCTTGCGTGGACAGCCCGCTTTGAAGGTACGCTTCGGTCCTTTGGCCCTCAGGTTTGTTTGTGATGCATTTAGGAGTAGTAAAATGTCTGCGTGAGCTTGCCCTTCGGGGTCTTTGGCCTTAGTACTCGCGTGAAGAGCACGCTCTTGAGGGATGCTCCGGGCCTTTGGCCCCGCGAGCCTCACCGCTCGCCTTCGGCCCGAGTTGGTCTGTTCGAACTTGTTTCCTGCGAAACTGCTACTGCTTGCAGCTGCTGAACTATGGAGCTCCATAGTTCGCAACACATATCAGTCGACAAGCTATATATAAAAATATCTATACGCATCTACAGAGAAAAAAATATGTTTACATATAGCTGTTGCTAGAAAGGTAATGTAACCAATCACCACGTGCAAATGTCTTCAAATTCAATCGCAACTTGCACTCAAATGAAATGAAGTATGCGCGAGCATGGGGTACGGCAAGAGCGGCCTTGTTCCGAGTTTGGCTCCTAGTCCTCGGGCTGGATTTTGGCGAAAGCTTGCGGTCTACAGTCAAAGAAGTTATGAATTTATAATGCCTCTTTATTGAAACATATTTATCTGTCTAGGGGGCGTGTACGACTCAAATCAAGGCGTCCCCTGAAACACAGTATTTATTAATTTGACTACACACAGGAAGGCGTGGCGAGAGCTTATGAAGGCCTTAAGGGAAGACTTTAATGCATCGTTTGAGTAGGCTGAATAAAAAAAGGAAAATACAGACCAAACTTTGTTTTTTTTCATAAATAAAATCGGATGAACAATCATATAGTCAAGAATCATATATCTGAAAAACTCTTATTGTTTCTTAATCTAGTCAGAACGGCGTTTCAAAGCACGCGATAATTTCTAATGCACCGCCTTAAGCACCACGGGGGTGCCCTAGGGCAACAACAACAACACCAACACCAATAGAAACAACAGTACCTTTCATTTGGTAACACCAAAATTGAACTCTCATAGTATTTCAATCATACGCATCGTGCCGGTTCCCGCGGACTTGCGTTACGGAATTGGCCATAAATGACAGGTTTATTATTTAACAACAACAAATTGCATATTATTAGAAAGCTAATAAAATGTTTGATATTTTTTGTAATGACATTTATCACGCTAAAGTATCTCTTTCTCGAATTATGATGGTAAGAAAGCAGAACGTCTGAGGTAAAAAAATATTTTTTTAATTATTTTCCAAATGGTTGAATGTACGTTACAGATCTCAAAGAATGAATTATAGAACATTTAATACGCATTCAAATGACACCTCGTATGAACCGATCAGAAAAATAGAACCCGAGATTTGAACAAATATCGATGACCGTCGGCCGCCATCTTTATGACGTCACAGCTATGTCCGTCCCCCTCTCCCTTAACTAAAACCGGTAGATTCGTTCTCTGGAGACAACAAGGAACACAACCATACCAGTTTTAGGTATATAGAAGACGTGTCCACGACTTTTATCAATATTGGCCAATTTCCGCCGTACTATACAAGGGCTGTTATCCAAAACGCTTAAGGCTGTTCCCCTAGCCAAATGAAATCTAAAATCTTGACCCTCCTAACGCCACCCGTCGCGCCCCTCGATACAGTGACGATAATACAGCGCCACGTAAGAAGTGGCGACTTAAATGAACTAACAGGACACTGATTTGTAAAACGTAGTACTAAAGACCGAAAAAAAGCATAGTGGTTGTTATAGATGGCGTAAAAGTAAATAAAACTGAGTTTATACATTAAATATTCTTTTTAATGAAGTCAACTCTTATTTCAAAAACATAAAAGATTTTATAGAAAGGGTAAATAATAACAAAAATTGAACGAACGAAACAAAAATTGGTACAGTTTAAATTGAAACAAATCTGCAAGTTTTATATAATATCATTATTAGGTGTACATCTGCAGGCATATCGTCGATATTTATAATAAGATGGAACATCAATAAAATTTAGTATTTTTTTAGGGTTCCGTAGGATCGTAGGATCACTTTGTTGTCCGTCTATTTGTTGGTTCAAATTACACTCTACTTATTTAATATGACCCTTCCAACGAAGTGTAATATCAGGTAAATATAGAGTTTTGATATGTATGTACATTTGATATGTATGTTTTGATAAAAATGAGTTCTTTATATCCCGTATTCCGAATATTTAATAATAGTTTAATAATTTTTTTTTATAAAGTAGATTCTGTTAATAGTTCAACATAATTGCCACAGGAACCATTAGCTTTATAAGCATAAATCCCAAAAATCTACGTTAACATTGAAATTCCGGTATCAATATCGAAATCCCGGGATTAGCACTCATTATCGGAAATCAATCCCGGGATTGAGAATTATCCGATATTGCTTGCTCTGCCCATGTTTCAACCTAACAACAAATAATAAATCCCGGGATCCCGATATTTCGATATTGGTCCTTCTCAATACTGATATTGACTTCATGATCATTATCATAATCATATCAGCCGAAAGACTCGACCTCTCCCCCAAAGAGTTCCAAAGTGACCGGTCCTGAGCCAGCTGCATCCAGCGGACTCCCGCGACCTTTACCAGGTCATCAGTCCACCTTGTGGACTACCCACCCACGCCGCGTATTCCGGTACGTGGTCGCCAGTCAAAAACCTTTCCGCCCCAATGGCAATCTGTTCTACGTGCTATGTGCGTCAAGTCTGGCGAAAGGAAAACTGTGAGAATCTCACAGAATCCTCATTAATGCAGTCTCCAACTTATTTTCAAACTAATCTTACCAGTTTTTAACAAACAGGAGCCGATGAATTACGTAAATTGACAATTAATTAGATTAGGTACTTATCACACGGTACTTGACACGTGATTAACATGGTTAAAAACAACCTATTGGTTAAAAATAATCACGACTACGCCATAATATAACGCAGGTAGTTAGTTCATTCCGGCAGATAATATTTTTGTCTAGAAATTATTATTTGATGCCTGTAATTCATTTCATTGTGCACGCTCTTGCACCTGACATACCTAGCCTGATATTGATTGCCCTGTAAAATTATGTTTTGCTATACGATTAAATAATAAATTTGTTTATTTTTCTCATATCCGGCATAGGTAGGTAACAATTTGGTTATACCTTCGTTTGTTCAAGTGTTTACTCTCGTTTTCAGCTCCGTGTTCGTTATTGGGGGTTATTAGTTACGCATCATGGAGTACGAATGAAAATTATAATGGTTCTGTCAGACTTAATGAGGAACACGATTAATAATATAAAGGTGCTTTATTGCGGTTAAAGCTTCGGTGAAGTCTGTCGTATTGTTTTAATTACTCAAAATAAATGTTCTAGTCGCTTTCTTTATTATTTAATAATGAAAGCAAACGGCGCCGCTTTCGTTGTTATGTACCTACCTATAAATGTATAAAGACGATTTCTAATTTCGTCTTTTCACGAATAGCGTCATAATTTTTGCTTGAGGATGCCACGTTTTTGTGGCGAAACTAACATTGTAGGAGCCAGTTAGCCCTTACACTTGTTTGTTGTGGTGTTGGAGTATGTTGAAAGGACGAAGTTGTAGAGTTGAATTTAAACCCGTTTATTGCACGTAAATATACAAAAGTTGAGTTAGTTAGCAGTTCCTTCTGTTGATGTTAATCACCCGCGAGCTAAGTAAAAACTCGTTTTATAATCGTATGTATCGCATTTAATAATGTAATTCACGCGGCAATAAGTAGGCTGCAGCGTAAGCAAAACGATGTACAGTTGAGACTGTACATATTGGCAACCCCAAAAGAAGGAAAAGCTTTTCATTAAATAATGAAAACATAACATAATAAATCTAATCAAAGTTAAACGCGACGTTGTCGTTGATCGCGCTGAGCTGCGACGGGCGCTGCGCGCGGCTGCCGGCCGGCTGCGGTGGTTCCCGACGCTGACTTCTTTCCTTTGGTATCGGTTGAAGTTCGACGTCCTCGTAGTGTTTCTTGACTGATTGCAGCGAACATTGGCTTCGTTTCTTCAACTTACAACAGAGTTGAGGATAACGTCTTCCCACTCCCCACAGGATAACAGCAAGGACTGCTGCAGTTAAGAGAGAATAGCTGATAACATATTGGTGTATGTCGTGGGTGGAGAGTGTCGCGGGAAGGCTTTCTTCATGATTCCTTTGGTAGGCCAACTCCTTGTCGATCTTCTCTGTGTCCAAGTGTTGAGAGTTATAATGATAAAGTTGAGGTATGTTGTGATAAGTTATATTCGCAATTCGGTTGATTGATGACGTCAGAGTCGGCACGTTGACGGTGTTGTAATCCAATTCCACCTTGCTGTTGTATTGACTGAGTGAGTGAATTGTTAGGTATTTGGACTGTAACATACAGCCCTGGCCCAGCGTAACTATTCCCGATGACGTCATAGTGTGTGACGTAATGTCGTCCTCACATATGGCTCGTAGTGTGCACGTATCGCAGCATATAGCTAGCCAAGCGTTCGGCGAATGCAACTCTATCCAGCTGTCTTTGCATGACGTAGTTGTGGCGTCACACGGAGTTGTCGTACGATGCCCTATAAGTTTTGCTTCGCACGGGATATTATCATTATGTAAGTTGAACACTGGTAGGTTTTTGTTGCATATGAAAGTGTCGAGCTTGAGTTGAATGCAATGTCTCAGGTCCTCTTCCTTTAATGAGATGTAAGTGTTTTTCTGAAAGTTCACGGCTATGTATTTCGAACTGGTTTGCACGGTGATGGTTCCGGCGTTAGTTTTGACTGGTATTGGGATCGCACGATGTAGAGTAAAATCTTCGTCCGAGATTAGTGGTATATGTATCTCGAACAAGAAAAAGCTCTCTGTGACGCGAGCTTTGACATAAAGTAGTTTGTACAGATCCTTGATATCTTCTCGTATGTTATCCACCGGCAGAGATAATGATCGAGGTAGATTTCCAGCGATGACGTTCATTTGATTGATCAGGTTCACTGGCGTCACGAGATGTACATCCATGCGACCTTTATATACATCAGTTAGAGTATTAAAGAGCATTTCTTGTACATTCTTCAAGTTGTTCATGAGTAGGTATGCCGATAAAGCTGCTGAATTGAAGTAACTCGTGGCCATTGCAGTTTCTAATGCGCTTTCGATTTTTGCGAAGTTCATGTTAGTTTGGTTTATAAAGTTTTCTATGACGTCAAATTGGCGCTTGATATTTTCTTCGTTTTTCTTCAAAATCTTGTTTTCCAACTCTACAATCGATGTTTGATTTCTTATTAGTTCAAGTAGGTAGTTTTCGTTGTCATGTACGGCTTCAATATCGTGGTTGTATTTTTCGGCAAATTGTTGATCCAAAATCCCAAATAAGCTGTTGGCCAGGTTTCCAACTCCATCGATTAGCCCTCGTTTTTTCCTGTCGGACAAGTGCTTCTGCGGCGCAAGTAAAATAGTGTTGTAGTACTGCAGTAGTTCCAACTCATGATAAAGTTGATCGAGCGTAGTTTTGCAGTACCTCGGGTCTGTCTTCTGGCACGAGTCGGTTACTACGTTCAAGTAAGTTTCCATACGAGTATTTCCTTCCCAATAGTTAGTTAAGTTATAATACATGAGTAAGGTCCACTCGTTATGTATAAGTTGTATTCTTCCCATAGTATCGTAGTAGATCGGCCGCTCGGGTTCCAGACTTGTAATCCGAGCCGACGTTGACGCGCCGACGGCGTGTGATCCAGTTATCAGCGCGCACATTGTTATTAAAGTTGTATACAATGATAAGAGGCTTTGTTTACAAACGTTAGTTTTTCTTGCCGTTTTTGGTGGTTTTGTTAAGGTGCTTCGACCTTCCTGCTTGTTTTGTTGTGGTTTGTCTTCTTCATATGTTTCGAGTGGCAGTGGCGAGAGTTTGACGACCGGCCGTTTGTAGGTTCCCGATTTAGTTTTTATAGTGGTTACACGAACATAACCGTCAGATCCGGGATGAACCTCCGTGACACGACCCAACGCCCATTTTGCTGGTGGCAAGTTGTCTTCTTTCACGAGTACAACGTCGTCAACTTTTATGTTTTTTGTAGGTTTATTCCACTTAGTTCGGCGTTGAAGTTGAGATAAATAGTCAGTTGACCAGTTTTTCCAGAAGCGTTATGACATATGTTCAGTTAGTTGCCACCGCCGTCTTAAGTCGATGTTTCGGAGATCCGTGTGGTCCGAGTGTGGCACGGACAGGATAGGTGTTCCAGCTAGGAAGTTCCCAGGAGTTAGGCAGTTGTAAAAATCATCAGGATCTTCCGTTAGAGGGCAAAGTGGTCTTGAGTTAAGACACGCTTCAATTTTTTCTAGTAAAGTTATGAATTCTTCAAAAGTTAGTTTTTGGTCTCCAAGGACTCGTTTTAAATGGTATTTCAGGGACTTCACAGCTGCTTCCCGGATACCGCCCCCTGTTGGCCACGAGGGTGCATTAAAATGCCACTCTATCTCCTTCTGTCCCATCTCGTCAAAAAAGTTCGGGTTGTTCAAAGTTTTCTTGAATTCTTCGTGTAAGACTTTCGAGGCCCCCAAAAAGTTGCTCCCGCAATCCGAAAAGACGTGCTTTGGTGCGCCGCGCCTCCCACACAAACGCTCAAAAGCTGCGAGAAAAGTTTCAGTACTCATATCTGAAGTGAGTTCAATATGTACTGCTTTCGTCACGAGGCATATGAAAACAACTATATATCCTTTAGATGTTTTGACCCCTCTGCCTTTGTTGATCTTGACTTCTACGCTCCCCGTGAAGTCCACGCCGGTGTACGTGAATGCCCTTGAAGGGACAGTTCTCTGCGGCGGCAGGTCCGCCATAAGTTGATAGTTATTTGAAGGCTTGTAACGATGGCAACGCACACAGTGCTGCAATTGATCTTTGACAGCCCTGTTCCCGCCGATGATCCAGTAGCGTTGTCTTATATAGTTGAGAGCTAGTCGCGCTCCGCCATGTAGAGTTGAAAGATGCCCGTGATGAATAACAAGATGAGTCATTCGTCCTTTTCTTGGAAGTATAGTAGGATGCTTCATTCCTGCAGGCAAGTTAGAGTTGCTTAGTCGCCCTCCAACTCGTATTATTCCCTTTTCGTCCATAAAGGGATTCAGTTTGTACATTGGGCTATTTTTAGCCACAGGTTTGTTTTTAGTTAATAATTTATATTCATTCCGGAATGCAGTTGTTTGCGCGCATCGGGTTACAAATTCATTCGCCGCTAGCAACTCGCTTGTAGTTAGGTAGTCGGTGTCACGTGTCGATTTGCGGCGTAGTTTTGCTGTGACGCGCACAATCCATGCGGTGACCCTTATAACGCGTGTTAGCGAACTGCATTTTTCTAATAAGTTATGAATGAAGTTATCATTTTGTTTTGTTATCAGGGTTGCCTCTTCCTTTTGTAGAGTTCCGATGTTTGTTGTAAAATGGCAATTTAAATTAGCCTGTTCCAGGTTTTCCTTTGTTTCAAGGAGCGAAGGTCCGTTCCACCAGAGGTCGAAGTTAGTTAGTTTGCTGGGGTACATTCCTCGTGATGCACAATCGGCTGGATTTTGTTCGGATTTGATGTAATGCCATTTTTCAGCTGGTATAGTTTGCTTGATTTTCACAACTCGATTCGCGACGTATTTTTGGGAGTCGCACCATGCTTGTATAGTTAGTTCATAGTCTTGAAACGTGTCGATGACTTTCTTCATTAGTAGAGATAAAAGTAGTGCTCCGCATAATTCCAGTTTTGGTAGTGTTGTTTTTTGCGATAAGGGGGCAACCCTAGTTTTAGCGGCTAGTAGCGTAGTTATAAGTTTGCCGTTGTCATCCTTGACGCGGGTGTAAATGACACAGGAAAATGCTTTTTCACTTGCGTCACAGTAGCCCAAAAGTTTCATTTTCTTCGATGCGCTACCGATCCATCGATTAAGTTTCATGTTGTTTACTAAGGGCAGTTCTTTTTTCAGTTTAAGCCATTCTGCTTGGATGTCGCTAGGCAGTGCTTCATCCCATTCAAGTTTACTGGTCCAGACTTTCTGGAATATCAGTTTAGCAGTTACAGTTACTGGACTGAACCAGCCCAGTGGGTCGTAGAGGCGAGATATCTGGGACAGTAGAGTTCGTTTAGTTAGCGGCAAAGTTAGTTTTTCATCGAGATTCCAGTTAAAGATAAATGTATCCGTGTTAGGGTTCCAGCCAAGTCCCAAAGTTTTCGTTGAGTCTTCATGTTTGAAATCAAATATTTTTCTCGTGGAAATTTGCTCTTCAGTTAAATCATCGAGTAAAGCCGGGTGATTTGCCGACCATTTCCTTAAGTTCATGCCGCCGCCTTGAAGTAGTTTTATTAAGGATTGTTGTAGTTGTTTCGCTTCTTCGATTGAGTTATGGCCGATGACGAGATCATCGACGTAAAATTCGTTCTTCAGTATTTCGGCAGCTTCAGGGTACCTGTGTCCGTCATCAATAGCAAGTTGCTTCAGAGTTCTCATAGCTAACCACGGTGCGCTCTTCATTCCGTAAGTTAAAGTGCAAAGGGTGTATTCCTGGAGTTTTTCGGATGCTGAGTCCCGCCAAATAATTTTTTGGAGGTATTGTTGATCTTCAGACAGCCATATGCAGCGATACATCTTTTCGACGTCACTAACAAATGCGTATTTGTAAGATCTCCATTTTAGGATTAATGCTTGTATGTCCTTTTGTAGGTTAGGACCTTTTTGTTGTAAGCTGTTCTCGGTAGTAGTTTTTTGAGATGCGTTATAGACGACCCGTAGTTTAGTTGTGGTTGCATCCTCCCTCAGGACCCCATGATGGGGGAGGAAGCTGTCTTGAGTTGAATTTTTTCTTCGTAGTTCGAACATAAGGGCATTTTAACGATGTATTTCCCGCTGGAATCTCGTTGAACTGTTTTTCTGTAGTATTCTTCGCACTGGTCGTCGTTTGGGATGTCGTCGCTGTTTTGGGTAATATCTTCATTTTCCCAAAATTTAATTAGTTCGTTCATATTAATTAACGAAACGTGACAGTTGAAAGTTATCAGTTTTCCACATAGGATCCATCCTAAGTGAGTTTGTTGAGCAATCGGAGCCTGTTGATCGCCCTTCAGTACGCCGTCCATTATGACGTCAGCGTATACGTCCGCTCCGAGGAGTAAATCCACGGGACGCGACAAGTTAAAATCGGCGTCCGCTAGTACCAAGTTTTCTAGATGAGGCCAGTTTGTTTTCTTGAATGTTGCATTGGGCAGGTTGTTGGTAATTTTGTTAAGAATTAACGCTTCAGTTGTGAACGTGTAATCCGAATGTAAGGATTTGCACGTTAGTTGGGCTTTTCCTTTACAATTTCCAGATAAGGCTCCTATCCCAGATACCGTCGCATTCAGTCTAGTCCTGGGTAGTTTAAGTAGTTGTGCGGCATTTTCTGTGATCAAATTGACTTGCGATCCTTGATCGAGCAATCCGCGGAGTGTGATGAAAGTTCCGTCGGAGGCTTGTAGTTTAAGTTGCACCGTAGTAAGCAGGACTTCCATATCCTTTGTAGCTAGGTGATGATTGGAAGCTTGATGAGATTGTTGAGTTGAAGTTGATGGCCGAGGTTCGGAGTTATTTTTATTAGCAGTTGAAGTCGAAGTAGGTTTCCTGAAGTTATTATTGTGCAATAATGAATGATGTTTTAAATTACATTCCTTGCACGTTTTGTTAGATTTGCATTGTTTGTCGCCGTGACTGAACAAGCAATTTTTGCACACTTGCAGTTTCGCAACAGTGTAATTCCGCTGCGGTATATCTAGGTCGATGAACTTCTGACATTGCATCAACACGTGCGATCCGTTGCAAAGTGGACATTGTCCGTATGTAGTATGATATGTTTTCGAGAATGCCTTGTTATAGTTATTGAAGTTGTTATAGTTAGTTTTCTTGGCTGGATATTCTTTGTTGAATGTTTTCCCAAATACAGGTTTTTGCTGCACGTTGATCTCCTTTTTTCCACGTTTCATCGCTTCGAAAGCCATGAATTTGCTCTCGAGAAAGTATAGAAAATCATGTAAAACTGGAACCTCCCTGTGGTCTTGAAGATCCCTCATGTAATCGTTGTGTGTAGCGGCGTCAAGTTTCAGCGTCATTAGGTGCACTATCATCGGGTCCCAAGTTGATATTTCTAAGCCAATATTAGTTAGGCCGCTCATACATTCAGTTATGACGTCATGCATTTTCTTTAAGTTGTAGGCATCCGGTTGTTGAATAGTAGGTAGATTTAACATGGTGTTCATGAATGAAATGAATTGGAGGCGGCGATTGTCATATCGTTGGTTCAGGATGTCCCAGCAGGATTGGTAGTTATCGGCGTTGATAGTTAGATGCTGTACCAATCTCTCCGCTTCACCTCGCAGTTTTGTTTTGAGATGTTGCATTTTTTGCGCCTTGTTAATAGTTGGATTGTTGTGCACGGTTTCGAGGAAAAGATCTTTGAAAGAAATCCACTGGTTATAATTTCCAGAGAATTCCGGTATCTCAATTCTGGGTGTTGCCTGCTGGTAGTGTACGGTGGACCAAATCTTCTTGTTGAGTTCTTTTCGCAAGTTGTCGTAACTACACTCGATGTCGTCGAATGTAGCATAGTATAACTCGTTAGACCCTTTGAGTAAACCATCAATCTCCCAGTGTAGTTTATCAATATCCGACCATTTCGCCTTCAAGATGTTGAGATTATCTTCGAGTTCCCATTTTTCGATGTTAGTTGCATGTTCAATTTTTCTCATCGCCCGGTGAATAGCTTTAAAGTTGCATTCTTGTTTGTTAAGAAGCTGGATGACGTCATTTCCCGCTTCTTTCTCTAATAGCCCGGTCAAATCAAAGTTGACGGAATGTTTTTGTTCAGGTTGTTTCAGGGATCCCTTCTTTTCCGATAGTTTATTAATTCGCGACACCATGTCGGACTTCGTAGTTTCATACATTGTCTTTGTGCAACCATGTATGTCCTCCAAGAAGTAGTTGATGTTTTTGTCTTCTATTTCCTCTTCCAATGCAACATGAAGATTTTCGAAGTCTCCCCATAAAGCATCGAGGTTTGTTAAACGCTCGTTCAGGTAGTCGAGAGATTTTTTAGAGCTGCCGTCCTTTTTGTAGTTGACACATAAAGTTTTTATGTTTTCAAAGCAGGTTTGTTGTTGCTGAAGCTGGCTCATCTTGAGTAGGTTAGTTAAGAGTTGAGTTAAAGTTCCGCTGGTTTGTAATTTTCTGGTCACGAAGTTATAGTTGACGTTAAGTTGAGTTCACAGCACGAAGTTGTAGTTAGTTGAGGTTGAGTTGAGTTCACAGCACGAAGTTGTAGTTAGTTGAGGTTGAGTTGAGTTCCCAGTACGAAGTTTATACAGTTGAAGTTAAGTTCACAGGACGTAGTTGAAGTTGCTGGTGGAGGTAATCAGTGCGGTTGCACTCTGATTACGATATTTGCACCTTCTCAATCCACTGGTGGAACCCGCTTGTGGGAAGCCAATGAACCGATTTGCTACCGTAACCGAAATACAAAGACACTTAATTACCTCACAATCCGGTTCGAAGGACCATTAAATGTAGGAGCCAGTTAGCCCTTACACTTGCTTGTTGTGGTGTTGGAGTATGTTGAAAGGACGAAGTTGTAGAGTTGAATTTAAACCCGTTTATTGCACGTAAATATACAAAAGTTGAGTTAGTTAGCAGTTCCTTCTGTTGATGTTAATCACCCGCGAGCTAAGTAAAAACTCGCATTTAATAATGTAATTCACGCGGCAATAAGTAGGCCGCAGCATAAGCAAAACGATGTACAGTTGAGACTGTACAAACATTCCCTTCAGGGGGCCTAGACAAGGTTACAATCGACAAGCGCTAACGCCAATAGAAAACTAATAAAATGTATGGGAATGACGAAAAGTGTTTCGTCTGCGTCTGTCATTCCCATACATTTTATTATTTTCTAATGGCGTTAGCACTTGTCGATTGTAACCTTGTCTACGGCCCCTGTAAAGTTATGCATTCAAAGATTATTCATCCGTTGTATAAATAAATACGGTCAGTGTCTTATACCTTTTGTGTTTCCCTTGCATTTGTCTAATTACTATTTAAATATTTACAAGGTTAGTAACATTTAATTGTGAGTGTTCTGACTAAAGTTTAAAGCAGTGAACAGCTTCTACTCACCATTATACATTTTTTTCGGCGCGCAGTCTTCGAGTGTTTCTTCACCAGTGGGTTTGCTCCACATTTCAATTGGATTAAATTCAGTTGCGTCGAAGACAATTTCTGGTTCATAGGTACGAACCTACAAATCTATATTAGATTACTTTTTTTTCTATTATTGACAGGACGGATTTTGGGCAAAAAGTGACTTAGAGAAAGCTGAAGCCTTTGCCACTCATCTAGCCGACGTCTTTGTGCCAAACTCTACTCGGAACGAATCGATAACCAACGGTGAGGAACTCACTAACTTCCTCAGTGCACCTTATCAATTCGACCTATCAATTGAAAGGATTAAGATACGTGAGGTCATAGAAACAATTAGAAAACTAAAGCAAAATAAAGCCCCGGGATATGATTTAATTACTGCAAAGATACTCCGTGAAATACCTGAAATAGCAATACGCTTCTTGACGCACCTGTTTAACTGCATAATGATCAAGGGCATCTTCCCATCACAATGGAAAGTAGCTCAAATTAAAATGATCCTCAAACCTGGTAAAGCTCCTGATGATACATCTTCCTACAGACCGATCAGTCTATTACCTATATTGTCAAAAGTAATGGAAATATTTTTCCTAAAGCGATTAAACGCAGTAATAGCAGAAAAAAAGATCATACCTGACCACCAATTTGGCTTTAGAAAAAACCATGGCACGATAGAACAGGTACAGAGACTGGTAGAAGAAATCGATAATGCTTACGAAAACAAGAAATACTCCTGCGCCGCATTTCTGGACATATCCCAGGCACGACAGAGTCTGGCACAAAGGTTTATTTTACAAAATAAAACAACAACTCCCATCAAACTATTATATTTTCCTAAAATCATATCCCGCTGACAGATATTTTTACGTTAATCAAGGAGAAGAAATAACTAAATTGCACAGAGTCCACGCAAGAATACCGCAGGGAAGTGTCCTTGGTCCGATCCTCTACTTGGTTTTCACTTCAGACTTGCCCGCGACAGATGGCGTCGTGATTGGTACCTTTGCTGATGACACAGCAGCCTTATTAACTGTCCATGATGATCCGGCCCAAGCAAGTACCAAGCTTCAGCGCTCTCTAAACAACATCACAGAATGGCTAACCACCTGGCGGATAAAAGCAAACGAAACTAAGTCGATACAGGTGACGTTTACGACCCGACGCGACACATGTCCTCCTGTGACGCTCAACGGAGTACAGATACCCCAAGCAAACGAAGCCAGATAGATACCTTAGGCTTTACCTAGATCGTCGTCTTACCTGGAGGAAACATATTTTTACAAAACGAAAAGCACTGGGGATCCAATTGAGGAAACTGTACTGGATGCTCGGGAAAAAATCACAGCTGACGCTGGAAAACAAACTGCTGTTATACAAGTGTATCCTGAAACCAATCTGGACTTACGGAGTCCAACTCTGGGGCACAGCCTCCAACTCAAACCTGGAGATACTCCAGAGATTCCAATCTAAAATCACAGGCGCTCCTTGGTTTATAACAAACAAACAATTGCATCACGACCTTGAAATCAGAACAGTCCAAGAGGAGATTAAACACTCAATGAAATCCTACAGGAATAGATTAGACAACCATCCAAACGTACTGACTATGCACTTAATGAATAACGATTCAACATTCAAAAGGCTAATAAAAAGAAAGTCACCTAGAGACTTGTAGGGTTTATTATATATAATGGGCGCACGTCGCTGGCCTGACTGCCCTTCAAGACAAATTGAGAAATTCCTAAATCTATGCTAAATGTTCGCACGAAACAGATTGCAAGTAGAAATATAAAAAAAATTATATATGTATGTATATATTTGACAGGCTGTCATGATGCATAGGTACTAGTTATTTTTATCATTCAGCCACTTATCTACATGCAAGCGTCGGCTTTCGCGGTCGGTCACACGGATGGAAAAGTTACACACCAATACCATACCTACTAAGTTTTTCTGTTTTTGTGTTTACAACTGATATCACCCTACAATTCAACTTTAAAGGCAATATATAGTACCTACATTGTTTAACGAGGGGCATATGAGGAATATAGCGAACAAGAGTTTGCAATATTCTTACGCCCGTGTTATACACAATGTTTTTATTACATTTGCGAGAAAATAATAACTACAAAGGACAGAAAAATCTATACTGTATCATACAACCGCGCACCAATCGAAAATTGACGAAATTGACAACTTCACATCCAGATTGGAGCATAAATATTTTAACCAATCACAGAGCAGTACAGTAGTATTCTTAAGGCGCGTGGCCAACTAGATTTTTTCCAACCAATCACAGAGCAGAATTCTAGTGGCGCGCGGCCAACTAGATTTCCTTAAACCAATTATGAAAATCCGTAACTGTAAGCTTGATGAAAATAAATGTGACCGTCCATCAGAAAAGGGTCTTTATGGCAGTTTCTAGTTACGGAGATATTGACGTTTTTGTAAAATGCTTCAAAATTATCGTTTTTTTGTTGTATGCAAAATAGTAAAATATACAGATAGACGTGTATTTGTAGCTAGGTTTCACTAGTGTACGTTGAGTATTTCTATATTAAAATTGTGTTCAAAGTTTAGTAGAAAGGGGTCCTTATGGCAGACTATACAGAAGAATGATGAAACTGTTGATAAAAATAAAATTGTTTAATAAAAATGTAGTTGTCACTGTTTCTTATCAGCATGTTTAATGTATACGACCGCTGTAACCTAGGTGGTAGTGACCCTGCCTACGAAGCAAGAGGTCCTGGGTTCGAATCCCGGTAAGGGCATTTATTTGTGAGATGAACACGAATATTTGTTCCTGAGTCATGGATGTTTTCTATGTATTTAAGTATTTATTTATCTATATAAGTATGTTTATCGTCGTCTAGTACCCATAGTACAAGCTTTGCTTAGTTTGGGACTAGGTCGATTTATGTAAGAGTGTCCCGTAATATTTATTAATATATTTATTTTATTTAATATGCAGCAGAACCAAGGTAACCGATATAGCCCTCCGGATCGCTAAACTTAAGTGGCAGTGGGCGGGGCACATAGCACGTAGAACCGATGGCCGTTGGGTCGGAAAGGTTCTCGAGTGGCGACCACGTACCGGAAGGCGCAGCGTGGGTAGGCCCCCGACAAGGTGGACTGATGACCTGGTAAGGGTTGCGGGAGTCCGCTGGATGCGGGTGGCGCGGGATCGGTCACTTTGGCACTCTTTGGGGGAGGCCTATGTCCAGCAGTGGACGTCTTTCGGCTGATATGATGATGATGATGATGATTTAATATGCGTAGGTATACTTTATTTTACGGGTAGGTACAAAATTTTTTCGCTGACGTCAAATTTCGCTTGGCGGCGGCGTGGCTAAACGTAGCCGGCTTCCTTTGTAATTTACCGCCGCTATCACCGTCTCTTCTCCTACACGCGACAATTCGCTCGCCGCACTCTTCAACCTTTCAACATGTTTTCCCGAAACAGAAAGGTTTGCCAATATATGACCGAAACCGAAACTACGGCCGAAACATTATTTTTTGGCCGAAAATGGCTGAAACCGAAACCGAACCTACGGTCGGACACTAGTACGCTTCCGGGATAACTCAGTACTGTATGAATCATATTTAACAAATTTATGAGAATTACTCTTGTGATTATTTGAATATAATTTGTGTTACTCAAGATTTTGAGTAAACTTATGATAACACTTTTTTAAATACAAGATTAGTAAATAAATAGTGTTGATAAAGTGCTATAATGTAATTATCAATCATTTTTGCCTGTTGGTCATAAGGACCCTTTTCCCAAATGTATGGGAGTGAATTTGTGATTTTTATGTAACTGAAATCGTTTATAACTAGAAAAATAAAACTTGTAGAATAATAATGTCGCTTTTGTGATACTTCTATAGACTGAATAAATATAATTTTGAAGTACACTGTACAAGAATTGTTATTGTTATAGAAGAAGATGAAAAATTATAATAATTATGACATTTTAATTAAAGAAAAATCCATTTAATATTTCATTAATCAAGCCACGAATGCTGTCGGTCAGTAAGTCCCAGCAATCGCACCCGGATTGCGTGCGGCTAGTTTAGCTGTCCGGTCATGATTAACGATTACTAAATTATTGACACGATAACCCATCCACCACGACCTGTTGCAGGGCGGTGACGCCGGCACGGGTGAGATATCGTCCGTGTCTTTTGTCGTATGCGCTTTTTTAAGGGAAAATTCCGACATCCACTTTGAAGGATTTTTTTCCTTCAAAGTGCTTGTTTTTGCAGGCTATTTGTCGAAAGCCCCAAGATTGAGAGAAACATGAAGAGGTTCGTAGATGAAGAATCTGGGAACATCAGTAGGCCATTTCGCCGGCTAGCGACCACCTAATTTCATGTGCCGGTTGGCGACCACTTAGCTGAGTTGGTGAATTGAAAAGATATTATCTCGGTTCTTCTTCTATTCTAAAACAACAATAAAATGCATGTACAACTAATTGTCTCAATAGGGTCTGTAGAATTGATGTAATCTTCAATAGAAAAAACCTTCTCCTTCAGGTGGTCGCTAACCGAAGGTGGTCGCGTAACCAGCGAAATGACCCTAAGTCGTGGTGTTGGAATGCTAATATGACATCGGGGAATCCAAGTCAGCAAAAGTTCTCTAATGTGTTGATGCCATTAGGTTAGGTTAGGTGCGTACATATACCTAGGTAACAATCGCGTGTCCCGCGTATAATCGAAATCATTATTAAGAAACAAAGCCTAGAGTAAAATATGGGATGTATCTAGGTATCATCGTAAAATTAAAAACGTTTAGTGAAAATGCTATCAAACCTCTATAAGCCTGACGCACAAGGTCCAAGAAGTCGATATCTAAGGAGACATCTTGTTCAACAATCCATTATCGCAGTTTGACATGCGAGCCATTTGGAACAAATTTAATAGCACTCCGCATCCACGTTTGCACTTTATCGGATTACAAAGCTGTCAAAACAAATAAATTTACTGTAAGACCTTTACTTATACACCGGTTATTGATTACAGTCGTATAAGATAAATCTATATCTAAGCATAAAGCGACGTTAAGGTACGGAGCTATAATGGTGCCCCTAATATGAGCGTAATGCGTACGTCAGGAGTAATGAACGCTAACGGCACGAGGACTTTTGCCCATTAGCACAACATGCCCTTATAACAGTTATAACCGAACGGAGACCGCAGCCCATAATGCACGAAGGTTTGCTTAGTATTGCACAAATATTTCTCTCGGTACAAGAGTCGACGACAGAAAGGAAGGGTGCGCTAGATTGTTCATTAGTTACATGGTTCCCGTCAAGTTTTCTTTTCTACAGCAAGCTATCGCTAAATGCTAACTGCGCGAGCATTGGAGCAGTGTCCCAAGCATTGGATCATTTAGCTTTTATGCAATTTCGAGTATTTGTTTTGGTATCTTATTGAGTGGTTACAAAAAATAAAAGAAGCACATTAGTTATTTAAGATACAAGTGCCGAAAATAGGAAATTCGCAACAAGTGGTGATAAATTAAAATACGACCGAAGGGAGTGTTTTAAAATCGATACGGGTGGAATACTGGTGTGGGACGCCGAGTTGCAGCAAAACACTTAGATATATTCAACACATTTATTATAAACCAATATTAATAATTATTCCCTTTTTACGTTTTAATAAACTGAATTTACGTTGATGTTAGCTTGACTATCCGCCACAGAATGCCCTGCCATTTTTTTTTTTTTTTTTTTTAACCTGACTGTTGCTATAATAGGACGGACCCAATATAGCGGTTGAACTGCATGCCCTGCCCCGTCAACGCTAGCTGGTTTTACCATCACCCCACCATCGACCGTTAATCGGCCGATGTTCAAAACTCTGGCGCTACTGTTGACAGCGAGCGTTGGCGGGATTATTCGATGTTATAAATTGAGCTTCCTATTTTGGAATTAAGGAGTTGATTCCATATTCATTGTTCAGTTAAATCATAATGTAAAATAATGTTAATAATAGTGAATATAATTTATGATTCTAACAATTCGGCCATCCACAAAATTCACACGTCCCCGTGTATGAGGCGCTTGTATTTAAGATATAACACTCACCAAACAAAATAACATCTTCAACCAATTACTAGTTATGTAGTACAACTACACATAACATTAATACTTAATACATTGTAGCGGCATTACCAGGAATAACGCTAGGAGGATGATGACATTGTATGATTTGTTTCTGCCTCTGAATCGTCGTTACTACCTTAAAACCCACCTCAATCACGGTGCAGTTCAAGTGGTTTTTACTTAGAACCTGCCACAAACTATCATTATAAATCATTTTAAAAACCATGAAATAAGTGGTACAAGTCGCTTCTACCTTGAGACCACTGCAATCATGACGCAGTTCAAGTCGCTTCTACCTTGAGCCTGCCACAAATTATATGACAGTAATCTTAATAACCATGAAATTAGTGGTACAAGTCGCTACTACCTTGAAACCACCTCAATCATGGCGCAGTTCAAGTCGCTTCTACCTTGAGCCTGCCACAAACTATGTTATGTTAATATTCATTAATATTATTATACATAATAATATATAAGCACAATAATCTTAAAAACAATGATATAAGTGGTACAAGTCGCTTCTACCTTGGAACCACTGCAATCATGACGCAGTTCAAGTCGCTTCTACCTTGAGCCTGCCACAAATTATATTACAGTAATCTTAATAACCATGAAATTAGTGGTACAAGTCGCTACTACCTTGAAACCACCTCAATCATGGCATTCATGACGCAGTTCAAGTCGCTTCTATCTTGAGCCTGCATTGAATCAAATCTTGGGACATGAGGAAATAATTTAAACTACTGACAGTACAAGTCGTATGAAACTGTCGTAATGCATATGCATTTATATACATAATAAATTAATAAATCAATGGACAATCACTGACTACATATCTTAGCCTTCATCACTAGTACTAAAAGAGGGATCTAGGTTCGCTCCTACAAAAGTCAGCCAGTTCATTTTATCGACAACAATAACAGTAGAATATTTGCGTTAACATTTTTTTAGGCGTATCTTTTACTTGGTACCGATCGTTGTCAAGCACTGCTGTCACGCGATATGGATCTTTATACTTGGGGACAAGAACCTCCCTTTTATACTTACTAGATCGCCAACTTTAAATTTTAATGGATTACAAGCCCTCTTATCATAAGCTACTTTTTGTTTCTCCTGATAATCTGTGATGTGATATCGTGTACTACCATAAATGTATATATCTCTCCCGTATATACAGAATCTGAACAGAATTCGTTTCAAAGTCAGAAGCACAAATCAACTAAACGCTGCTATCTAAACCGTCATCTGAACTACTTGTACGCACCGAATGTACCGTCCTTTTCAACTACGATATGCAACTGCTCTGTAAAAGTCTGGCCTTGTTTTTTTTTTAAGGTATAACCGAATCCCTTCAAGTTAAACGAATAAAAGATCCGCAGCGAATGAACCTTTAATCGAGTGACAGATCTACAAACAGATTGAATTAAGTACTACTGCTTGTTTAAAATACTAAGACGACTTTGTCTCAGCAGATTCTAAGAGCATGACGGATTTGGTTATTTATTAAGGTTGTCAACATTTCTACTGTTACTAGACCTACACGCATCAGTTGTATGACCGAAACGCATGCATTTATTGCATTTTAGTACGGGTTTAGGGCACTGAGACTTATAATGCCCATCCTGTAAGCAGTTGAAACATTTTATCGGTCTATCACTATTCGTGTTGTTCTGTGCCACTTCCGGTTTTGCGTCCGTCCTAATCCGAGCCTTCCGATCAATGTATGAACTGTTTTTAGCACTCTTTAAAAAAGGAAGGAGCTCATCCGGACTTTCAAAACGAGCTGCTTCTGCCCCTAGACGGACACTACGATCATCTATCCCGAACACTAAACAGTCGACGGCTTTCTTGCCACTAATCTCACAACGATTCAGCAACATTATTGAATCATAAAAATATTCCTCCAATGAATCATTAAACCTAGCACGTTTAGCAAGCATTGTCGTGAGCAATTGACCATAATTATCATCGCTTGGGAAAGCAAGCTTCAATTTCTCCTGCCACTCAGGCCACGAAAACATAACAGTCGACAGACCAGCGTACCATTTTTGTGCTAACCCTTTAAGTTTTGGTAACGCAAAGTGAACCGTCTGACGGTCGGTCCAGTTATATATAACCGCACACTCGTTCACTTTGTGTATCCACATCGATATTGTTTGCTCTTTGCAAGCAGGGTCGAATTCTGGTACTGTATTTTGATTTGACAATTTCTCATGTGAACCCTTGTCACTAATTGTACGCAATGCTTCTACTAATTGTGAAATACTAACATTATTGCCTTCGTCAGAATGAGAGTTATGATTGGACGACTCACATACAGTTCCGTGTTGACAATTTTCATCCTTTGGCGATGCTTTCGTGGTTGTTGCTCTGCTGTGGGACCGGCGCCTATTGTTGCGCACCCGCTGGCCGCGTGAGCGAGGCCTGCTGGGACGACCGCGACCCTGGTGACTGCTCCGGCTGCGTGTCCGGCGTCTGCTGCTGCCATCGCTGCGTGAGCGGCGCCTGCTGATCCGTTCTCGTCCCCGCTGGCTGCGCGAGCGAGGCCTGCTGGGACGACCGCGACCCTGGCGACTGCTCCGGCTGCGTGGCCGCTGCGTGCTGCCACGGTGACTGTGCGGTCGTCGCCCGCTGACCCGGTTGCGTCCCCGAGTACTGCTTCGGCTACGCGAGTTAGGGGGTCGGCCCGCGTCGTATCTGATCCTGCTGCGGGACCGGTGTTGATCAGATGGTGGTGTTGTCAGAACACGCGACCACCTCTGACCGTCACGGCCCTGCTCCATTTTCCTGGAAACGTAAAAGTTCTGGCACGAATATCTGATTCAGAACGAACCTATCGTGATAAACATGTATAATAAGCGGACCACAATTGAATTACTCCCATGATTTTAAGCCAGTGTTAAAGCGAACGCCACTTGTAAAGCTTACCGTTTTATTTTTATTTACATTTGTAAGACAACTAAGGAATAAGCCTTAAGCAATAAAACATCTCTAAAGTGACACATTGCCAACAATGATGGAAGATATTTGGGAGAGTATTTTAAACGTAACCATAAAAAACCGTATTTGAAGGTAAAGAACATAAATATTACCAAAAAGACCTCACGTTCACTTTACTAACATAATAATTACAAAAAAGCCTCGAGCGAGAGAAAAATATTAAACTTCTTTAAACATACCCTCATACAAATAATGAAGCTCGTAGCAACACATGCATAATAAAAAAAAAGAGCTCGTATTTACCTTTTACAAAAGAATAATTTGTACTTTAAATAACTGTTCACTGAACGCAGTGTTTTAGCTCCTAACAATAATTAAAGTGCAATTTTCTAATTTAGACATATAAAATATTGATCATATTTACCGTTTTTAATTGGTTGGGCTCGACACAGGTTCGCCTCAAGAAGTACTTACAACTTCTTTACATCCCTTTTCTTCTGACTTGTGGGACGCCGAGTTGCAGCAAAACACTTAGATATATTCAACACATTTATTATAAACCAATATTAATAATTATTCCCTTTTTACGTTTTAATAAACTGAATTTACGTTGATGTTAGCTTGACTATCCGCCACAGAATGCCCTGCCCCGTCAACGCTAGCTGGTTTTACCATCACCCCACCATCGACCGTTAATCGGCCGATGTTCAAAACTCTGGCGCTACTGTTGACAGCGAGCGTTGGCGGGATTATTCGATGTTATAAATTGAGCTTCCTATTTTGGAATTAAGGAGTTGATTCCATATTCATTGTTCAGTTAAATCATAATGTAAAATAATGTTAATAATAGTGAATATAATTTATGATTCTAACACTGGTAACAGTTGAAGAGTTCCACTATCCAGCTCCTGACTCCATCATCAGACTCGTCACCATGTATAACGTATACCACCAAAAACATTACATGTAAAGTGATTGCCAAGACTCCCTAGCT
This sequence comes from Epinotia demarniana, assembly GCA_945867215.1. Taxonomy (NCBI): domain Eukaryota; kingdom Metazoa; phylum Arthropoda; class Insecta; order Lepidoptera; family Tortricidae; genus Epinotia; species Epinotia demarniana. The sequence continues at coordinate 17,423,895 of OX244266.1, read as the reverse complement.
CATATAGCTTTCAGCGTGAAAAAGTGTTCGGGCATTGTAATCTTTTTAATATAGGGTAGACTGCTTATCGGCGAAACGGAGGGTAGACACACATTACCTCCGCGACACATATCCCGGCTCGCTCGGATTGATCGCACGCGCGTCTTGCGATATTAATTAAGGAAATACACTCGGTGCTATATCGGACAGAATTGTTGGTTTTTCGGTGTTTGGAAGACTCTTCAAGGTGTGGTGTTGCTGGCCAGCAGAAGAACTCATCAGGACGACGGACACTACCAGAGCCGGAGCCTGCCAGTACCAGGTTGGTGGTTTGCCATATATTTGGGGATTTCAATGCCCGTTCAGTTTAACGCTAGGAGACCTAGGGCCAGTGCATGAGCTTATCGAAGGGTTCTACGCGAACATAAAATTTTGGTCCATTTCGAACCGGATTAGGTTTTCATTACAAGGCGTTTTACTTAGGGCAGCCATTTTGTAACGGTACGGTCTTTGTTGGAACTTAAGTTTAGCTTTATTTCTTTCGCTTCGGTTTTATTAAATCTCGGTTAAAATGGCTAAGGTTCTTGAAAGTAGGTTTAAAATCAAATATGATTGGTTTAAAAACACTTTGCAAATTATAAGCAGCAAAAGTTACAATTCGAGTGTAATATCGGCGCGGTTACGTAAGTTAGAGGAGTACTTTAATATGTTGACGGAAGTGTATGAAAATATATTATGCGCGGATTTGTCCCAGGATATCGTTGCTAGTTACGATGAAAAGTATAAGGAGGCTACAGATATCTATAACCAGCTCGATGCGGTGGCGGCGGCCTATCCCAGCTTGGATGGAACCCACTTGCCCACGGAGAGTGTCGCGTCATCACGGTTGCCAAGAATTAATTTAATGTCCTTTGACGGTGACGTATTTTCGTGGACGAGTTTCATTAGTCTGTTTACGTCGCTAGTGTTATCGCGGAAAGATATTTCTAAAACGGAAAAATTCCATTACCTGATTTCAAACCTCGAAAAGGAACCGCAGGCACTAATAAGGCACCTGCCTATGGTAGATAGTTCCTTAGATACTGCTATGGACATTTTGAAGGGACGTTATGAAAATAAACGTTTACAAGCGGATTCGTACATTTCTCGGATTTTACATTTACCGGCGCTTAACAAAAGCGTGGGTCTTAGGGCTACAATTTTGAATCCATTGTTAGAATCAACACGGGCGTTAACAAATATTGGCCTACCGGTGGACCAATGGAGTTATATGTTATTGCATATAAGTTTAACAAAATTACCTCTAGATATTAAAACACGGTTTGAACAAATGTACGGCGGTAATAACTTACAATTGCCCACCTTTGATCAGTTAACGGAGTTTTTGCAAAACGAATGTAGGTTGATAGATACGGCGGCGGCGGGACCTATATTGTCTTACGCGGATCACACACGCAAACCCGCGCGCGCAGTACATGCCACGGAGCGCGGTGGTAATAATAATAATCAGTACCATACATCGGAATGGTCAAATACGCGCAACAATAAAACGGATAAAACTACGACCTGCGTTTATTGTCAACTATCGGGTCACAACTTAACCAATTGTTTTAAGTTTGCTAATTTGACAAATTACAATAGAAAAGATTGGATTCGGAACAACGGTTTGTGTTTCCGATGCTTTGGCAATCATGCAGCATCTGCATGCGCGCGGCAAGTACCATGCAATCGGTGCGGTAACAACGGCCATCACAAGTTAATTTGTACGATGTCGGCTCCCCGCTCAGTTTCGCCCGCAGATAACGGACACCGTTCACGGCACGCAATGGTTGCGTCACAACGGAATGATAACGGTAGTGGTCGACGTTCACCGAATACTCGAGGTATTTGTGATGACCGAATGCATCAAATGTCTTCCCTTTCGGATAACGGCGGGGTCAGCGGTCGCATGCGCGAATTAATGCATAGTTATGAATGCGAAAATACCTCTCGTAACGCAATGGAACGCGATCGGCGTCGAACCGACTTAGGACATCGGGACTCGGGTCCGTCATGTTCTAGGGAAGCGCGGAGTCCGGTGAGTCATCGTAACTCGCGCGCTCAGCAATAGCAATTACTGAGTAGTAATGTCGCCTCAATACCACAGTTAGCTACGAATGTTATCTTACCTACGGTTGTTATAGATGTGAAATCGGTCAATGGTCATTTTGTGCAGTGCTTGGCTCTTTTAGATTTAGGTAGCCAAATTTCAATAATACGAAGTGATCTCGTAGCATGTTTGGGATTGAAGCGACATTACAATAAAACACCTTTAGTAGGCGTCGGCGGATTGCATAACAATGACGGCACTCACATTGTTGAGTTTTGTTTTAAATCGGATAAATCGAAGTGTTTATTGTCAGTTACGGCGGTCATATTAAAAAGGCCTACGTCTTATCTAGCTCAACGGTTACCGTTAATTGCGGACAAAATTAACTATTCGGGTGGAAATCATAACTTGAAACATGTCGACGTCATTTTCGGGTGTGACATTTTAGGACAGATCCTAAACGGTGAAAAGGTTGACCTGGGGTTGACCGGCCCATACGGTTTGGGTACAATCTTTGATTTTGCGGTTTTCGGTCCGGCTCAGTCGGCGGATACTTACGATTCGGATACGAGTAATAACGTCGGAATGACTTGTACACTTCTCGAAACGGTTGAAAGGTTCTGGCGGGCGGAGGAGCCACCGTTATCAGTTATCACGAACCCGGCGGATTTAGAATGTGAAAATTTGTTTACGTCAACTACATTACGGGGTGTAGATGGTAAATATGTTGTTCGTTTGGCACTGATACCGAGGCATCCGCGTCTGGGCGATTCTATGGACATTGCACTACGACGTTTCTTGGCTATAGAACGTCGAATGGAACGGCAACCGGAATATCGGTCTAAATATGTTGCATTCATGTCGGAATATTTGCAACTCGGTCATATGGCGGTTTCTAATTATGATATAGAATCGAACCAAGAGTATTTCTTTTTAGCTCATCACGGCGTTTTTAAAAAATCGGGAGATTTAGAAAAAATTAGAATTGTTTTTGATGGAAGTGTTCGCACGACTACCGGGGTGTCGTTGAATGATTGTTTGTATTCCGGACCACGGTTGCAAAACGACATTACTCAGATAATACACCAATTTCGATTGCCGCGGTTCGTTTTCACTACGGATGTAAAAATGATGTTTAGGCAAACATGGTTACATCCGGATGATCGGAAATACCAACTTATATTTTGGCGAGCGTCACCTGACGAACCTTTACTTATTTATGAGCTAAGGACCAATACTTACGGTCTAAAATCGTCTGCGTATATTGCAATTCGGTGTCTGCATCAGTTAGCCAACGACGAGGGAAGTAAGTACCCTCGCGCATCGGAGCTGTTACGTCATAATAGCTATGTTGATGACCTCAACGGCGGAGCGGACACCTTAGAGGATGCGCTGTCTTTAAGGGACGAGGTGATAGCGCTCATGAACACGGCTGGGTACGGACTCAGGAAATGGGCATCCAATGATGCAACACTCTTAAACGGTGTACCTGTAGATCATCTTGAGACTCCTCGGTCGTTTGACCCAGATTCGGACGGTTCTGGTTTTATTAAAGTCTTGGGTATTCAGTGGGATCCGAAAGATGATATTTTTACTTATCGGCTTATCTTACCGGAAGAAGGCATAATTACTCGGCGGAAAATTCTATCATTAGCGGCACGGCTTTATGATCCTTTGGGATGGGTGTGTCCCGTTGTATTTAGAATTAAACTATTACTGCAAACCCTTCTCGGCATTTTTAGTGATTCACGGAAGGTAGAATGGGATGCTCCGGCGCCGGATGAGATAGTACAAAAATGGCGGGAGATATTATCGGATTTACCTCATTTGCGTCGGGTATCAATTCCCAGGTGTCTCAAATTAGATCAAAATGCTAAATTTGCGGTTCACGGGTTTTGTGACAGATCATCACTCGGTTTTTCTGCAGCGGTTTATTTACGGTCGGTTAACGCAGACGGTACGGTTCTCGTGCGGTTACTCATAGGGAAATCCCGTTTAGCCCCACTGAGAACAAAACATACAATTCCCAAAATGGAGTTGAATGGTGCGGTTTTACTGACCACTCTCATTAACCATACCACCTCCTCGTTAGAGCGTGATGTAAGGTTAGATGAGGTAGTCGCTTGGTGTGACAGTACTATAGTCTTGGCGTGGTTAAAAACTCCGCCGTATAAACTACAGGTATATGAAGGAAACCGAGTTTCACAAATAATCTCTTCCAATATGACTATCACTTGGCGTCATGTCCCTAGTGAATGGAATTGCGCGGATGTCGCGTCTCGCGGCGCCACGGCTAGCGACTTACTACGTCACCCACTGTGGTGGGAGCCGCAGTGGTTGGGAGATTCACCTGACAATTGGCCTGGCGAGTGTTCGGACTTTCCGTTGGACATGTTACCCGGCCTGCGAGCTACCACGGTTAATGTTACAACTTTAGACGCAGAGTTCGACTTGATTGACCGGTTTAGTTCGTTTGAGAAATTAATAAACGTTACAGCTTATTTATTACGGTTCATTCGGTATTGCAAGCTTAAGGATAAATACGATAGTCATCATATCTCGGTATCGGAGCGTCGCAACGCTACCACATGCTTAATACGGTTGGTTCAAGCTCGGCATTATGCAGCGGAAATATTATTGATCCGGGAAAATAAACCTATAAAAAATTCATTACGGCGGTTAAATATGTTCTTAGATACAAATAATCTGCTTCGAGTCGGCGGTAGAATTGACGCGTCGGAATTGTCTTATAACGCGCGGCATCCAATTTTATTGCCTAATAAGGATCGGTTTACGGAACTATTAGTGACATACTATCACAAGGTATATTGTCACGTCGGAGCAAATACACTTGAATCTATTTTATCATGGACTTACTGGATAGTCGCTGCTCGGAAAGTTACGCGACATGTAACGTTTAAATGCGTACCGTGTTACAAGACCCGGCCGCGACCGGTACAACCTTTCATGGCGGACTTACCCCCAGATCGGGTTAAATGCGCGCGGGCGTTTCTCGGTACGGCGACCGATTTCGGAGGTCCCTTTTACATAAAGTCTAGCAGTCTTCGGAACGCAAAAATACAGAAATGTTTCCTCTGTATCTTCGTTTGTTTAGCTACCAAAGCGGTTCACCTAGAAGTGGTGTCCCAATTATCGGTTGAAGCTTTCGTAGCGGCGCTTACACGTTTTGTATCTCGGCGGGGCCTTCCGAATTTATTGCGATCGGATTGTGGTACAAATTATACGGGTACCAACAAATATTTAAATTACCTATATTCGTTTCTACGAAATAATCACCCGGAGATCGATCGGGAGTGCGTAAAGCGGGAAATAAAATGGCTTTTTAATGCGCCATCAAGTCCAAATCACGGAGGCTTATTCGAGGCCGCGATTAAGTCCGCAAAGACCCATGCTAGGCGTGTGCTTGGTGAAACTCGGCTCACGTTTGAAGAACTCGCCACATTTTTCGCTAAGGTGGAGGCCGTGATGAATTCGCGTCCGCTGTGCCCTCTAAGCTCGGATCCGGTCGACCTTAACGTATTGACTCCAGCTCATTTTTTAATCGGACAGCCTTTGGTGGCACTTCCAGAGTATCCATTTACGGAAGTTAAGGAATCACGTTTATCTCGGTTTCAACGGATACAAAAGATGACCCAACATTTCTGGAATCGGTGGAAAAATGAATATCTTCATACACTTCAGCAACGCTATAAATGGACATCCCATACTGAATCACCAAAGTTAGACGATTTGGTTTTGATTAAAGAAGATAATTTGGTTACACTTAACTGGAAGCGCGGACGGATAGTTAAACTTTTACCGGGGAAAGACGGGGTGACTCGGATTGTGGAAGTCAAAACTCAAAACGGAGTCTTATTGAGACCCATTTCCAAACTTTGTAGGCTACCTTTAGGAGATTAGGAACCAAGGGGCCCTTGGTTAGGCGGGGGGATGTTCGGGCATTGTAATCTTTTTAATATAGGGTAGACTGCTTATCGGCGAAACGGAGGGTAGACACACATTACCTCCGCGACACATATCCCGGCTCGCTCGGATTGATCGCACGCGCGTCTTGCGATATTAATTAAGGAAATACACTCGGTGCTATATCGGACAGAATTGTTGGTTTTTCGGTGTTTGGAAGACTCTTCAAGGTGTGGTGTTGCTGGCCAGCAGAAGAACTCATCAGGACGACGGACACTACCAGAGCCGGAGCCTGCCAGTACCAGGTTGGTGGTTTGCCATATATTTGGGGATTTCAATGCCCGTTCAGTTTAACGCTAGGAGACCTAGGGCCAGTGCATGAGCTTATCGAAGGGTTCTACGCGAACAAAAAGATATCAGATCACAAGTAGCATAAGCTTCGTACTCCACACGACGTAACTCACCAATACTTACCAGCCACGCTCTATTAATTCTACATTTTGGCTAAAATGCCCTCGCGCTTCGCTTGGCTCGTCTTGGCGGGGGTACTGCCGTGTCCCCAGATAGGATTCGTCAATACCAGCTGTACGATATTGGGCTTTAGAACGAATCTCTCTTAAAATGTGCGCTCAAATCGACGCACATAGAAAACTGGCACAACCTCTTTTGCGAGGGAACTGCGTGATGTTCCCTGTCACCTGCGAGTGGCCATAGTCTGTTTCCGAATCAAAACGCCGGCCGGCTCGGATCGCTGCCAAAACTAAAACTGAAAATGTGAAAATATGAAAGTGGTGCATTGTATCTGGAAACAGAAAGCCTATGGATAAATATGTAAGTGAGACCCTTTTTCTTTCGCCCAATACTTTAGCTTGTCGTAGTTCAAACATTTTGGTCCTTCGAGCCGGATAATTCTCAGTTTGTGAACCAGATACTCATTCACTCATATTTCAATTACACATTAACACAGTTTTAAAACAGTTTTTCATACACAAAGCTTTATTTCATATCTAAAGATTGTGTAATTTACGAATTTCAATTCATTTTGCATACGCATCGTTGCCGTTCGTTTCAAGCATTTTCAAGTCAAAATGGCCGATGCGGAATTGCTAAATCAACTTTTGAATAAAAAGGAGATGTGTTTTTTACGTGTTCAAACACTATTCGAATTATCCAAAGTTGTTGTGACTGATTCAAGTCGATTAACAGAATTCAATTTACGTCTCAAGGACATTCACTCAATCCGGGAACTTTTCGAGAAAACTGTTTTCGAAATACATAGTTTACGTAAGAAAGAAACCCCTAGGATTGAACCTAATTATCAAGAAATTCAAACGTTTGATGACTTGTATTATCGAATTTTAGGTGTCGCGGCAATTTCAATTGAAACGTGGCAGTCGTGCGAGAGCGGTAGCTTGCCCCCGACCGACGGTAGCCTTTGTGGGCCCGGACATACCAACAATGATTCGCGTTCAGTCCGAGCGCGTTTACCTAAACTCGAGCTATTCCACTTTGACAGTAAACTGGAAAACTGGCAAACTTTTCATGACACGTTCACTAGTCTGATACATAAGAATGACGGCATCAGTAATGTTGAGAAGTTCTATTATCTCCTATCAGCCGTCAGCGGTCTTGCGCTCACTGTCGTCAAGGGAGACTGTATGTTAATAGAACTTCACAGGAGAAATAATCCGTCATGTGCCAAAATGACACAGCGGTTTTAATGGCACATTTAAAATCCGTCGTGTGCCAAAAATATACATATTTTTTTTTATGGTTGTCCTAGAATAATAGGTAAGTTTATTTAAACCACCAATTATACAACGTCTCAATAATGTATATAAATGAAATTTTCGGTATACTTAATTTTAAAGTTTGACCCTGGTTACAGAATTAACATGTTTTTTGTGGCTCCTGAAAAGTTATAGTACATTACTGCAGAATCCAGTAAGTAAGCCTTCCTGGCCAAGTACGAGTTAACCGGACCGAACCGCAGGTGAGGTCCGGTTATATACGAGGCCAGGATGGCTTTCTTACTGGTTGAGGCTTGTATAATGCTTTTCTCAAAAATGAAAGAAAGTTTAACAACAAATTCGTTTAATTAATATTGAAGGTAACATTCATATTACGGCAATTACTGATATATATTGTGATCGATTTACCGGAAGCATAGAATACACAGACCATAAACTTGTCGGCTGCATTGTGTGGTGAAGAAAGCTGAAAAATGCCAAGAATACATTTTGAGACCAACTGTTGGCTTGTTTTTCTGCCTTCCACTTCATAAATTTTTCACAAGTTTTCATATATCGCACCTTGTATTTTGGAGGAAGTAAATTGTTTTTTGCTAATTCGGCCTCAGCTTTTAAACCAGGAGGAGTGCCACCTATTTCCGAATCAGATTTCACGCGGCAAATTAAAACACACATTGTCGCAATTGAATGTGAAATCCCGCCAGTCGTTGTTTTTTTTACTAAAAAGGTTGCGTTTAGTTTTGAACATTGTTCTATTTTTACATTACATGATTTTTTTAGTAAAAAAATGTAAATTATGGTTTTTGAAACTCCATGTTAATTTTGGAATGGGAAATTTTAATCCAACACGATTTATAAACTGGAATGCGTAAATCCCTACATAAAATCCCACACTTATACATCTACAACATTACTAAGTACAAAACGCAACGTGCATACTTCTTCTGCGTCGCGTTAAGTGTCACAGACTATAAAATGGCTGTTTAAGGCTCCAAAATATATCTATCTCTTAAATGTCATACGTAAAAGAGAGATAGATATATATTTGGAGCCTCCCTCCTTTAACCATGTTATAATGGCTAAACTCTAATCTGTGTCTGGTACTGTTTTTTTTAAACAGATCTAAAGAGGATGACCTACTGTCCAGTAAGTAAATTACATATTTACTTACTGGACAGTAGGAGATTCCAAATTTAAAATCTCGCTTCTTACTGGACAGTTGTGAATCAGTATCCGGTAGAGTTCACTTTCTGGATACTTTTTACAGATGTTATGGCAACATTACATACCATTTTTGAGAAAAGGTTTATTACTTAGCGGATTTTACAAGCGCAACGACGATTTATTTATTCTTTCAATAGGTACCTGCAAAATACCGAATCCATACTGTATGTAATGTAACCGTGATTTAATAAAGGGTAGGCTTTACCTGCTATGTATGTAAGTAGTAGTTATTCTTATAACCAGTTGACACCATTTTTCGATTTGTTTTTTTTATATAGCCTATTTGGTGTCCCACTGCTGGGCAAGGTACCTCTTTTTATGTTTTATAGATTTTAGGTATAATTAGTTTCACTACCTGATTGTGACAAAGTACAAACTATAAATAAATACAATAATCATAGCTTAACGTTTTATTTTGAAAATTAATAAAAAAGTATAGTAAGTATAAAAAAGTCGGATCTGGCGCTTCGCCGGCCGCAGCTGCGTCACGCTCGCTTCGCTCGCTCGGCTTGCGCACTGGAAAGTAGTACCTATTGTAAAACAAATATAAAAATAAAACCGCAAACGAAAACACGCACGGCATGAATCTATTTCAGATTCTTATTTAAGCAGTTTTACTTGCACACCCCTGCGTCGTATGACAACCACGAGCCGCCAGATCTCATTCGGTGCAAATCTAATAAAGAGATGATACAGCCGTGCGACGCTCTCTAACCGTTTATGTGTAGGATTATCGTATCGCAATTTCATAAAAAACGCCTACGTGTTGCGGAAAAATGAGGCGTGTGAACTTGAGGGATTTGAAGTTCGGTCGTGATCGGGACTCGTTCACGTCTAACAGGTAAACACACTGTATAAAACAAAATTTGTCTCTCCTGTGGTCAATAATGCTCATGTTCATATAAATTATTCTATTCTCAAATTATTCTAGTTTATGGGTGATTCTCCGAGGCCCTAATTTACGATGTCCGGGGGCTCATTTAATTCAACTCCTTAGTTTTAAAACTTGTTTTTTTAGAGGTAGGTTAGTCAACTGGGATATCAGTCGGTTTTGTGTAACTGCTTTTATTTATGAGTAAAAAAAAATCGCGTCAATCCTTACTACTCTGTCGTGTCCGTTCTCCAATTTCATTGAAACATATAGTAATATATCAAATTCAGTCCACATTACAAGTAGTTTGAGTAACTACGTCGATAAATTATTAGACATTTTATTATTTAAATAAAGTAGAAAAAATTTACCTTTAAAATTATATGTGCAACAGACCCCCTAGCACACTAAGTTTTATGTCGGACATAAAGCATTCGTCCCATTCTGGCAAATATGCGAGTGCAAGAGGGACAAATGCTTTATGTCCGACATAAAACTTAGTGTGCTAGGGGGTCTGAGGAAATAATATGTGTTCGCCACAAAATCCTTATTTCTCTGGAGCAATTTTCAAACGCCTGTATCGTAAACATATTCAAGGATCTAAAGAAAATTCCCCCCGCGGGCGGTAGTCAGTCGCACTATGGTCGCACTCCGAATATTTTTTAGAAAGATTTATTTCGTTTTTTTGTTTTACATTGAATTTTAACTGTTTGCTAAACCGTTAGATTTGAAATCGTTTTAAAAATAAATAAATTAGTTTTTTTGTGTTATATGTTTTGTGTCATATATTTAAAAAAATATGATGTTAGATATGATGTTGTAATTTTATTTTTGAAACCCTTTTGGTCTCTTCTAATTCCTCTGCACATTTGTTTCTTATTCATCTGGCCTAATTTTGATTCGTCTTATTCCTCTTGGCCTTAATTACTTATTGCTCTGGAGTCAAAACTTTAAAAGGTAATATTTTATGAAAGAGTTTATAAAAATCGGTGCCAAAACCAAATTAATGCCTAAAAATAAAAGGTCTTTCGTGGGAGTATGTTTTTATTACTCACATGTAAAAACAAAAATATGACAGAGGAATAAGCCAAAAATTTCTTCATCGAAGAATCACCCGTATACAAGTTTTTAGGAAAGGGGGAATTTCGCGCAAATGGGAAGCCAATTTATGAAACATTGTTACATAAGTTTCTTAAAATATCACGCCGTTAGCTTGCGAATGTCAAAAGACGTTTTGTATGGCGATCGAACCACCTTAAGAGTCCAAACAAAAATTAGGCTGTTTTTAACTTTGATAATGTCTACAGGAAAGGCGCGAATCTAAATCTGTCCGGCTGGCAACCCCTTTTCACGCGTTTATGTTATAGTACTTAAAAGCTCCAAGAGGTCGAACTCCAATTATCATAACAAATTGTGGAATGGAAATTTACTAAAACCGGCCAAGTGCGAGTCGGACCCACGCACGAAGGGTTCCGTACCATTATCTATAAAACGGCAAAAAATCATGTCTGTTGTATGGGAGCCCCACTTCGACTCGCACTTGGCCGGTTTTTTAGCATTTGTTGTTATAGCGGCAACAAAAATACATCATCTGTGAAACTTTCAACTGTCTAACTATCACAGTTCATAAGATAACACCCTGGTGACAGACGGACAGACAGATAGACAGACCGGCAGACAGACAGATAGACAAGCAGCGGAGTCTTAGTAACAGGATCCCGTTTTTACCCTTTGGGTACGGAACCCTAATTAGACCATCTTGCAGGCCTAGCCCTCCAATTTTGTATGAAATGCCATTACGGATCTCCCGTCTCGCTGCGCCCGAAACGTGACACTTTAAATCACATTATGAAGAACACAACGTGTCGATATATCATTGCATGTTTGAAAAAATATTATAACACGGTACTATTAAAAGAAACACACTCCAGCTATTCATAAAGGGTTACGGACTGAAGCCACCTGCGACGAAATTAATTAGCAAGGAAACGTTGTGATTCCCATTCGTGTCGCCCAGTCTTTGATCGTCGGAAGTGAAGATGGCAGTATGGGGGTTTATTGTGGGATTTCTCCACCACTTAGGGACAAATTAACATAAAGCGGTTGTCATAATTTTATACTTATCTAAAGTATATCTCGAACGGGAGTCAGCCATGATTGTTTACAGAAATAGATGTTCACTGTCTGGGTGTGTTTCGTGTAAGCTCTGAGCTTTTCCAAACATTAGGATCGATCGTGATTTTGATGACGTCATTACGGGGTAGACCGACTCCTTAGAGATTGTTTCCCGGCAGTTTTGTGCTCCAGGGGACATGCCTAACTAACATAACATAATAAAATATGGCACTAGTATTCGAAAATGAAGTATTTTCCTATAACAATATGCACATACTCGTACTCATATTCAGTTACTTTTGGGCAGACTTTTTAGTAAGTATCTGAAACAAGTACATTTTTGCGTTACTTTTTTCGTGGGTCTCTTTGTCAATATGGCAACACGCGAACATGTCAGATGAAACACGAAATAACTGGGAGCCTTTTGTCTTTTCTAGGCAGGAACTGGAAATTCTTACCTTCTTTTCATATTTCAAGGACTCCGAGCATTTTCCATTTTGCTTGGGCTGCCGGGCCTACCGAATGTAATAAACTTACTAAGATAACATGGTACGAGTATTAGATTCGGCAGCTTAGAAGTTGAACTCATTCGGCGATCATGATTTACACTGTTCCAGGAGCTAAGCAGACAAGTGAAATAGGTATACAACTTGTACGGAATGTGATACGAGCCTATATATACTCGTAGTATCCATTTACATTCTGAAAAGCTTGTTTTTGTTGGAGAAAATGTGTTTGTTATCTCTCGCTGTAATAAATAAGAAACACGAATCTTCGTAGCGCAAAACACTCGATATCATAAAGATATTATCTGAAGGATCCACCATTTAATAGAAAAGTAGAATTTATTTCGCAATGTTTGAAAGGAGATTGCAAACTTATCTCTCAAGTAATAATAATAAAATTGTTCGCGGAAAGTCGTGCAAGTAAGCAGCCTAATGGTACATAAAAAATATGGGCATTTCATCGTTTAATGACTGCACGACTGGCGGAAACGTTTACGGTTAAACATAAATTTTGAGTCTGTAAAGAATATCACGTCGTTCACAAGCATGAAGAATAGTTAAGGAAGAAACGGCGATCTTAAGGACGTGTGAAAGTATTTGGAATGGCATTTATTGATGGCCCTTCGCGGAATGCCTACTCTTTGCTTGCCGAAGGAGTCGTATAAAGGTGTGTTATGGGGTGCTAAATATGCTAATCATTTATTGACGGCTGAAGATCTCTATCTTCCAATTAAGAAAATACAATTAAGAAAATAAGCATGCTTTGCAGTATTGTTCGTATATACTATCATCATCATCATCATAAATTTAAGAGCTTAGCTCTTGTCGGTGGAGTAATTTCCAATCTGATCTACATTCTGCCTTTGCCTTTAACTCTCTATAAGACCATATTTTTATCTTTTCTTTTATCTGATCCATATATGCTCTTCTAGGCCTTCCTCTTTTTCTCTTTCCTTCTATCTTTCCTTCTATTATCATTCTGATCAAGTCGTCGTGCCGTAGTAGGTGTCCTATCATTCTTCCTCTTCTGTCCTCAATTACTTTCATCAGTTTCCTCTTTTCGTTTACCATGTTCAAGACCTCTTCATTAGTTTTCTTCTCAGTCCAGCTAATTTTTTCTAGCCTCCTCCAACACCACATCTCAAATGCTTGTAGTCTCTCCCTGTCGCGTTGTGTCATAGTCCAAGTTTCGCACCCGTAGAGAGCTATGCTCCAGATGTACACTTTAACCAGTTTCTTCCGGGTGGCGCTTGATATTCTAGCTGTGAGCAAATGTTTTTTATGATTAAAGGCTTGCTTTGCCATGGCTATCCTGGCAACAATATCAGGTGTACATCTGGAGTCGTCTGTAATAATACTGCCTAAGTATGTGAATCTCCTTACTTGCTCGATTGAGATCCCCGCCAAAAAAATTGAATCTACGACTCTTCTTTTCGAAACAACTAAAAATTTTGTTTTGCTAGCGTTAATTTTGAGACCAGACTCTGAAAAAGTCGTGTTCATTTCAGTCAGCAGTGCCTGGAGCTCTTCTCCGTTTTCCGCAACTGCTGCTATATCGTCTGCAAAGCGTATAAACTTAACATTTCTTCCATTAAATTTGACCCCTCCTGTATAAGAACCCGTTAATTGTTTGATAGCCTTTTCTATAAAGATGTTGAAAATAAGCGGTGAAAGAGGACACCCCTGACGTACTCCTTGACGAATTCTGGCACTTCCCGTCTGTTCATTTACTATTACTGTAGTTTGTTGCTCTTTATACAGTTGGTATATAATTCTCCTGTCACGATAATCTAGGCCTGCTTCTTTCAATACCTCCATCATTTTGTTCCAATCAACTTTATCGAATGCCTTCTCTAAATCTATAAAAGCTATGTGCGTATCTAAATCTAATTCCAATCGGCGATCAATCAATAGTCTCAGTGCAAGTATTGCTTCTCTAGTACCCCTTCCTTCTCTAAAACCGTACTGGTCTGGCCCTAAACAATCTTCAACTTTTGGTCTGATTCTGTTCTGGATTAATTTCAATATAATCTTGCTAGCTTGCGATATGAGACTCAAGGTTCTATGCTCTTCACATTTCAGTGTATTTGATTTTTTCGGTAGTGTAACGGTTTTGGTAACCTGGAAATCATTTGGAATTATGCCAGCCGTATACATTTTCTGTATCATGTTGAAAATCTCATCGTGTAGAATGTCACAGTTAGCACATTTAATCATTTCTATGTATATATCGACACCTGCAGACTCAAAGGGCGTAAACGCCATTTTGCCAAAAATGAGTTAGTGATGCCATCTTACTCAGTTTTTTTTTCTCTATCGATCTGTGTAGTTGAAACTGAGAAATTCGCAAAAAAAAGGTTAATACGACTCAACTTTTTTTCACCTCCAAACACGATTTCAGAGAAAATTTGGTCGTATTTGTTGCGAATTTTGATTTTCTTAATTATTGAGGTAGTATATACAATAATTACAAAACTTTAAGGTAGTATCGTGAATCTCGATCTAAAATGACGCATACGACCCTGATATTTTGGGTACTAATAATTTAGTTGACTCATACGACCTAACACACAACTTGGCATAATTTCAGTTGACTTATACGACCCAACATTATCTGGGTATAAAACTTCAATTGACTCATACGACCTTACACAGTTTGTTACAAAAAGCATACATGCCACTATACTCTAGGCACTAATGTTACCTTTTATCGTCATACAACCTGCAATTTTACAAGTTTTATTATAATTATGTTGCGAATTAGTATCTACTCCTGCCATACCTACGCTAAAGAAATGTTTGTGGAACGGAACACGGCGCTAGCGCAGCGATCGAGCGCTCTCAATGGCGGTGCTACTATTTATAGTACGGCGGAAATTGGCCAATATTGATAAAAGTCGTGGACACGTCTTCTATATACCTAAAACTGGTATGGATTTGTTCCTTGTTGTCTCCAGAGTACGAATCTACCGATTTTAGTTAAGGGAGAGGGGGCAGACATAGCGGTGACGTCACAAAGTTGGCGGCCGACGGTAATCGATTTTTGTTCAAATCTCAGGTTCTATTTTTTTGATCGGTTCGTGTGAGATGTCATTTGAAAGCATATTAAATGTTCTATAATTCATTCTTTGAGTTTTTTAACGTACAATCAACCGTTTGTAAAATAATTAAAAAAATATAAATTTTTACCTCAGATGTTTTGTTTTCTTACCATCATAATTCGAGAAAGAGATACTTTAGCGTGATTAATGTCATTATAAAAATTATCAAACCTTTTATTAGCTTGCCGATAATATGCAATTTGTCGCCTTGAGATAATAAACATGTCATTTATGGCCAATTCCGTAACGCAAGTTCGCGGCAACCGGCATGCTGCAGATGACTGAAATACTTTGAAAGTTCAATTTTGGTGTTCCCAAATGAAAGGTACTGTAGTTGTTGTCGTTTTTATTGTTGCCCTAGGGTACTCTGTGGAGCTTAAAGCCTTCATAAGCTCTCGCTACGCCTTCCTTTGTGTTCCTGTAGTCGAATTAATAAATATTGTGTTTAGCGCGTACAAAGCGTAGATTAGTATTTATAATCGCTGAATTGAATTCTTTTACACCTAGGAGCAATATTAAAATAGATGAGCATAATTTATTGTATGAATATGTTTCAATAAAAGGCATTTTAAATTCATAACTTCGTTGAATGTGGGCCGCAAGCTTTCGCCAAAATCCAGCCCGAGGGCTAGGACCCAAACTGGTGCCACCCTTGCCATATCCCACACTCGCGCATACTTCATTTTATTCGAGTGCAAGTTGCGGTTGAATTTGGAGATATTTGTACGTGGTGATTCGTTACATTACCTTTCTAGCAACAGCTATGTGTAAACATATTTTTTCTCTGGAGATGCGTATAGATATTTACGGTTTGTCGACTGATATTTGTTGCGAACTATGGAGTTCCATGGTTCGAACAGAACAACACGGCCCGAAGGCGAGCGGTGAGGCTTGCGGGGCCTAAGGCCCGGAGCGTTCCTCCAGAGCGAGCTCTTCTCGCGAGTCCTATAGCCAAAGACCCCAAAGGGAGAGCTTACGCGGACATTTTACTACTCCTAAGTGAATTACAAACAAACCTGAGGCCCAAAGGCCCGAAGCGTATCTTCAAAGCGGGCCCACGTGAACACTTTACTACTCCTAAGTGACTTACAAGCAAATCTGAGGGCCGAATCCCCAAAGGAGAGCAGCATGGCACGCGAGGTGGCAGGCCGAGCTCTGCGTAGGGCCGAAAGCCCGAAGGGTTCCTTCAGAGCGGGCTCTCCACGCTAGCCAGAGGGCCAAAGTCCCGAAGGGCGGGCCCACGTGGACTCTTTAGTACTCCTATGACCTACCCTACCCTATGACCTAGTGGTACTACAAGCAAACCTGAGGGCCGAAAGCCCGAAGAAGAGCAGCATGGCACGCGAGGCGGCAAGCTGACCTATGCGTAGGGTCGAAGGCCCGAAGCGTTCCTTCAGAGCGGGCTCTCCACGCTAGCCAGAGGGCCAAAGGCCTGAAGGGCGGGCCCACGCGGACACTTTATTACTCTTAAGTGTCTTATAAATTAATCAATAAGTTCATAATCTCTTTTAGGTGTTATTTGTACCGTAATGTAAAGAATTCGAATAATTCTATACAGGTAATTTATCGATAACAACTAGCGCACGAAGTAGATACAAATTATCAATTGAAAATACATATTTTATTTTAATCAATAGCTGATCACCTCTCAAGAGACCATCATATACGCCCCTATTTCACATAAAAACTGCTTGGGGTGACTCTTACGCCCTAAGCATTTCATAGAAACAGCCAATTTTAGGGTCGTATAAACCATTTTTAAAAAATTTGTGGGGCGTAACGGACATCCATTTTTCTTGTTTATAATGTTATTTAACATATTTACTTACAAAACTATGCATTTTCAAAATCTAAAACACCGGACCAAATATGAACTTTATACGTCTAAGAACCACAAAGTTATAATAAAAACTTTTTTTTTTATTTAGTTTTTTTGCTTTCCTGAAAAGTAGCGATTTGGCGTTTACGCCCTTTGAGTCTGCAGGTGTCGATATTATCCAAACCAGCGGCTTTCCCGTTCTGTATACTGCTTAATGCTTTCTCGTATTCTTGTCTTAGAAATATAGGGCCTACGTTATCTTCTGGAACGTCTTCTTCTTTTTCTATGATATTTTCCGAAAAACCAGGACCATCATATAATTTTTCAATATATCTCACCCATCTTTGTGTGACTTCTTTGCTATCCATTAGTATTTTACCTTCCTCGTTCAAAATAGTTGTACTTCTTTTCTTGTGTTTCTTTTCCATGTTTCTTATTATAGTATATGCTTGGTCCATTCTACCTTTCTGAAGAAGGTCGTGTATTTTGTTGCATGTTAATTGAATGTCCTTTTCCTTAGCCTCTCTACACTTTGTTGTTATCTTGTTAGTAAGTTTCTTGTATTCTAAATTCTTGTCTGCCTTAGTACTATTTTTAAGCTCTCTCCTCTTTAAGATAAGGTCCTTTATTTCATCTGTAAGCCATTCTTTACGGGCAACCAGCTTTTCTTTTTGTAAATATTCCTCTGCAGCCTTAATTAATATATTTTTGGTGTTGTTCCACCTATCTTCTATGCTAATGTATTCTTTATATTATTTTTCCTTATCATTATATTGCACTAAATTTTCACCTATCTTATTGCTATATTGCACTCTACTATTGCTGTTTATATTTTTAAGTTTATTGAGATCTAATTTCTTTGGTTTGTGTAGTCTCTTCACTTTCCTTACATCTATATGCTGGATGCTTATGAGGAGATTATGGTCACTGTTTATATCAGCTCCTGGTAATGTCTTGCAATTACGAATTTGATCACGGAACTTGCTTTTCATTATAATGTAATCGATCTGGTACCGTCCAATGTCTCCTGGCATTTTCCACGTGTAAAGCCTTCTTTTCGGCTGTTTAAATAGAGTGTTTGCAACAACTAGGTCATTCTCCTTACAAAATTGTACTAATCTGTCCCCACGTTTATTTCTTTTACCCAAACCAAAATTTCCGACCATATGTTCTTCACAACCCTCCCCAATAACGGCATTAAAATCTCCCATGATGATTAAGTTATCTTTGAACTTCACTGTTTCCATTATTATGTCTATATCATCATACAATCTTTCCACTTCTTCATCAGAATGGCGGAAATAGCGGGGTGACGTCGACACGCTGGCGGTTAGGTAAGGTTTAGGTGAGGTTAGAATAATTGACTGGCGTTTGTTTAAAAAAATAGCACATACATACATTCCGCCAAGCAACAGTCCAAAAGTAATGATGTAAACACTTATCTCCGATATGCGATAATTCAGGTACCGTCATTGTGAAAAAAACAAGTGAGCGGTTGCGCTTACTCACATTGTAAATACGTTACATAGTTACTAAATACAACATCTGGTAAGTGTTATACCACGAAATGTATATAAGTCAAACTGACCCATTCTGCTACTCGAAAGGTGCCATTTTGAAAAGTGACTTTATGAAAAAAAGTCCAAGCATACAGTTGGTAACCGTGAGGTTGGGAAATAAAACTAAACTCTTTGATAAGTTGACACTTAATCATTCGGCGAAATGACATTATGCGAAAAATTGGTTGCGATGCGATATTCGTTCATAAAATTTTCGGAGATGATTTAGAGAACCCTTAATTAGCTATAACCTGTCGCTATAACGAATTGAATCGAAAATTTCAAGGTGTTATATCGTAGCTATTTTGACTTACAAAAAGCTTCAAGTGAGAAACAAAACAGGAACATTATTGCATTGAAGTTCTATGAAAATTGTGCCCATTTCAATGCTCTTGAGTGTAAACAATGGGTAAATGTATCGTTTATCACCGCGACATCCATTTATTTGACCACGCGCAATAACAAAACATTATTTAGAGAGTTTTAAATTCATTTACTAGACAGCTATTCGTATTCACATTTATCACGTACAAAAAATAAAGGGGTGTAAATATATCTCTGAAAATGTAACAAGGTAACATAACGTGTGTCAAACTAGACGAGGTCAGTCGCGCAGAGACAACAGCGAGCGGGATGGGGACCGAAACGGAGGGATGCTACGGGGGGGCGCGTCGCCGGCGCGCGCGGCGGCCGCACAGCAGCCGCTGGAAGGCGTGCCGGAACTCCGGGCTGAACACCGTGTAGATGACCGGGTTGAGCGTCGAGTTGAAGTAGCCCAGCCACAGCGAGAACGACGTCAGCACCGGGCTCACCTCGCAGTCGCCGCACGTCGGCATCAGGATCGCCAACACGAAGAATGGCAACCAGCACGCCACAAACGCGCCCGTTATTATTGCAAGGGTTTTCGCCGCTTTCCTCTCTCGTTTCGAGTCAGCGGCTTCTTTTGGTTTACGACGTACCAGCGTCGGGTAATAGGCGGCAGCGACGGCACCGTAGCCGGTCGTCGGCGGGTCTTGCTCGAGGCCGTTGGTGCACGACTGCTTTTCGGGACTTGTGTTATTTGACGATACATTCGTAAAACCGGTCGTGGTGGTTTCCGAGATAGTAGGTAGCGGCCTTCCTATAACGGCGACAACCGCAGCGGCGATTCCTCCGCTGCCGCCGGCCGCCACGAGCGCCCCGCCCGCCGGCACGGGCGGCGGCCCGACGCCTCCGCGTGCCGTTGCTCCTCGCCGTCGGCGTATTCTTTTCCTAGCAGTTTGATATATCCGCCAATACAGTATTAATATAACCAGTACTGGTACATAGAACGAGGAGGCAGTCGCAAATATTTGGTAGCCCACATCCTGACTAACGACGCAGCGTAGGTCCTCAGAAACCCGTCGGTTCCAGTCGGGGTCCTTCCATCCCAGCAGGGGTGCGATGCAGACCATGAAGCTTACGATCCACACGCACGCGATCATAGCGCCCACCCGCTTCGCGGTTCGTGCATGAATGTAATCTATGTTTGTCACAGCCCAATACCTTTAAACAAAATAACAGATGTTATCATTTAAATGAAAATGTCTGACATGGATATTGGAATTGCTGAAGTAAAGGTAGAAGACGTACCTATCGAGAGCAATAGCGACAAGGTGTAATATTGAGGCGGTGCAGCACAAGACGTCTCCTGACGTCCACATGTCGCATAACTCGGGGCCCAGCGTCCAGCGCTGCGCCACCTCGTACACGGCGCCCAGCGGCATGACGAGGCACGCCACCAGCAGGTCGGCGACCGCGAGCGACAGGATCAGCTGGTTCGCCGCGCTGCGCAGATGACGCTCCAGCAAAATGGCAGCTATCACGAATACATTACCTGTCCAGATAAAAACAAGATTTCTAAATAGGTACCATCATTCATATTTTAGCATAAAGGTGGGCATTTTCAAATTATTGCGTAGGTACCTAATTAGCGTGAGTTGTCAAACAAAAATTTACTCGGTGTCTGTTTTGTGACGACAAAAATTACTTAGGTATTAGTTTGTCGCGATGAACTTTTTCGTTACTTTTTATAAATGATATGCAGAAAAACGTTAGGTACTTAACAATGAAACTAGTTCATTTTCACAGAAGTTATATGTTTTTTAACTGTCGTCACAAAACTGACATGAATACATTTTTGGTTGACGACTTTAGCTTGTTGGGTACCTACACAATCATGCCCAGGTGTCACATTTTCGACTGGAATTGGATAGAGAAGAGATGACATAAAAATTACAATAAAATGGTATGATTTATTACCGATTATAGGCAATTGAAATTACATTCTCGCCAAGCCTTACGTAAATTATATGGATAGCTACAAAAATAACAGAATGAATCGTTTTGCTGTTTCACAACTACAGTTTTGGACTGGAGTACAAGTGAGTAAATATTTACGTACCTACAACAGTAGCTAGTATAAGTAAGCCGAGCACAATAGCCTTGGCGGCTGCGCGCACGAGCGCGGCGGGCGAGTCGAAGGGCGCGGACGAATCCCACCAGCTGGCATTCGAGACTTGGGTGGTGTTGGCGTTCCATTCGGGGGCCCATTCCGTCGAGTTCCACGAGAAGTTCCTGGACCCCGGGAGTCGCAGGTACAGAGCCTCCCACTCAAGCAGGTCGTCGCCTCCATCCGCGCCCCCCATGTCCCCTCACCGAGACACCACCCCACCTGCTGAGAAATACCACTTTACATCACATTGGCACAACATAATCCCTCAGCGTTCATCCTATATTATTAAATGAGCAATCTTTATATAAATATATATACATATTTGTAATCAGGTTCTGGAAAACGGCTCTGAGAGAAATAGTTTTCTCACGGAAAAACACGATAAACGCCGAGCCCAGCTCGGTCTCCCAGGTAAATAGTAAATGGAGGAGCGCTCCAACGGGCGCAGCATAGTTGCCGTTTTATAACGTTTTATCGTTTGGGATAAGACATCTACATCCTGTCACTCTCTCACACTCGTATAATGACAGAAAGTGATGGATACCTTACAGCGATACGTGATAAAACGGCAACTATGCTATGCCCGCTGAACTAAGCGAAGTACTTTTTGAATTTCATGATTTAACCGAGGCTACAAAATCGATAAATTATGAAATGGCATCCTATAATTAAAAGGCACCCGATATAACTTTAATTACCTATAGCATGGTAGGTACCTACTTATATTTAGTTAAAATTTTCATAAACTACACCGAGACAAACCGAGTATGTATAATTTTTCGTAACCTACATTGTATTAAACCCTAAATTAAAAAAATAAGTAAATAACAATAATAAATAAACTGGAGAAAATAGCTTTAGGTATGTTATAACTACAACTTGGAAAAGTAGAAAAACCCCCGACATTTTCGTTTCAAAGTCCAATATTTCAAAAACGGCTAAACAGATTTTGATAAAACAAAGCTAAGAACACTCGGGATAAAATTATCTAAGACAAGAAAAAACTGCATTCAAATCGGTCCATCCGTTTGAGAGCTATGATACCACATACAGATACACAGACGCACGTTAAACTTATAACACCCCTCTTTTTCGTCGGGGGTTAAAATCAATCAAAGGATAGTGATCATAGGATCACACATTTACAGTTTCGGGACACCTATAGTACCTATTATTCGACCCGATGAGTTGGGGAGTGGAATAGCTGTTAATATAAACTTTAACAATTAAATAAAGACTTTGCTTAAAGGACACGTATCCAGGCCATAAACATAAACTAAGGTTTTTTTCTCAAAAATGGCCCGCAAAGTGAACATAACGCGGTACATATTGGAAGGTAAAGTGTATAGTTTAAGGTCAGAACTAAATTAAAAAATAAAAAACATTGCAGGACGCCTGGAATGTTATATTTATATAAATTCTTTTATTTGTCTTGTACCTAATTTTTTTTAAAGTAGAAACTGGTATATAAAAGACGGCACAGCTCGTATTCAGCCAATTAAACTCGTATTTTTCTGTTGCAAACACGACGTTTTTGTAAGTGTCTCAAATAGTTTGCGTTTTTTTGGTGGAATAAAAAGTTATGCGTGATCATGCATAAAAAAATATATACGCGTTGACGTGAGAACCTCCTCCGTTTTTTTCGTCGGTAAAAAATACACTTGCGATTCTGTTTAAAAAATAACGGCGGGAAATCGTAAATATTTTCACGTTGTGCAACGATATTTAAAGTTTGTATAAATTTAGTATTTTTTGTTCCCCCGTTTTTGAGAAAAGCAGTCTTTTAGCGTCAGCCGGAATGGCAATTGCAGGCTTCGTATCATAATTAAACGGACTCGCAAAGGTCGTCCGTTTAAACAAACACTCAGCCTGCAATTGCCTCCTTCCCGGCCACGGCAATAATGTACTATATATATGGTGTACTACAAAACTGTCAGCTTCAATCCCATTCTAATCGTGGTTAGATAATAACGGATAACAAAAAAAAAATAGGAGAAGGTCACGGGAGAGACTAATAGTACAATACAATACAAATACTCTTTATTGCACACCTCACACAAACAAAGCAAACGAAGTAGTAGATAGTACTTAATCTTATAAGATTTTAAAATCCAGCAATAGATTTAAATAGCACGCAAAGTCGAGTAGCACGAAAAGTAAAAGAGCAATTGTACAATTTTGTAGAGGAGGAAGGGACAGCGAGAAGTCAATTATGGGAAGACCTAACTGAATTTACCAAACTGAATCGTTCTTTGAGGTAGCGGGGAGTTGCGGGATGAAATAGAATACGATATAAAAGGGTCAGTATGTGATACGAGTAGTTACGACGATAACGAATACTTAGGAAGCCACTTAAGCTGAGAGCGGGAACAGGAGACATGGTCATATTTGCGTACCCAAATATGAATTGTATGCAGACGTTTTGAATGCGCACGAGCTTATTAAGTTAATCTTCAGAAAGATCAGGTTGAAACTGTCAGCGTAGTCTAAAATAGATCGGAGTAATGTCTGAGAAAGCGCAATTTTGTTAGGAATGGGTAAAAATTTCGAAGCCTTCTGAAGGAACTAATTGCCGTAAACATATGGTTGATCCGTGTTTAATGATTCAAGAAAAGGCAATTTTATTAAATGTTAAAATACGAGTACCAACCTCTAAGCATAACAATTGAAATACTTACTGCCTGTATTGTATTTTCGAAGTAAAAGGCTCAATGCTCGGTCCACCATCGTTATTTATAATTTAGGTATTGCTCGCGTTCCAAACTGTAAAAAAAAAGATTTTTGTTTTAATTGGGCGTATTGTTTTCCTAATATATAAATGTAAAATAGGTGTCCAAATGTTTAAATGACACCGTAATTCCTATAACACACACGCTATTGTTCTTCTGTAATCTCAATGCATCAATTGAGATTGAAGTGGCTAATGGGCCGGTGTCGACCAGGGGGCTTGTACCCTAATCCATTACGATTAGAAAAAAATAAAAATATTCAAATGTTATCTGGAAAGATCTTAATGTCAGCCCATTTACGGTGTAAAATAAACTGCATGGAAATCAGGCAACCGTGAGCATCTTAAATCAATTTAATATCCATAGACGAAGTGAACTATTAGCAAACTGTTTTTATATGACAAAAAATCATAATGAACTGGTACAGCATTCTGAAACGCGACAGTTCCATCTAAACATATTGCGATTTAATTGGAAATCTGGCGTGGTTTTGCACTAGCGCATGAACCTGGTTACCTACGATTCCAATTCCAACTCGTCAACTAATCCAGATTGAACTTCTGATACCAAAAGTACCTACTAATAATTAACAACATTAAATCATAGCAAAACACATAACAATGGGCATAATGTTAATTTAAGTATTTGTGCACTATTTCGTACGCTTGCTTGTACCCTAGCTAAATTAGGTTTGGTAATAGTACGGTACTGAAGAAACTCGGCATCAAACAGCGTCTATCATCCGTAGTGCAGTCTCGCATCCTAACATTTTTCGAGCACGTGTGACGTCGAGGCGACGTAGCTATCGAGAGACTCGTGATCCAGGAGTAGGTCGAGGGCACCAGACTACGAGGCAGATCACCAATGAGCTGGACAGACCAGATATAAGCTGCAGTAGATGCATCACTACACGCAAGCATAAGGAAGGCGACTGTCAGAGAGGAATGGCGGTTGTGAAGCTTGCTACCAGTACCTGAAATGAGGACCACGACCACTCCGTCAAGAGTGAAACGACGAAGAAGAAGAAGAATAGTATAGTAGGTATTTGACTCATACTGAGTGAAATCAGCAACTTTTTATAAAACGTTATATAAAGTTTGTAGGGAATTACTATTACTAGGAATTACGTCAGAATTCGTAGATTACTGTGGTCTAACAGCGTCCATGTTTTTATCTTGATGTATTTAAAAACCTGTATAGTAACGATAATTTACTTCAATACCAGAATTTTAACCGGCTTTTATTCAGTAGGTACTTCTACAAGCGACATTAACATTTCAACACTTCCTTTCCACTTTACCAAATCGCTGTGGGCCGATAAAATTTGAGGAGTTCCGTCGATTCCTCCTCGTACCTTTGACACTTCATTAGTTGTTATTTCATCGGAATCATATCAGAATCTGTGACGTACTTTTTTAATTTCAGGTACATCATTGAGGAGTTCCTTCCTAAACTCATCTGTGGTTTTCATCATCAGCTTTACCAAATTGATATCCGGGTGTAAATATAGGATATATCTCATCATATCATAAAAAAATACTACACACGTGCCTCATACAAATATTTGAGGAGTTCCCTCAATTCCACGAGGATCCCATCATCGGCCCAACCTACTTTCGAATAAAAATACTTAGAATTCTACGAATCGGATCGTTTATAAATGACGAAGTTCTGAGGTAACAAACATATATGAAAAAAAACGGTTCCCCCTGTTCTGGCATAACTTTTTAGTAGGAATTCTATTTGGGATAATCTATGTAGGCTATGGTGGACTTTGAGCATAAACTGTTTTGGCAGAATCTAGATTCGCATAGTTCGATTACGCCGAATTTCAATAGTCCGAATATTATTTGTGCATAATTTTGATGCTTCGAATCATGTCCACGCATAAAATATATGAGCATATTTTTTTTGTCGAACACTAAGTATTCTCGCAGAAATACATTTCTATTGCCAATTATTTTCACCTAACCTATCCGCCAGCGTGTCGACGTCACCCCGCTTCGCGGGGTGACTATTTCCGCTCTTAGGGAGAGTTGCACCAAACCGCCTGTAACCGTAAGCGGTGTTCGTTAAAATCTGAATGTATGGAACGTTTGACAACTTTCTATGGACTGACAGCTGTCAGCGCCATATTTAACGTTGATCGGTCTGTAATCGTAAGTCGGTGCAACCCGCCTTAAGGGACACAAGTGAACCCTAACCTAACCTACTAATAACCGAGCCCCCCTTTTTCTAGCTGCTCCACTACCTAGTCTACCATATTATAATCCTTATCGAAATCATAATTTGTTATATTGTTATAATATCTCGAGTATAGTAAGTATCGGACAATCGATAATATGCCGCATAAAATTATGCTAAACCTAATTATGCGTATAATCGGCCATAACAATAGTATGCAAATTTAAATTCGGCCAAACACATTTTTGGATATTTAGAAATTCTATAAAGTAACTAAGGTTTCTGCTTCATTAACATTCGGCGAAAACCGAATATACCAGGTCTCTCCTAGCATTATTCCCGGTTGTGCCCCTAAACGAGCCCAGGGTCCGCTTTGACACCTAATCCCAAGATTTGACATAGGCACTAGTTTTACGAAAGCGACTGCCATCTGACCTTCCAACCCAGAGGAAAAACTAGACCTTAATGGGATTAGACCGGTTTCCTCACGATCTTTTCCTTCACCGAAAAGCTAACGGTAAGTATTCCGTACATAAGTTCCGAAAAACTCATTGGTACGAGCCGGGATTCGAACCCACGACCGCCGCTTGACAGCCGCATGCCTGAACCACTAGGCTACCGAATATACCAGGTCTGTTATGCGAAAAACCTTTCGTACAGTCAAAGTTATGCCAAATAGAGGGAACCCGAAAAAACTCCTCCTTTTTTGATTATCGAAAGTTTTGCTCTTTGATACCTACTCGTAATGTGAAAATAATTGTTTTAATAACATTAGTTGTGAAATAATTTTACTGATGGAGTCCATTATCCTGTTAAGTGCCTCACTTGGACGCCATGGCGACGTCGTCGGGCACCGTGTCCAAACAAATCATATAGAAATGTATGGAGGTTATCTCACTTGGTGATACTTAGCTACCACCCTGCTTATAATGTTATCCGTCACCATGGCGTCCCGGTGAGGCAGGGCTCTAAGAGAAAAAGTAAGCTGAAGATTATGTGAATTATGTCAGCTTTACACAAAAGCGTTTTTTTTTTCTAGTCGTACTTAATTATTAAAAACAGCAATTTACCACATTTTTTATTCAGTGAAGATTACTAAATCACTTCTACATTCGTTATCTAAATTTGATATTATGAAGAGGAAGTGTCTGTGAGATTGTAGCTTTGTCAGATTGTTTGTTTGTATGAAATGGGTAATCTCTGGACCCACTCATCTGATTTTTAACATCCCTTCACCTTTGTAAAAATGAACTTTCTGAATGGTCATAGCATTTATTATTCCGTGGGTTTGTCTGCGTTTTCTGCAACAAGCGGGTGAAGCCGTGCGGGCAGCTAGTTCATTATACAGAGTGTAACATAAATGGGGTGTGAACCGATCAAGGGCATAACGGGTATTATGTTCTGATAAGAAAATAGTAAGAGATAAAAATTTTGACGCGATTTTTTTTTCACTTTTGTATGGAGCTTTGGCCGACTGGGACCTGGCTCTATACAAATGTAAAAAAAAAATCGCGTCAAAAATAAAATTCTCTTAGTTTTTCTTATCAGAACACGATACCCGTTATGCCCTTGATCGGTTCACACCCCATTTATGTTACACCGTGTATATGAGACCTGTGGTCCATTCGCATTTGTGAAGAATTGCAAATGGGAAGAAGCGTTTACGTAACAACCTAGTATAATTTGACTGTATAAAAATTACCACGTTTTACGAATATATCAGAACTAAAATATTAATGAATAAAATCAGATCTCAAAGGCATCGTTAAACACCTTTAATATAAATTTTCGAGAGTTCGTCATAATCTATATCTATACGCAGAACGAATGCCACAAAATATACGAGACACTCATGACAAATCCACATGCAGCATTCAATTCAATGTCAATAAGACGACTCACGAGGTAATCTTATACATAATATCCTAGTTCCAATGCAAACTAAAGCGTCTTAACTTGAGAGATGTAATTTGCGGTTATGTCAGTGGAGCGACATAGTGCGTAATTAATTGCATTATTAATACGAAACTAATTATGTATTAGTAGACCGAAGTAGTTATATGATTATTTCCTTTGGCTGTAATATTAAGATAATTGTCATGTTGGATCTAGGTAGGTAAACCTTCCCATTGGCGGCAACGCAGAATGAACATAGAATATTTGATAAAATACCAGAAATACCTCACTGCTTCATTGATTACACTTAGGTTTATATGAAAATCTTTGGCATGTTACCTATTCATCGGTTCAACTTTAATTAAATCGGATCATTTGAAAATTCCGTTTGTCGAACCAAACTTGTTTCCTTGTTTCCACGGGCCTGATTTCCTTGTTGAAACTGTTGCCGCTTCGGTTGAATTTGGCTCTCGCGTACCTGTGAGATGCAAATCACCTAAACGCGGTTATTTCATTAAATCTAGCAATTTATGACAAGATAGCAATTTCAATCACGCACAAATTTTGAATTTGTAAATTGTTTTATCTTTTAATTTCAAGCTATCAGGTATATTTCAGGGTAAATGGCAGCTCCCAACAAATTTTAGTGGGTTCGGAAAGCGGAATGCAGTCGATCAACCGTTTATCAAAACTAGGTTTTTCTGTTCTTTTCAATTTCAATTTCAATTTATTTATTTGCAACCTTGTACAATTGACACATGCAACTTAAGGCTAGGCAATGCACATGACCCCGTTAGCGCGTAGCAAATGTTACAATTAATTAATTACTATTAATACAACAAAATTTAAAATATAAAACAAGTTTAAATAAATTTGACTACAGTGTACGAGATTTGGGACTGGTCTTTGGACAGTTACAATATGATGTAAAGAGTGATGTGACTTAGAGTAAATCGATTGTCATAATATCCGATTACGATTGATGATGGCTAATAAAAGGAGTCGATTGATTACTGTGTAATAATTATTTTTAGGAAATCAAATAGAGAGCCTATACACTATCGTCTGCTAACACAAGTGTCGTGTAAGTAAAGGGAGAGACTGATAGTGCGAGAAAAATTGAGAGAGCTCGCGCGCCGTGCAGAAATCAATGCCATATTTTCAAAGGCAACATTTTGCACAATCAAATATGTCGGTTTCGATCGAAGTGATTTTATTTCGTATTATCGTAACGGTAATTAAATAATACATTGTTATTTTCCTATTCACAATTATTTGATTCATATCGATTTATTTATAAATTGACAGACTCCAAACGATTAAAGCAGTATATCACTAAATTTAAAAATAAAAAGTCGTAGGACGTAATGGTTTGCCTACCGAGTTTTCAATGCTAATTTCTAAACAAATAAGCCGTAAAACAATATGACAATAATTTTATAAGTGCTAAAAAAAGCGTGCATGGAGATTGAACTTTGTTTTGTAACTCGGAAGCGATTGAAACTTGTTTTATTATTTCGATGAGCAGTGCCAATTTACGTTATATGGGTGTCGCGATGTGTCAAAAGACCAGTCACAAATCTCGAACACTGTAGGTAGAAAGTTAGACGTAATAAAATAATAATAATTTTCTAAAATATTGAAATAATTTGTAAAAATAATAATACTAATAGTTTAAAAATTAAAAGTGTATAAAGTGTATAAAATGATAAAATTTTAGTCTAAGTAAAATTAATCCAATAAATTTAAATTTATATCACATTTCGCATTAAAATATATTCTTTAGAAAATCATTATATAACTAGATGAAAAAATTGTATAAAAAAAATGTATAAAAGATTGTATAAAAAATTGATATATCCACATTATTTCCTAATACTATTTCATATTCATTCACTAAAAGGTAAAAGGTAAGAGAAACATGTAATAGAGTGGGCATGCTCGCTGGCGGATTTCTGTGTGTATTGTTATATGAAGAGAGAGAGAGAGAATGACATACTTTTATTTCATACCCAAAGTTAGAAAATTGATTAGATAAATGAAGGGGAGAAGGAAGACAATAAAGTTAATATACAATCGTATAAACAGTCTGTAACGGTGACTTATTTCATCTACGGATATTGTATGAATCATTTCATATATCGATACCTAAATAGAATTCCTGCTTTGGTAATGGACATGGCTGGAGGCGTAGGGCGACATACGAATTTCAATCGTAATAGCTGGAACATTAGAAGCTAAATGAAAATGAATAGTACGACTTTTTGTGGTAAGGCAATGTGTTTACGTTAGCGCTTTAATACTACAATCTGATTTGAACCTTATTGCTAAAGAGTTAAGGTTGTTAATGGGTTGAAATTATTGATGATACCACCAACGTCTGGCCTCGTGACCCTATTGACCCTCGTGACCCTCTTGACCCTATTGACCCTCGTGACCCTATTGACCCTCGTGACCCTATTGACCCTCTTGACCCTCTTGACCCTCTTGACCCTTTTGACCCTCTTGACCCTCTTGACCCTTTTGACCCTCGTGACCCTATTGACCCTCGTGACCCTTTTGACCCTCGTGACCCTATTGACCCTCGTGACCCTCTTGACCCTATTGACCCTCGTGACCCTATTGACCCTCTTGACCCTATTGACCTTCTTGACCCTCTTGACCCTATTGACCCTCGTGACCCTATTGACCCTCGTGACCCTCGTGACCCTATTGACCCTCGTGACCCTTTTGAACCTCGTGACTCCGTGACCCTCTTGACCCTCTTGACTCCGTGACCCTATTGACCCTCGTGACCCTATTGACCCTCGTGACCCTCGTGACCCTCGTGACCCTATTGACCCTCGTGACCCTATTGACCCTCGTGACTCCGTGACCCTATTGACCCTCGTGACTCCGTGACCCTATTGACCCTCGTGACCCTATTGACCCTATTGACCCTCTTGACCCTCGTGACCCTATTGACCCTCTTGACCCTATTGACCCTCTTGACCCTCGTGACCCTATTGACCCTCTTGACCCTATTGACCCTCGTGACCCTATTGACCCTATTGACCCTCGTGACCCTATTGACCTTCTTGACCCTCTTGACCCTATTGACCCTCGTGACCCTATTGACCCTCGTGACCCTCGTGACCCTATTGACCCTCGTGACCCTTTTGAACCTCGTGACTCTGTGACCCTCTTGACCCTCGTGACTCCGTGACCCTATTGACCCTCGTGACCCTATTGACCCTCGTGACCCTCGTGACCCTATTGACCCTCGTGACCCTATTGACCCTCGTGACTCCGTGACCCTATTGACCCTCGTGACTCCGTGACCCTATTGACCCTCGTGACCCTCTTGACCCTATTGACCCTATTGACCCTCGTGACCCTATTGACCCTCTTGACCCTATTGACCCTCTTGACCCTCGTGACCCTATTGACCCTCTTGACCCTATTGACCCTCGTGACCCTATTGACCCTATTGACCCTCGTGACCCTATTGACCCTCGTGACCCTCGTGACCCTCTTGACCCTATTGGCCCTCTTGACCCTCGTGACCCTATTGACCTTCTTGACCCTCTTGACCCTATTGACCCTCGTGACCCTATTGACCCTCGTGACCCTCGTGACCCTCTTGACCCTATTGGCCCTCTTGACCCTCTTGACCCTCGTGACCCTCTTGACCCTCGTGACACTCTTGACCCTATTGACCCTCTTGACCCTATTGACCCTCTTGACGCTATTGACCCTCTTGACCCTCGTGACCCTCGTGACCCTCTTGACCCTATTGACCCTCGTGACCCTATTGACCCTCTTGACCCTATTGACCCTCTTGACGCTATTGACCCTCTTGACCCTCGTGACCCTCTTGACCCTATTGGCCCTCTTGACCCTCTTGACCCTCGTGACTCCGTGACCCTATTGACCCTCGTGACCCTATTGACCCCCTGACCCTAATGACGCTCGTGACCCTATTGACCCTCGTGACCCTATTGACCCTATTGACCCTCTTGACCCTATTGACCCTCTTGACTCTTTTGACCCTCGTGACCCTATTGACCCCCGTGACCCTAATGACGCTCGTGACCCTATTGACCCCCGTGACCCTATTGACCCTCGTGACCCTATTGACCCCCGTGACCCTATTGACCCTCGTGGCACTGTGACCCTATTGACCCTCGTGACCCTATTGACCCTCGTGAAGAGTATAAAAGGGAATGCCGAAGTAGTATGGGGAATTATTCATTTCTCATCGTTCGGACTGGCAGTGTCTCTGGTTGTGGGCTGTGAAATTATTGGTGTGTGTTACCTCTATTGTGTTTTGGTGAATGGCTTGTTATTGTGAGGAATCTCTCTTCATAATTATGAGTCTTTTACTTTCTTAATTTTACAAGTTAATTGTATATTTAAAGGGGTATTAGGGCCTAAGCTATATTTACTTTATCGGAGGTACTCCGGGAGGTTTATATGGTTAAATCAAATATGTTTAATTTGCTAGCGGCCACTCCCTAGAATTAGACATGTTTGACAAGTGTTTTCGGAACTCAGTCAAAGCTGTATTTACCGTAACGGAGTTGGTCCGGAGGTTTATATAGTTAATCAAATATATTTAATTATGCCAGGGTACTCCCTGGGATTGAGTATGTTTGACGATTGCTTTCGAAATTTAGTTGGGGTTAATTCTTACTGTCCAATCAGCCGGAACACTGTCAAGAATCAGTTATCTGCGGAGTCAGCCCCACCTAACGGTGCCAACGGGGATGAATCCGTGTCCGTGTAGTTACCAGACTTGAGGTGTGGTCTGGCGTCTACCTCTTTACCAACATAGGAGACGAAACCCTTTAATCGGGGCCCTCACGTCTCTCAAAACAACTGACGGTGGAAACGTGGCTTGAGCATTTATGTGACGAAAAGCATAGGAGGATATCTCCGCTCGTGGAAACCGATCGGTTGCTTGAGGGGTCGTTCAGTGTTAAATATACTTATATATCAACATACCGTATGTCCAGTTAGTGCATCTTACTCGCTGTTTTCCCTTTAGCCTTCGGGCACAGCGAGGGGAGATGAATTACACAGGCTGTTAGAGGGTTGTCATCTCAGTTTCGCCGACTGAACTAATTACAGCTTCAATAGGGATACATTCTTGCTTCTGAACTAAGGTATGGTTCCAGGAGTAAGCAGAATAGGGACTGTGGGGTAGGCTTAGGAGTAAATTCACGCGTTATGGGGTATTAGGGCTTGAAACTATATCTACTGTAACCAATAATATTACAAGTGTTTGGTAGGATTAATAAAATTGAAGTTAATATTCTTATAAAATCTAATGACGACTAAAATTATTAATGAGTAACCAGTGTGATGTTTGAGTAGTACGGCAAGTGGTGTTGGGTTGCCGTGGGTTACACGTGAAACACGAGACAATTGTTAAATATCATTAAAAAGGTCATAGTATTATTCATGAAATTGTGATATCCGGATTGTTTCAGAAAGATGAAATAATTCTGGGTTTGATGACAGGCTGAGCAGTTCATCAAATCCATTTAAAATATCTTATTATCATGAGAGAGAACTCTCCATTTAAAGTATCTTATTTTCATGAGAGGGAATTCTCCATGGCATGGTTTGGGTAGAATGTCTCGCGTGTAATGAACGGTTTACCACGGCATTACTCTACGGCCGTCGGTATAAAATGGTCCAGGCCATCTTAGTTATACATATAAACGATTAATAATACTAAAAGATGTCAGTCGAGTTTGTCTCGGTGTATCTTCTCGAAACTGACCGCTAGGTTTGAGACACTGGTAGATTCATTCTCTGAGTCCTAAACTCGTAGGATAGCTAGGTAAGTAACTTGAATAGGATGTCCAGACTCCATTCCAACAAGAGAGTAGCCAGTGTGAGCAAAAGATTGCCACACGACCCGTCGATAGAACTTTGGTCCAAAATACAAGTATTTAGGGCAGTCTTCTAGATAATAATAGGTTTAAATAAATAACCTTGATTTTATGAAGGCTACTCCTTGTTCAACCG
Source organism: Epinotia demarniana (assembly GCA_945867215.1). NCBI lineage: Eukaryota > Metazoa > Arthropoda > Insecta > Lepidoptera > Tortricidae > Epinotia > Epinotia demarniana. Next base: position 17,389,657 of record OX244266.1, on the reverse strand, counting down.
GACATGTAATAGGGGATAGGTGTTTTTCTACCAAAAACAATTTTTAATTATAATCATAAAGTAACCTACAGTGTAATTATAATCATAAAGTGATTTATAATTAATTTATTATTCCTACAAGATTTAGAACTTTGTTATGCTCATAAATAGGAAAATAGCAGTTAAAAGTAGCATTTCAGTAGGTTAATTTATGTACAGATAAGCTAGCTTTAATTTTATTATGAATGGAGAGTCCAAAAACCTGTCAAGCTTTCATAAAAGGATCTAGGGTTATTACGGTACACAACACTTCGGGGTTCAACCACTAGCGATCACATTTTGGCCAAATCGTCAGGTATTCTTAAATAAAAGCACGCAACAAAAGTAGGTTTAATAAGTAGGTAAATAGAGAGTAAGTTACAGTAGTCTAGTACGAAGGAATAGGGTTTTACATTAAGTTAGAATTCATTGCAAAATATTTAGCGTTTCTTGAGCTTCAGCGGGAAGCTGCTTCGTTAGCTGTAGGTCTTCGGAAGCGTTTTCTAGCCTGGGGGGGGTGAACTATTACAGTTTGGTGCCGTTCCCTGGGATATCTTCAGTAGCCCTCACGGGCTACAGTTTGTTGCCTGAAGTTGGAGGTGAGCTTGATAGGTGTTGGACTCTTCATTATTTTCTTTCAATTATCAGCTAGGGACTCCGCTAGGGCAGGTTTAGGACTGCATCTGAAAAACAATAAAATTTTATTAGATTATTTGCACATTGCATGTGGAACCAACAGCCGTCGGGGCGGAGAGGTTCTCGGGGCGGACACATGCTTGCCGGGGGGGCGCGCGGTGTGTCTGCCCCGATGTATAAGACGCGGGGCGTTGTGGCACTCCTTGGGGGAGGGCTGTGTCCGGCGATGGGTGTCTTTCGACTGATGTGATAATGATTATGATGATTATTTATATATATATCACATGATATCGGTACTTTTAGTAAATATAAATTATTAAAATTATAGATTAAGGCGGACATTAATATAAGAAAAAATATATAAACTCATTGACTCTGGGGGGCGTCAATGAATAAATAATTTAAGATATGTCGAGGCGTATTCAGTGTGTCTACAAACAAAAATAACAGTTGTAAGGTAGTTCGTAAAACTAGAAATTAAGTCTTATAAATATAAAACCTAGGTCTTGTGCAGGGGATATTTCATAATATGTCAAGGAGAAATGAGCATGGTTTAGCACAACGGAGAGAGGAATTGCATTTTTGCAAGAAGTAGGCATTGTATAGGAACGCCGGCAATATTTATGTATTTCTATTATTTGGGGGCGAGCCTTCATCGCCAGTAGAAACAAAACCTAGCTATTCATAAATTCTGAGCACCTTAATCCTTTAATGTGGCTAGTATATTTTGTAGTATACCTTGAGATATCGTTGAAACTAGTGAGGCTCTGGTGATGTCATTTCTTTAGCGGCGTATAAGCACTGAACTGATATTTTCCAATGTCAGAACAACCTCAAAACAATCCTTGGGTTTTTGGAATGGTAGTCACATACGGTTATTTCTTAGTGCTCCTTGTACCTAAAACGAAAATCATTAATGTGAATAATTTTGTACTTGTAGACCATGAGAATAAGGTTATATAGTGTTAGAAGTGTATGTACTTACACTATATTGTATGTGGTAATTAGGAAAACCTTGAAATTTGTATAATCCCAGTTCCTTGCAAGAACTTTTTAGTTCCATGTACAAAGACGACAATTTAATTACGTTTGAAGATACCATGACAAAGGCAATCGGTCGGGTGCATGAGTACTTAGTCAATGTAAGTAGGAAATACTAGGGCAGCTAGGGAGTATCTTTATACGTAATAAGAACAAAAGTTTTACATACCAGAATTATTACTTCAAGGCGGCAAGTGTAGATAACTCCGTGTAGGGAATGGCGCAGGCGCATACAAATATTACAAATGCTTATGAATGCATGTACGTCAAAAGACCACGAAAGATAACTCGCAACGTCCGTTCACTGTGGTTTCAACTTAAAGAATTTAGGAGAAAAATCAATGGAGATTCATAGCCGAACTGAAATTGCGGGAAGACTGACACGAGGCGCGGCAAAGCAAACGGGCGAAGAGAATAAATATAACCGTTAACCGCTAACACGCACGAGGTGTCATTGCGTTTTAAAACTCCTATAGATATTATTCTCCATAGGAAGGATCTGCGGAAATAGTATCTTATAATCATTATTTGATTTATGCAATGCAAAGATTGCTCTAGCTTTATTTTATGGTTTTTAAATATAAAGGCGAGATTTTGGAGACACAATGTGGACACAATGTATACGAAAATACAAAGACGAAACGCTTTATGGGGTGTACAGATTATGTGATTTTGCCCCAGTTTGTCGGTACAGCGTGTCGGGGTCGTGATTGTGCAACCGCATGTGCATGCAGTTTCTCTTGACGAAAGGATCAACAGCACAACGTGCGTCCAGACGATAGCAATCGGTCGGATTCAGATGAGTTGGAACTGACAGATCAAGACATGTATACACCCCATTAACTTAGCGCGAGATTCCATAGATATGGGCAATTTATTGCCATACGGAAAAGCCAGTGTAGAAGGCCTTTAAGAACAAGGAACCGCAAATATAGAGCAGTCTTGTACGCCTGACAACTTGTTGCAGCCGTGTGTTGTAGTGAAACATGAGACATCAAAATATACTTCTCCTTCTAGCATAGCAAGTTGATAGGGCGGACGGATCGCTTGCAGTACGGGTTTAGTAACAGCAGCGCTAACACGAGAATCAAAGTTTCGTGTATATGCATCCCTTTCACTCGAGTATCGTGAGAGCGATAGAGATGGGAATACTCGAGCTTCAACTTTACAAGTCCGTGGCTATAGCTCAGGACTTAAATAATAAGGGCATGTAATAAATTTTATTTTAAATAAGGTCATTGAATTAACGTGAAGGAATTATTTCATTCTTACGGTAGCGGCAGCGACATCTATGGTAACATTCACAGATTGTTTCTTTTGAAGATGCTTTTATACTTACAAAGCTGCAACATACATTTATGGGTCAAGAAGGTAGCTAAGCCTCAATTAATGGGATTCATATCACCATAGCTACCCATTTCATTATGTATCAATACAACGGATAGAACAAATTTGATAGAGCAGCAGATAGATTGGTTTGAGAAAAGTGAAATGTTAGCCACGGAGGCTATTGTTCAAGTCAGGGAAGGTTGTGAGGATTAAATAATAAATAGACGTGTCATTGCGAGCATTATATGTTCTGGTTCGAACCCAGAAAAAACAAGGCCAACAAAGACAAGAAAGTATGAAAAAATCCAGGGCCCAGTATATTTTATTATCATACAGAAGTCACGCGACGCGCGACGTGCATAGTATAGACATTGAGTTACAGGCATGAGAATTTTATTGAAAAAAAAGGAGAACTAAGCATAACCATACATTACATGGATAAAAATCAAGAATCCACATTACATACATTATCTTATATAACTATGACAGCTTGTTTGGATTATTTATTATGAAGTTAGCTGCATATGAATACCAGATTTAGCTTGGTAGCAGTACAGACGACCGTCTCATTATGAAATAGCAAGATAACATTAACACACACAGACGCGGTACAATATGATATGAAAATACGAAGATCAAAACAAGCAGAAAAGGAATTTCAGTTCAAAATGTTCCAAAAGATTGGATACTCTGATAAAAGGTATTCAACACGTTCGCAACCAAGAACTCGTCGGTAGGCACTCGTAATGTTTGTTTAGATGCCAGCTCAGCCGTTAGGAGGGCGGTAGTATAAAGTTAGACGCTTAACGAGTTCTGTCCAATTCTGGTGCATTATTCCATTTTTGGTCCGGATGCGAAAGTGTTAACGAAGTAAGGAATACAAGTCACATAGAAACTACAGATCCAGCATTGCTTTCGCATTAGGGAAAATCATGCCCCGAGCACGGTTCCGCTTGAAGGACTTCATGGAAATGGATAGCTATCTCATGGACTGGTGTGGGACGAAATTTCATATGCTGTTTCTTCACGGTAGTAGAGGTGTGTCTCATCTTGTTGACGTGCTGGCGACCCTGGAAACATAAATATGAATATTACTCTTCGCATAATAGAATGAGCTCCTACAAAAATTATTCACAAGGGTGGGACGAGCATATGAAACCTTGATTCTTCCCAGTATTACTCCAAGCATTGATATTATATGGAAGAGAGTTTAGTTATAATACTACATAGGTCATCCTGAATTTAATTATATTCCCTAAATAATAAGCATGCATTAAGGAGAATAACTTGGTGCGGGGGCGTGGGAGTGTCTAAATTGATTTGAGTTTAAATTACAGAGGTTGTGATAATTATTGACATTTAATAACAAAAACATATTTATTCCAAACTTTGATTCACTTAAGGAACAATGATATCTTAGTTTGGTAAATATACGAGTAGGCACGGATATACAAACTTCCTAATTGGCACGTACAGAATTTTATTAATACTATGTAATGTATGCCGAACAGATGCTGTTTCGTGCATATATTATGGAGCACAGAATCATTGGAGAAACACAATAGATATAATATACGAGGAGCCACGGATATACAAATTACTTAGTCTGCATGTACAGAATTTTATTAATACTATGTAATGTATGCCGAACAGATGCTGTTCCTTGCATAAATTATGAAGCACAGAATTATTGGAGAGAAACAATAGATTTAATTACCTTTTTATATTACACCACACTAGGAGAATAACGATGTTGAGTCTTGTTGAGGCTTAAGCAGTCAGACTTGTGTTGGGTAGCAGCATTCCCCTCACGGATTCATACTGCTGTAAAAATAACAAACAGAAGGTTATGTTAAGCGGGAACATCAATAATTAATGTATGATTATGACAGTTAAACAAGATATAACTTTTGAGAAAGGGAAGTAATGGAAATATATTTTAATAAGATGACATGCTCGTCACACTGAAATTGAGACGAAATTATACAATGGTTTAATCGATATATATACATTCGTGGATCTACTATATATCTACTTACTATTGGGGGCCATTGTATGGTAAATTAGACGGGAAGATGTCAGTTTCCGCTGGGACCACTAATGTTGAGACGGGCCCCTTCCTTGGCATTTTGGCTTAATATTCCCAGTCGCATTATCGAGTCATCAATTAAAAGGGCGAGTGCATTCTGCTGTTCCTGGAAACACCATGACAAGAAATTATGACACCAACGGACATTATCGGACCGACGGACAAATGGACATTTAGTTATTTTGAATGAAAAATTGAATCAGGATGAATATCAGAAGAGAGAGACAAGTAGTATGTGAATTACTCTAAACTTGGATATAATATATTAGTAGAAAACTAGGTTAGCTAAGATAGCGAGAAGTTTTACGATCATTCGCAAATGTTTGCTAATTACCACTGAAGTGTTACTGTTTGTCGATACATTGCCGAGTATTACGGGCTGCATGGCACCTTTTAACGTTGAAATACGTAGGAAGTCGCTTTGAACAAGGACAGAAAAAGGAAAAATTAACGTTAAGGCGGAAAGAAAGAATATTCTGGGATAATACATACCTTGAGGAAAGCGTCCATGTACCTAATCCAGCCCAAATAGCGGTAGTGTTTCATATCATGTTTGTTTTCATTTAAAAGTTTTAAATATGTTGAATCCATGCATCAGAAATCGAAAACGGACCACGACCCACGACGCGACGTGCAATTTTTGACAGTTGACACTTGACAGTGACGCCACGCTATGATGTGTCAAGGCATAGAAGAAAATTGACTGAAGACATAGATCACAGACAGTATTCGCATATATCGAGTAAATGATTTTCTTGTAGAATTGCGTTTGTACGTTATTCAGGAATTAAAAATTGTATTTTCATTAGTTGCACGAAATAACACCAAATAATGACAGTGGTTTAATGACATCATATATAAAAACATCTATTCGGCTGTAGATGGCGACACTACATATGAGAAAACTCAAAATATCGACAATCTATGCCAGGAATACACTACTCAACAATAGATGGCGCAAACGATCACTGACGGGCCATGACTTTGGATCCATGTGTCAGTGGGAAAGTTACTCTATTTGACGACAGATGGCAGAGAGATGCAGTTTTATAATAAAATTCTTACGACAGATATGGGGCAACGTGTTTATAACAACGCAAAGTTGAAAAGTAATTTTAAAATAGATAATTAATGCTCGTATTTGTTAATCAACAAACGAGTGTATACAGTTTAATATATTTGCTACAGTTAAAAAGGTATTAAGAATTTCCGAACGAAATGGACGTCAGGATCAAGTGTCATGTCATATGAAAGAGAAAAATCGTCAGTTGACTTGAATTTCACACACAGTGTTTATACAAATAATTTTCTGTTTTCGGGACTAAGTGAATATTCAAACATTGTAAAACCTTTTTCAAATAAACTATCATTCAGGAACGATAAATCATGTGAAGACCTATAAAGACTAGTGTGAATGCGATCACAACAAGAAGTTATTAATTGGATCAAAGTGTTGTTGTAGCAGAATAGTTTTCCATAGTGGTGTTTTGTAACAAATAATAGTGAATATGGTGGCTCTCAAGTTAAAAAGGTGCTTCCTGACGTGGAAAGGGTAAACGTAGTAAACATTTAAGCTTTTCAATTTTTGAAACCCATTTTGGCTTTGTGTTGTTAAAGTTTTGCAGGGCGCTGCCCATATTATCATTAAAATAGCGAAAATACAATTCAATTCAATTTCAATCATTTAAGATAACAAGGATCTCGGGTTTTTTTTTTGTATGCTTGTGGGTAATTTGACTTAAGGGGTACGAAAAATCTTAAAACTAAATATATCACAGAGGGCTCACATCAGACAGTTTGAAACGGGTTCTAAAATTCGACTCATTCTCTTAATAGCTTGGTAGCGCTGTGGGAAAACGTCGGCTTTCTAAGTCACTGAGCCGGGTTCGATTCCCGACACATTTATATTTTTGTATTTTTCTTTTGTGTTTTATCATGGGTGAAAGACAATGAAATAGGTTTACCTACAAGATAGTATATTACTTTGTTGCAAAATGCTCTATACAAATTATAAAACTTGCGTTATTGATTGACTGTCAGGCAGCGTGGCTTAAAGCCGTTTGAAGATAAATATGAGGGATCGGCGATTCGGCAGCAGATTTGGGTGGATCTAGATGATTAATATGAGACGTCTTTATACTTGGAAAACCTCATTAACAATATACTTAGCTGTGGGGCTTAATTACATTAAGGCCTACTAAGGTATATTTGAAATCACTGCATCAGAGTTGTCAGAACAAGTTTGATCTATGATTGTGTATTAATGGCAACGACTTAGGGATCTGGTAATGCTGGTTTTTTTGGAGTGGGGCAAATTGAGGTGGTTTTTATAATTTGCGAAATAGATTTTTATTGGGTAGGTTTGTTTTGTCAATTGGACTGTCGTTCGCCCGTCGCGAAATTGGACCTACGTGTGGTTGCTGGGTATCGCGGTTGTATTTGTGGGTGGATGTTGAGGTGCGCAGGTAACAAGTTACAGAATAGCCGGATTGTGAAAACTGATGGTTGAGTAGTAGTAGAAACTTTGATCAATGATGTCGATTTTGACTAAATTCTAGGTTTATTTTTCAATCAAAGATGGCGTATCTGGGTTTTTAAGAAAAAAATTTTGTATCTAATTCCATTAATTTGCTAATACTAATTTAAAATGTTGGGTTAATTTTGAATTAATTTTGAAAAATTATTATTGGTATGAATTTCAACTAATTTACGAACGTTAATTTCTAATTTTGGGTAAAAATTGGGATATAGCTTTGATTTTTGGAATGATCATCTATATTAATTGTATCTTACTCATGGATATGAATTTAAAAGTGAAACAATATACTTAATTTTGTATTTATTAGTGCAGTTAAATCTCTGGCGAGTATGATGAATTTTTATTTGTGGGGAAAATTTTATATTGCATCAATCAATGTCCAAGTGTTAAATCTATATTGAAATGATTACACCTCATATGCTTTGGCTATCTGTAACAATCGAGTGCATAGGCGAATGAGGAAGGTACAAAATGATATGAAGCATGGATGCATTAATAAGGTATTGTAGGGAGAGAAAAAGGAGATGAATGAAAAGGTGGATTGATAGTGTGATTCATGTTTGGGTTTTTTTTTGTAAACATGGGTTGCTACAGTTTGACAATAGCTAGAGTGTAATCAAATAACCTAGATTTGTTGGTTTTGTTGGGAAAAAAAAAAAACAATAGGTCCCTAAATATTTATCAATAGGTTAAAATCGTGAAAACGATTCGACTCTTAGCATAGAGTAGTATTTGGGGACTTATACTACACACGCATTTCTACGCAAGGGTATACACACCTCATGTCGGTTAAAATAAGTCAAATTGAGGGTTAATCATAATTGAATCAGTGAAACTGAGCCGGAGTTTATTAAAAACTTTAATAAATTATGACGTTTTAGTTGACTGTTCTACCTGATGAGGCGAACAAGGTTACAACTGGATTTACAAATAGCCGCATGTTTTGGTTATATTTTCTTTTTCTACATTTCTTACGCTGTTTTGACAAGTCATAATGGGAATTGGCTTATTTTATAAGACATGATACAGGTGCCAAGAAAACTAATTATTAATGATGTAGTTTGGGAGCACGATTCGAGCTTATACATTGGAGAATGAACGTCTCGGTACTTCTACCAAATAGTTTCTGTTTTACGTGGGGAGGTTTTGTTGGATTTATTCAAAGGAAGAGCAATGTTTCCTAGGATCACCGATTGAGCAATGTAATCACCGATCCGGGGTAAATCCTCCTTAATCGAATTACTAGAATTTATCAGATTCACAACCTGGTACCTCGGAGTGAGACAGAAATCCTTGAGGAAAAGCTAGTCATTAATCATTGTTATGGTTCAAGGGAGTCGTGTTAACTGACGAAGTCATTGATGATCATTTAGTACTGGTCAAAAACACATCACGAGTTTAGAAAAGGGAGGGTTGTCGCTGACAAATCTAGGACCTAGGGGTGAAGATTCTACATGCATGACCTAGGTCATACATTGCGAAATATTCACCGGGGCGTGTTGTAATAGAGTGGGCATGCTCGCTGGCGGATTTCTGTGTGTATTGTTATATGAAGAGAGAGAGAGAGAATGACATACTTTTATTTCATACCCAAAGTTAGAAAATTGATTAGATAAATGAAGGGGAGAAGGAAGACAATAAAGTTAATATACAATCGTATAAACAGTCTGTAACGGTGACTTATTTCATCTACGGATATTGTATGAATCATTTCATATATCGATACCTAAATAGAATTCCTGCTTTGGTAATGGACATGGCTGGAGGCGTAGGGCGACATACGAATTTCAATCGTAATAGCTGGAACATTAGAAGCTAAATGAAAATGAATAGTACGACTTTTTGTGGTAAGGCAATGTGTTTACGTTAGCGCTTTAATACTACAATCTGATTTGAACCTTATTGCTAAAGAGTTAAGGTTGTTAATGGGTTGAAATTATTGATGATACCACCAACGTCTGGCCTCGTGACCCTATTGACCCTCGTGACCCTCTTGACCCTATTGACCCTCGTGACCCTATTGACCCTCGTGACCCTATTGACCCTCTTGACCCTCTTGACCCTCTTGACCCTTTTGACCCTCTTGACCCTCTTGACCCTTTTGACCCTCGTGACCCTATTGACCCTCGTGACCCTTTTGACCCTCGTGACCCTATTGACCCTCGTGACCCTCTTGACCCTATTGACCCTCGTGACCCTATTGACCCTCTTGACCCTATTGACCTTCTTGACCCTCTTGACCCTATTGACCCTCGTGACCCTATTGACCCTCGTGACCCTCGTGACCCTATTGACCCTCGTGACCCTTTTGAACCTCGTGACTCTGTGACCCTCTTGACCCTCGTGACTCCGTGACCCTATTGACCCTCGTGACCCTATTGACCCTCGTGACCCTCGTGACCCTATTGACCCTCGTGACCCTATTGACCCTCGTGACTCCGTGACCCTATTGACCCTCGTGACTCCGTGACCCTATTGACCCTCGTGACCCTCTTGACCCTATTGACCCTATTGACCCTCTTGACCCTCGTGACCCTATTGACCCTCTTGACCCTATTGACCCTCTTGACCCTCGTGACCCTATTGACCCTCTTGACCCTATTGACCCTCGTGACCCTATTGACCCTATTGACCCTCGTGACCCTATTGACCCTCGTGACCCTCGTGACCCTCTTGACCCTATTGGCCCTCTTGACCCTCTTGACCCTCGTGACCCTCTTGACCCTCGTGACACTCTTGACCCTATTGACCCTCTTGACCCTATTGACCCTCTTGACGCTATTGACCCTCTTGACCCTCGTGACCCTCGTGACCCTCTTGACCCTATTGACCCTCGTGACCCTATTGACCCTCTTGACCCTATTGACCCTCTTGACGCTATTGACCCTCTTGACCCTATTAGCCCTCTTGACCCTATTGACCCTCGTGACCCTCTTGACCCTATTGGCCCTCTTGACCCTCTTGACCCTCGTGACTCCGTGACCCTATTGACCCTCGTGACCCTATTGACCCCCTGACCCTAATGACGCTCGTGACCCTATTGACCCTCGTGACCCTATTGACCCTATTGACCCTCTTGACCCTATTGACCCTCTTGACTCTTTTGACCCTCGTGACCCTATTGACCCCCGTGACCCTAATGACGCTCGTGACCCTATTGACCCCCGTGACCCTATTGACCCTCGTGACCCTATTGACCCCCGTGACCCTATTGACCCTCGTGGCACTGTGACCCTATTGACCCTCGTGACCCTATTGACCCTCGTGAAGAGTATAAAAGGGAATGCCGAAGTAGTATGGGGAATTATTCATTTCTCATCGTTCGGACTGGCAGTGTCTCTGGTTGTGGGCTGTGAAATTATTGGTGTGTGTTACCTCTATTGTGTTTTGGTGAATGGCTTGTTATTGTGAGGAATCTCTCTTCATAATTATGAGTCTTTTACTTTCTTAATTTTACAAGTTAATTGTATATTTAAAGGGGTATTAGGGCCTAAGCTATATTTACTTTATCGGAGGTACTCCGGGAGGTTTATATGGTTAAATCAAATATGTTTAATTTGCTAGCGGCCACTCCCTAGAATTAGACATGTTTGACAAGTGTTTTCGGAACTCAGTCAAAGCTGTATTTACCGTAACGGAGTTGGTCCGGAGGTTTATATAGTTAATCAAATATATTTAATTATGCCAGGGTACTCCCTGGGATTGAGTATGTTTGACGATTGCTTTCGAAATTTAGTTGGGGTTAATTCTTACTGTCCAATCAGCCGGAACACTGTCAAGAATCAGTTATCTGCGGAGTCAGCCCCACCTAACGGTGCCAACGGGGATGAATCCGTGTCCGTGTAGTTACCAGACTTGAGGTGTGGTCTGGCGTCTACCTCTTTACCAACATAGGAGACGAAACCCTTTAATCGGGGCCCTCACGTCTCTCAAAACAACTGACGGTGGAAACGTGGCTTGAGCATTTATGTGACGAAAAGCATAGGAGGATATCTCCGCTCGTGGAAACCGATCGGTTGCTTGAGGGATCGTTCAGTGTTAAATATACTTATATATCAACATACCGTATGTCCAGTTAGTGCATCTTACTCGCTGTTTTCCCTTTAGCCTTCGGGCACAGCGAGGGGAGATGAATTACACAGGCTGTTAGAGGGTTGTCATCTCAGTTTCGCCGACTGAACTAATTACAGCTTCAATAGGGATACATTCTTGCTTCTGAACTAAGGTATGGTTCCAGGAGTAAGCAGAATAGGGACTGTGGGGTAGGCTTAGGAGTAAATTCACGCGTTATGGGGTATTAGGGCTTGAAACTATATCTACTGTAACCAATAATATTACAAGTGTTTGGTAGGATTAATAAAATTGAAGTTAATATTCTTATAAAATCTAATGACGACTAAAATTATTAATGAGTAACCAGTGTGATGTTTGAGTAGTACGGCAAGTGGTGTTGGGTTGCCGTGGGTTACACGTGAAACACGAGACAATTGTTAAATATCATTAAAAAGGTCATAGTATTATTCATGAAATTGTGATATCCGGATTGTTTCAGAAAGATGAAATAATTCTGGGTTTGATGACAGGCTGAGCAGTTCATCAAATCCATTTAAAATATCTTATTATCATGAGAGAGAACTCTCCATTTAAAGTATCTTATTTTCATGAGAGGGAATTCTCCATGGCATGGTTTGGGTAGAATGTCTCGCGTGTAATGAACGGTTTACCACGGCATTACTCTACGGCCGTCGGTATAAAATGGTCCAGGCCATCTTAGTTATACATATAAACGATTAATAATACTAAAAGATGTCAGTCGAGTTTGTCTCGGTGTATCTTCTCGAAACTGACCGCTAGGTTTGAGACACTGGTAGATTCATTCTCTGAGTCCTAAACTCGTAGGATAGCTAGGTAAGTAACTTGAATAGGATGTCCAGACTCCATTCCAACAAGAGAGTAGCCAGTGTGAGCAAAAGATTGCCACACGACCCGTCGATAGAACTTTGGTCCAAAATACAAGTATTTAGGGCAGTCTTCTAGATAATAATAGGTTTAAATAAATAACCTTGATTTTATGAAGGCTACTCCTTGTTCAACCGGACATGTAATAGGGGATAGGTGTTTTTCTACCAAAAACAATTTTTAATTATAATCATAAAGTAACCTACAGTGTAATTATAATCATAAAGTGATTTATAATTAATTTATTATTCCTACAAGATTTAGAACTTTGTTATGCTCATAAATAGGAAAATAGCAGTTAAAAGTAGCATTTCAGTAGGTTAATTTATGTACAGATAAGCTAGCTTTAATTTTATTATGAATGGAGAGTCCAAAAACCTGTCAAGCTTTCATAAAAGGATCTAGGGTTATTACGGTACACAACACTTCGGGGTTCAACCACTAGCGATCACATTTTGGCCAAATCGTCAGGTATTCTTAAATAAAAGCACGCAACAAAAGTAGGTTTAATAAGTAGGTAAATAGAGAGTAAGTTACAGTAGTCTAGTACGAAGGAATAGGGTTTTACATTAAGTTAGAATTCATTGCAAAATATTTAGCGTTTCTTGAGCTTCAGCGGGAAGCTGCTTCGTTAGCTGTAGGTCTTCGGAAGCGTTTTCTAGCAGGGGGGGTGAACTGTTACAAACAGACATGCATGTAAATTTTATGAGTTAAGATAGTCACGGACAGAGTAATATGCCTTTTCTATCAAATATTTCTTAAGGGTCCTAGTAAATACTTTAATATTGTGTTCGTTTTTTATTTGTGGCGGTAATTTATTATAGATGCGTATCGACATCGCGTCAGGTCCGTTACTATGTAGTTTTAGTTTGGAGTTTGTTTGGACTAAGTTATTTTTAAATCGCGATTCGTAGCGGCGAGGCTCATCTCCAACCGTGGAGTACAATTTAGGGTGATTCCTCACGAATTTGCATGATTCGAAAACATACATAGAGGGCAGAGTTAAAATTCGTAGATTTTGGAAATGGGTTTTGCAACTATCGGTTTGTTTAATATGCGTTATTATTCTAATACATTTATTTTGTAATATAAACAATTCTTGTACATTTGTGCTATTTCCCCATAATGTTACCCCATAGCCAAGCATGTGCATAGGCGTAATATGCTACTATAGCTGTTTGGATGTCAGTTGACTTTTTTAATTGACTCATTTTCGCTTTTACCTTCTGTACATGGCATTTCCAGTTAAAATTCGAGTCTATAGATATTCCAAGTAATGAAAATGTAGGGACGCATTCGAGTTTGATATTGTTGTAGGAACAAGCAGATAAATCTAATTCACATTTTTGACGAGGCCTAAATTGCATGACTTTCGTTTTTGTAAAATTAATTTTCATAGGTACCTACTTAAAATGTTCGTAATAGTCAGTTGGTTTTTCATTTCAGCAAAGGGAAACATGAGTTACATAACATTGTGACAGTTTTATTAACTTCCTTATTATCAGTAGGACGTCTGTGAAATCTAACGTTTTAATCATGTATTATTTTATGTCTCGTTATTTCTATTAGTTGCCTACGCAGTTAGCTTATTACTTAATAGAAATGTAACTAGAGACCCCGGGGTTTGAAACCCGATAAGGGTAAATATCAGAGTTGAGCTGAAATCCTTCCCAAATCTCATGTAGGTATGTCAGTTGAGTAAGTAATCATATATGACGACCTCTGTAGCCTAGTACCGAACCCTATCTCCGAACCCGGGATGAAATGCATTTCTTTGTGTGATGAGCACGAATATGTTCCTGAGTCATGGATGTTTTCCTAAGTATTTAAGTATTTTGTTTATTTAATTATGTACTTGTTTAAATTTAGTAAAAAAGTATAGGCACCTACTTATCATCATCATCATATCAGCCGAAAGATGTACTTACTTATGTTGGCAGCTAATTAATTGTTTTATTTAATGAGTATTAATTGCGTAAACCGAAGACAATAAATTATTATTCATAATATTAATTAAGCTTATTAAATTACGTTCATATCACATTCACACAAGCTCAGTCAAATACGGCTCAATTTTGATGCCCTTTCAAAATCATTCCTCATTAATGATATTATAGTAACAATGACATCTGCAAATTCATATCCTAGTCAAAAATAAAAATAAGATTGGAACCATTTTTACGAACACTTAATGAAAATAGTCCTTATACTCGGCGAGCAAGCTGTATTTTCCTAATTACTGGTGCCATCCTGTCGGGTACGGAAAATAAGCGTGACTGTTAAATTCACTGCCTAATTAATTACCCATTCTGAATTAGCTGTACGTTCACTCTATTTAAAGTATATAATGGAGCCAAGGTCGAAGTTTCATAAACAAAAGCTCTACGTACGATTTCTCGCCCTTTTGAAGCTTCGTTTCACTGCTTATGTCTATGTTTTCTTCAGTCTTGTAGTTTCATTATTATACCGTGTATCACCTACATAAAATTTTGCATGACACGGGGTTCGAAGGTGGAAATTAAAGTTATTTTTTAATATATTGTGTGAGAAAATAATCTGTAAACCTATACTAATTTCAGCTTGCTAGGACGTTACATTATTGAGGGGCTGATTCGATTGAGGTACATGCCTAAATAAAGTATATAACGGACGAAGGAAACTTTGCGTTATTTAATAGCTTGCTAAGACCTCCATCATGTTTAAAGATTAAGTATTATTTCTCTAGTATTATCCAAACTGATCCTATGAGGTTTAGAAAAATCGACATTCGGTTCGAGAAAAGTAGGTAGTGCCCTTTGCTTGTCTAAAGCTGCAAACGCACAGAGAACGGTGGCGGGGCGGCGCGGCGTGGTGCGGAGGCGGTACCGGTTGTAATGTTCGAACTAATACGAAAGGGTGCGCACAGAAAACCGCGCCGCACCGTGCCGCGCTGTGCGGATCGTTTCATATTAGCTCGAACATTACAACCGGTACCGCCTCCGCGCCGCGCCGTCCCGCCACCGCTCTCTGTGCGTTTGCAGCTTGAGCGGGGGCCCTACCTTGCTTCTAGATCATATCAGCGGCAAAATTGAATGTACCTACTAAGCGAAGTCACCACACAGCTAGTACCTATAATTCGCCGTTAGTGTACAAACCGACCGATTAGACTAGATTAATATAGATGTGTACCTACCTATATTTCTTATTGCAGCTAGTGGTTGTATGTGCCGACTAACAACATGAAGGCTAATTGTGTTATGAAACTAACAGTTCGGCAAGTAGCCCGACTATCTATCACAGAATTTACGCAATTAGTTAACACAAAGTTAACTAAAGTATAATAATTTTATCGCAAAATATGTTAGAGCTGTTCTAGTCTCTTTAAAATTATTTCAAAATCTCTCACTATATGTTCATCCAAGTATCGCATCAAAACAACAAAGTAAAACGTAAATTTTATTGAAGAGCAGTAAGCCAGCACCTTGTGTCACAATCATTCAGCCTGCCCGCATGTTTTCTATTCGGCTTTCTTCTTATCGGATATCGCTGGGGTATTTCAGGGTTTAGATGGCTCATTAATATAGCTTAAGCTCCAAATAAGAAGAGTCTTTGAATTTTGAGCACGCACAGTCATTGATTAACACATTGACAGATATTTATTACCCGCCTGAAAGCGTGAATTTTATTGTGTCGGCTGCCAGAGAAATAAAATATCATATTGATTTTAAAATATATGTATGTTCCTAAGTACTAAATAAAACGTATACGGCAGGGCATAGTAGAATAACGTCAAGTTAATAAAGCATTTAAATCTCGATGCAAGATTGAATATTATGGCATCGCATAAATGTATGTGTACCATTTTTAACAATTGAAATTATCATAATCATAATCATTTATTTCTGAAGAAAACATTACCATTTACCTAAAATAATTGATGAATAGGTTAGGTACCTACTTAAAATAATTGATGTACCATACCTACCTACAAAAGAAGAAGCTTTTTATTTATATTTACGATGGAAGTACAATGTATTTGCCTATTGTTATAAAATAATGCTCCTAGTGCAGTGATACGTGACTGTTATTTCGTCAACTCCTTTTTGTATATTATAAAAATGGATAGGTAGATAGCATAGGTACCGATGATCTTTGAGTGAACTTCTGAACAATTACACCACTTTAATATGCATAGGGACCGCATAACGCAATGAAAGAATTCAATAAATCAAATAATGAAAATGCTCTTGAGTATTATTTGTTTTCGGCCGGTATTCCATCCGAAATATTTGACACAAAGGGGCATACCCCCACTTTCATGTCTTTCAAAATGGGGACGACAGAGACATTGACAGATAGGTATAAGAACACTGATAAGGTATTTAACGATTGATTACTGCCTCGATGACTACGCTATGTAAGTAATCGCCTCAGTAACACATCAACGATTCGGTACCCAACTAGACATTAAACAGCTATATATGTAATTTATTATCCCGGTAATGACTGGGTTTGCGGTCGTAAATCTAGCTGGATAGACCGCGATATTAGCGAGGCCGTGCGGATGACTGCTCAAACGATTCACTCCAGTTTCACCGAGTACTTGTGACGGCAGCTGAAAAAATGTTCAGTAATTATATTAATAAAATTAAAATTAAGGGGAAAAAAGTACGTTATTTATTATTATATTATACATGAATTTATAAGTTTCGCTAGCAGACGTTACTGCTTAGTACAAAATTAATGAATAATAATAAATTTTACGACAAATAATTTCTAGTACCTACTGCTGTGTCAGTTGTGAGTGAAGCCAAAAAATTTACTTGTTCCCATATTAAAACAAATAAATAAATATTGTGGGGAATATACCTACTCACTTCCATTACGGCTCAACTCATTCTCAATTAACTACATTCGATTTAGAGTTCATTTGTTTATTTTTCAGTTATTGATAAAACTTAATTGTTTGGTTTATGACAAAATATTGCTACTAAATAATTGGCAGGGTGGGTAAGTAATTGAATCAAACAATGATGAGTGTATCTTGAAAGTACGTTTTTTCCCTTATATTAAACTCTGAATTAATTCACCGTTTTTGCATAAGGGGCTCTCATACGCCAATGACCTTTGATCTGAATCCTTTAGTTTTCTTATGTGTTTTGTAGCTTATTATATTTAACAACAACGGCTTTAAGCAATATAGTATCCCATTATTTACTTCAAAGTTCATTGTTTTCGAGATATTTGGCATCAAAGTTGAACAATTTTAGGCCAAAAAACCGGTTTTCTAGCCATAACTTTTGTGTTAAGGTGGTTCGATCGCCATACAAAACGTTTATTGACATTCGCAGGCTAACGGCATGATATTTTAAGAAACTTATGTAACAAACTTTCATAAATTTAAGAAAGATTGTTACAATTGTTTTTATGATATCACGCCATTAGCCTGCGAATTTCAAAAGACGTTTTGTATGGCGATCGAACCACCAGTTTTTAGAGACGTCACAGACGAACCCAAATATATGTAGATTTCGTATATTCGATTCCACGTCAACGTTTTTAGACAATGTTTAAAAAAATCATACAAAATGAAATATTCATTTGTTTCAAAATCCAGTAGACCAAAATGGAGATAAAAGATTGAAGAACTGAAAACCGTTTGATTTATACTTCTATCTGCAGTGCAAAAGTAGGAGGTACGATTCAAAACTTGTCAAAAATCGATGAAAACCTCGGGTAGCCCCTTAAGCACGCGAGAAACGGAACGGCCTATCGCTTGTTTATGGCTCCACCCAAATGGCACCTTTTTATAATGTCACCTCTCGTTAGAGCGAAAAAATGACGAAGGTGAGTTGGGGTGGCTGGGAAGTGCCCAGCCCTGGTAAAAATACTTCACATTTAACATGAAGCGCAATAAAATGAAACTGAACGAACGTCGCCATCGGTAGGCGGCTGACCTCAGTGTCTATTATAGTGCTAACCTAGGGGTCACTACTATACGTAAATTTCACATTACAATTTGATTTTGAAGTGTTACACACGCTCACACGGGTACTGTACTTGTTAGGACGAGCGCCTGTACACTTTGAAAGCAAATTGAAATGCCAAATGTATGCTTTAGAGTGACCCCCAGTAGGTAGCCCCTCGCTAGCTACTCGCTTGCAGTTGACACTTCAATTTGCCGCGAGCTTTATAGTAGCATATATTCATTCGAAATTTCTTACTTACATAATAATGACGTTATAACTCAAGATTAGAAAATATATTGTCATGTATGTTTCAGACGTTCTGGGTATATTGTAAGAATTCTTAATTTTGATATTATTTTTGATATATCGCATTCCTAAATTAATAACGGAATGTCTTCTTTTGGTAACGATACTGCGAATATGTAGGAGTGGGATGCAAGTAGGTATAAATAATTTGAATATACATGAAACTATTATTAGCCCGCACTCTGAACTCGTTGAACTTGCTATATGATCGGCAGTTAAATCCACTTTACAGTTTGTCAACCGTTTGACATGTAAAAGGGTCCTTGTGGCCTAATTTGCAGAATAAATAATTGATTTAGATTTTTGATTTTCAATTCTTGAATTATAAAATAAACAAAAAACAGATCAAACATGAAACACGTGAACCGGACACTGGCTCAGCATTATGCTGAGGTGTCACATACCCTGCAGCGCTGATTTTCAGCCAGCACCGTCGGTGCTTCACGGAAACGTCATACTAAATGTAATAAATAAACTACCTATATTATTGGGACAGCGAAAGAGAAATAAACATAAATACAAAACACAGTACCTAGATGCAGCTTCAATAAAATATGAATATTTTCAGTACACGTTAAAAACAAAAACTAGATATAAATGAGCAATTGGCATATTTATTGCTGTCACAGTGCTGGAGATTAGGATTTTGATTTCTGGAGCGTCAACAAATAGAAAGCCAGAAAATAAAAAGAATGTTTATACTCTGTACAATTACAATTTAATAATATATTTTATTACCTATGGCAAATAAAGTATTTGAGTTTGAGTTATTTTTTAGTTTATTCACAATTTACTGTTCCACGCGGACATTTCAAAGGCTCACTCATCAAATGGTTCACTTCAGGCGTGTTCTCGGAAAGCGCTATGAATACCAGCCCAGTGATCTCCGCAAAAAACGTAATTACATTCCCAACTTTCGGTTTATTGTTCAGCTTCGTTGCATTCTAATTTGTACTTTATCTCATAAGAATGATTTTTCTGAATTTGAGGCCATATGACATCAAAATACACTTTATTAAAATCTTAATATCCAACCATAAATGTTATGTCATTGGTTCCTCATTCGAAAACGACACATGACGCGAATTTTCTATTTTCACTTAGACGAAGAAAAACATCGCAAACAAAACTTTACGACTTGTGCTTGGTTGGAAATCTAAGTACTACGTGAGAAACACATGCGTACGTGACTACGTAAGGAACACATGCGTACGTGCCTACGTAAGGAACACATGCGTACGTGTCTACGTAAGGAACACATGCGTACGTGCCTACGTAAGGAACACATTTAAATTCTGGAACCTTGACGCAAAGAGCAGAATTTAGTTTCCGCGAGCTGCCTTAAAAGTTACCCAACCTGGTGAAGTATTGTGTGAATATAGTTCTGTGATCTTTTATGCCGATACAATCCTGTGACTTTCTTATTATGGTATTTAACTTTTTACTGGTTTATGTAAGTTTATACTAGTCTACTATTAGTATTATAAAGAGGAAAAGTGTTTGAGGTTATAAGTCTGTATATAGGGGGTAATCGCGGGAACTACTCATCCGAAAACAAAAATCACCAGTAGGTATAATAATATAGTTAGAATCTAGTATCAGGATGGCCATAGTCTATATTTTCTCACCCAACTCCTCCTGTGTCCTCTGTAATAAACGGGTGGAACTATTATTAACTAGATACCTATTAGTGGCGTGTCTCTTTGCCCTTAGGTCGCCGGTTAGACTAATAGTACATTACCACAGAGGCCGGGAAGTAAGGGGTTGGATAGTTACGAGGCTGGCAACCCCTTTTCACGCCGAGGTATGTATAGTGTTTTTCTCAAACATGCAATGAAATAAATGAAAGAATCTCCAAGATATCAAACTTTAATTTTCATGGCTGAACACCGTGATGCTGTGCCATAAATTGTAGAATGGAAAGCCTCATTTCGCTGTGCCCGAAACGTGACACTTCGAAGCCCATTATGAAGAACACAACGTCAATATTTAAGGGGCTCCCATACGCCAATGACCTTCGATCTGAATCCCTTAGATTTCTTATGTTTTTTTAGCTTACTATATTAACAACAACGGCTTTAAGCAATATAGTATCCCATATTTACTTCAAAGTTCATCGTTTTCGAGATATTTGGCATCAAAGTTGAACCATTTTAGGCCAAAAAAACCGTTTTCTGGCCATAACTTTTGTGTTAATTGGTTTATAATGAAAACCTTAGACCAGTTTTTAGAGACGTCACAGACGAACCCAAATATGTAGATTTCGTATATGTTAGATCTTTCACGTCAATAGAGATACGAAATTAGTGTTTTTATAGACAATCTTTAAAAAAATCATACAACATTAAATATTCATTTGTTTCAAAATCCGGTAGACCAAAATGGAGATAAAAGATTGAAGAACCGATAACCGTTTGATTCATATTTCTATCTGTAGTGCAAAAGAAGGAGATACGATTCAAAACTTGTCAAAAATCGTTGGAAACCTCGGGTAGCCCCTTAATTGCATGTTTGAAAAAAAAAATTAACACACAAAATGCGGAGCAACCAGCGCTACGCCCTAGCACGTAGCAATCTAAATGAACACACAAAATGCGGAGCAACCAGCGCTACTCCGTAGCACGTAGCGATCTAAACACACAAAATGCGGAGCAACCAGCGCTACGCCGTAGCACGTAGCGATCTAAATTACCACAAAATGCAGAGCAACGAGCGCTACGCCGTAGCACGTAGCGATCTAATTTCACACAAAATGCGGAGCAACCAGCGCTACGCCGAAGCACGGAGCGATCTATATTACCACAAAATGCGGAGCAACGAGCGCTACGCCATAGCACGTAGCGATCTAAATTAACACACAAAATGCGGAGCAACCAGCGCTACGCCGTAGCACGTAGCGATCTAAATTTCGTATAAAGCGATTTCATTTTGTAGAGTGATTCGCTGTGATTCTGAGAAAGAACGTACAGTAATGTATTTCATTACAATACATACTCGTACATATACATAAATGCGCATTTATTTTTAACTATCATTCACTACTACCTGCTTACTTACTTAATGGAATTAGATCTTAAATGTAAAAACCCTGAACTTATCAATTATTGTACCTGGCAACCGTACTGTCTTTTCCAAGATCACACAGTTCTAAATACTGATTTGCCAAACGGTAAATAAATAATTGTAAGCACACGTAAACATTATTTCGTTACTCATAGTACGGGATCATTTTTAGGGTTCCGTACCATAAAGGTAAAAAAGTACTTCGTTCAATAAGGTAGCCCAAGTAAATCTACATAGAATATAATAAACTCGAAACGGGTCGCTCTATTTCGCGGACTTACGGAGCAGTTTACGAGACTTCATTGAAGGAAATGTAATCTGAGGCGCACCCTACCCGGCTGGTTATCGTATCTCTCGTGAAAGAGTTCTATTCTATCGCGCACAATAGCGGAACCGGTGACGTGCTATGAGGTAATGATGGCTTTATTAGGTAGCCTTCCACGTATTTCCCCGTCTACCTGAAGAAACCTTTTAGTCTATAAATAACTACAACTTGGAAAAGTTGAAAAACCCCCGACATTTTCATTTCAAAGTCCAACATCTCAAAAGCGGCTCAACAGATTTTCATTAAACTTGGCTAAAACACTCGGGATAAAATTATCTATGTTATAAAAAACCCGCATTCAAATCGGTCCATCCGTTTGAGAGCTACGATACCACAGACAGATACACAGATACACCGATACACAGACACGTGCAACTTATAACACCTCTCTCTTTGCGTCGGGGGTTGAAAACGAACATGCGTGAAAAATATGTAATACTTATGTCAAGAAAGCTGTCGTCATACATCTAATAAGTGACAGAAAGTATCTAAGGACGGGTTTCACCAACTTACTATTACAGACCCATCAACTTTAAATATGTCGTTGGCAGCTGTCATTCCGTTGAGACTTGCCAAACTTAGGCGATTATGACGGTTTGATGCAACTGACCCTAAGGGTTGGTTGTCCCAAACCAGTAATCGTAAGTACCGTCCCTTGAAATCCGATTGTATGGGAAGTTTACAGTTCTGTATGGGATGACAGCTGCTGGCGGCTATTGAACGTTGATCGGTCTATAAAGTGTGGTCGATGCAACGCCCTCACTGTACTTCAACATTGGTTAACACACAAAATGCGGAGTAACCAGCGCTACGCCGCTACCTTATCACCTAAGTACCTTAGGTTAGATACAAGAGAGCGGTGGCACCCACAAATGTTAGATGTCATTCATTTCGTTCACTCTATGCAAGTTACCGAAATTTGCGTCACTATTTCATAGTCTATACCAACAGAATATCGATACAATATGTAGGTACATGTGTGTGTACAGCAATATGTTGTGGTAATAACACATAGTGGCATTTCGGGTGTTAGCACTTCGACCAGAGTCAACAATTTCGATAGAATTTTTCGTTGCCGTCTTCGTAATATCGGAGCGAGCGTATCATAGATGTAAACGTTCACACCAGTCACGTCCACGCCACGTTTTAGGAGTTTCAGTCAGCTTAAAGTTAGCACATTGGCACTGGGTATTGTAAATATAGGTGCTTAGATGTTGGCGACGAGATACTTGGTGAGAATGAAATTTTTCCCACGTGCATTGTGCATAAGTGTCCAAACATCTTCAACGTCACAAACGCTGGAACCCTGGGGCCTCAATTTGCCGAACAAGTTTAGCTTTATATCGGAAAAACATTATCTGGAAACTCAGGCAGTCTATAACTAAAACTGCCAAATGTTACACTAATCTAGTGGCTCTGTGAGCAGTAGACCTCGCAAGCCGTCTTTAAAAAAAACTATTTTCAAGAACTGTATCGACCAATAATTTACTTTAAAAACAAAGTTTTAACCGACTTCAATTTAGTACTCCGCCAAGCCACGAGAACATTTCCACATTTTTATTGCAATTTACCACATGAACTGATTTCCGATAGCAAATGCGTTGATTACTATAGAAAAAAACCGAATCGCTGTATGTGAGCCGATAATATTTGAGGACTTCCGTCGATTCCCCACGATCATCACCAATGGCACTTGATTAGTTCCTATTTCAACGGAATCTTATCAGAACCTGTGACGTACTTTTGCACTTTTAAGTACATATTGAGGAATTCGAGAAGTCATCTGTGGTCTTCATCATCAATTCCTCGCCACCAAAGTTATGAATTCCGGATGTAAATACACGCGTGCCTAATAAAATTGAGGAGTTCCCTCAGTTCCTCATGGATCCCATCATCTAACTGAATTTTGAAAAAAATGGGACCCACCTGGAAGCATACACATACAAACAAAAAAAAAATTCGAATCGGCTCATCAATGACGGAGTTCTGAAGTAACAAACATTGAAAAAAAAAAATACAACCGAATTGAGAACCTCCTCCTTTTTTTTAAAGGCGGTTAAAAAAATCGATATTGTTATCGAAACTGCTCACAAAATTTCACGACAATCACTGCGACCTGTAGGGGAGAACAGCCGGTTATACTTAGATAGCTTTTTTGCCCAAAGCGAAAAAAGAGCTTCGCTTCGCTTAGTCGTTCAGTTATACTTGATTGTCATATCAGTACATCTATTAGCACCTATATAAATAATACATCTCCTGTTTAAGATGATAACGTAATATGATTTAGTATGTAAGAGTCCAATACGCAAACATAGTTACAGTTAAGGTAAATATTGAGTCAGTAATATAAACTTTTAGCATAGGCTGGGTACTTCAATTAAACAAAATTTGCGCTTTACGTGTAAACGTTAACATATCATTAACTTCAACTGTAGGTACTATTTTTCCTGCAGCCAAAAGGCAGATGAAAATATGTGACACTGCTGCGGCCCAAAAACGCTCTTGAAACGTAATCCGTGCTCAGAAACGAAGGACCAATTGCCAGACAACGTCATAAATGTATTCACGGCGTGTAATGTTCCCCAGACCACCGGGTCCGAGGGACAAATGACGTTCCCTGCCGTTTCAGCAGCAAATGACAAATACGAGACAAACAACCCATTGTACTGCGCACAATAAACGTAAATCTTGAATGAGACGTACCCCCTGCTGTTTAGCTTCAATCTTAGGGGTACTTTGGTATACGAATAGTAATTTCCTAAATAAATATAGACTAACGGAAGATACGGAGACGGCTATAAAAGAATATTGTATCGTAATGTTCAGTGATAGTCCGTATTCATTCACATAGACAGATTTACCGGATTGCAAAAAATAGCAAGTTTCTTCGTTCGACTCCAATGCCAACATTTAAAAAAGGCTTCGATGACAAATAAAGGGAAAGTAATTCCCGTACTGGTAAAGCGTACCTACTACCTACTCTAATACCTACTAGGTATTCGAACTTCACAGTAACTGAATATTGTGCTTGGGACCGCCACAGTAGTTAACGCAATATATTGTGCAACTGACGCAGCGGTCACACGACTCTCGATAGACAGCGGGAGGTAGGGTAGGTACTTTATTCAACAGGTTCAACTGATTGCCAACCGATAGATGTGAAGACACAGAACTTTGAAATTGAAATGCCAGAAAACTATTAAAATAATTTACCATGACTTACATTTTCTAAAATAAATTAGACTTGTAAAACGCTGTTACTTATAAAACGGTGTTCACTGCGAGGGAGCTTCTTGCCTTCAGGTTTTGTTCTTGCGTGTATCAGAGAATGGAATGAATTATGGGCTGGGCGAATATTCAGCATTTTAAAGGCGTTTTTTTTCGTCATTGTCGGAGACAGCAAGTACCTACTTTTAAAAGGTACGAGTATCAGAGTCTACTTTTGATGAAGATTTTAGCCAATATCAGTACTGGATCTTTTTTGATTAAAAGTTCTGCGGTACGTTTTACCTCTGATGAAATAAACTTGAGACGACAATGACGTTAAAACCGAGCGGTTCAAACGCTCGGAGAATGGCCCGGCTGGTCTCAGCCTCTATACTCAGATTGATAACCGAGGCGAGACATTCTATTGACCCACACATGCAAAGCATACATGTGGGACTCGAAACAAGTTCAGAATAGGCTACTTTAACTTATTCTTGCCAAATAACCAGTTTTTAAACAAAAAACAAAAATAGAACTCAAAATCAGCGAACGACCGCAAAAACGCCTTAAACATATGAATTATGACGTCACGACTTTGTATCGGTTCGGTGCTAACAATCAACATGTGGAATAATACAAATAAATAAATAAAAATAAAATTATGCTTTCTTAACGAAACAAATTATTTATTTTAATATTTTTGTTTCGTGTTATTTTTAACGAGGGAGTTACCCCGATCACATTTAAGATACGACTTCAGTCGCTGTCCTCGTAGCTTAGTGGTTAAAGCACTCCACCGGCAAAAGAGAGATCGCAGGTTCAAGTCCTGTCTGGGGCTACAGACGAAGATGGTTTATTTTTACATTATATTATTTTCTTTGTATCATATCGTTTAAATATAAATTGCTGTTTTGGTCGTGAAACAATGCGTCTAAGTAGGTATTGTATGTATGTATGTATGTACGTAAATGTATTGTACAGTCAGCAGCAAAAGCAGCTAGGTAAGCGGGCCAAATGCTCAACGGAGAGCTCAAAAGGATAAGAACTGTCTCGATCATTTTGAGCGTGTTATTTTGCGTTTACTTCTGCTGCTGACTGTACCTACGTGGAATAGAAACACATGTGGCCGAGATTCGTCAGGACGACATCAACATCGTCATCACAATGATATTGGTATACCTACTACTAACTACTAAACTTATTGGACTAAAACTTAATTATATTTGATAATTTACAAATTATTGTGATAATTTGATTGTTTATACTCTATCTGTTAAGGTGAGGAAACTGTACAATTGTCCGAGAGTGCGCCCTTCGGGCGAAGGTTAGCGCGAGTCGTGTAGACGGCAGAAAAGTAAAACTTTCTAAAATTCTTTACCTTACGTCATAACTACCTGACAGCAATTATCGGACGCAACGCAACTTCCTGGCCAGGGAGATTTAGGGCCTGTTTCACAATCGCTGGATAAACTTATCTGCCAGTTAAAATTATTGCTATCTTTTTCTCCCGTCATATAAAAGAAAAGTGACAGCCAACATTTATCTGATGGATATGTTTTAACTGGAGATTGTGAAACAGGCCCTTAAAATGTAGTACTCACCACGGGTAATAAAGAAAGCCTCGGATTTTGGAGACATTCTTTGTTACATGCAATATGATCTACTCGTATGTGCTAACTTTATTACGACTGTGCGTAAGTAGGTAACCTATGACCTATTCAACCTGACCTTTTGGAATTCGGTTTTATACATTATGATAACTCGTTTATGATTCCTATCGATATATATTGATCAGTCGTATAGGTACGTATGGATTAAATGTGATTACATACTAAATGATTCCTCACGCGCATGATACCTTGACCGTTTACCGACCTTTAATTAAATAAAAAACTTAGTGTTTAAAGGTTTGCCCTCAACATATAGTGCCAATGTAAAAATACGCTACCTACTGAATTGAATTCTATATAAGACCCTACGTAGGTATACTATTACTATTAGATAGAGTATGATTACGCCATAAATCCTCTCGGCCACTTAACCTCCCTGCGCGGATCGAAAATCGAGCCGTCAAGAGAAAAAACAATAACTGTCGTCGCCGTCACGTCAAGATACCAAAGTCGTGAAACAAACCGTGTAAATATTTTAAATAATATTAATTATAGCTGTGGTGTCGACACTCGAAATAAGAAGCACTAAGAACTGTACGCTGCCGAACGTGCAAGGAGGCCTCAAAAGTTAATTGAACCAGGTATTTGTTCCCCATAAAATGGCCTTAGCGAACCGGATCTCTAAATTGTTTTAACCCATTACACATAATTAACCGCCTCATTGCTCAGAGAAGAAGGCATACTAGAGCCGTATTCAGTATACATTTTTTAAGTACCGACTGCAAAATAATAAATAGAATCAACACTAATTTAATGTCATTCCCTGTTTCTTTTTGTTTGTGGTCAACTCGCAGCGTACGTTTGTACTAATCGTGCTACATTTCATTAATCAAAGCCGAAAATATTTCGTATTGGATTTGATTGAGTAATTGTTTAGACACCGTTTTTTCTTTATTTCTGTAAATTTGGCGTATTTTAAGTTAAGGCTTTCTTATTCGAGTAAAGCTACATACGCGACACAATATATCCGCTAGTCGGCACAACGTTATCGTAATTCTCCCCAGTGACGCACACCATTACATTTCACGCACACTATCTCACTTTAATGAGACACAGGTCACTGACCTAGGATTGATTATTTTTTTGGTGACATTAAGAATTTAAACCAGTCACCAACCTCCTTAGAGAAACTGAAATTGTCAAAACATCTTACTGGAAAATGACAGAGACCTGTTGACATTTCGTATTTTATTCCAAGCAAGATTCCAAGTATGTTTCTTAGGCCGCTTTTAGACTATCATAGAAATATGATCATAGACATAGGACTAATAGCGGCCTTAGATACATTTTGGTAGGTGATATACAATTAAAAAGGCAATAGTACCTACGTTAGATTGACAACGTTATAGTAACTCTATGTGGTTTGTTGTTCGCATGAATATAAGCAGGAGAACATTGATGAAATTTTCCTATAATTTTGCCAACTCCTACCGAAAATACGGATCTTCCTATCGTATAACTTAATTTGAAGAGAATCCAAGAAAAATGCAACTGATTTCAATAAATCACATTCCCCAAATAAAAATGTTAATAACTTCAGAATTTACCGTGCACAAGTGTGCGCTGTCTTTTACAACCCGACTATCCACGGTCCTACAAAATTAATTGCTACACCACATCATCATCATCATCACCACCATTTTCATGCATAATAGTTGCAAATTGAAAATATTACCTTCGTCAAACAGTTGCAATATAAAGGAACGAGATTTTACTATTTTTCATTTATACGTGTTGCAAATGATACATTGTAGTTATGTATCTTTGTCTATGTTAAGGTGGGTCGACGACCATACAAAACGTTTTTTAACAATCGCAGGCTAACGGCGTGATGCCGAATAGAATAATCGTTTCAAAGTATCACGTGACAAACTCATTTCTCAAATTATTCTAGTTCATAGAATTCTATTTTACGAAAGGGGGAATCGCGCAAATGGAAAGCCATTTTATAAAAGTACGTTACATACGTTTCTTAAAATATGATGCCGTTAGCCTGCGAATGTCAAAAAAATGTTTTGTATGGTCGTCAAACTACCTTAAAAGCCAAGATCATATTGACCGAATGAATGGCCTTAGGAATGGGTTTTTATTTACGCCTCAGAAACTACAATATAAGTTTTATTATGCTATTAATCTCGTTTGATATCCGTAGGGCTTTTATCGTGGTAATTCTAGACACCGGGCGGTGCGCGGTCACACAAGCAGCAAATATCGGAGCGTTCGGGGTTTCACTACCTACCGACATCGGAGGTAAAGCTCCTACGACATCCGACCACAAAATACTTAGGTACTACTGTTTAATTTCTGAAGCGTTTGCCTGAGTCCGCGAGGACTTCCATCCCCATTTTGAACAATTTAGGCGGTGAATATCGGGATATAAAGGCTAATTGTTAATTCAGGTTATAAACTGACCATATGCTTAATTTCATGTATGTAAATCCATTCAGCCATTTTTGTGTGATTGAGCAACAAACATTCAAACTTTTATTAATACCTTACGAGTACATAGTTGTATCAATTCCGTAACAAGTTTTATAACATGTAGGTAGCCTTTGTACGGTTTTAACTATTCGGAACAGTATAGTACATTTGTAATACAAGTGAGGTATGTTGGCAATTACACCGGAGGCGGAATTGTTCACGGGAGCCGCAGGTGAGCGTGATAAGAGAGCCAAGGATGTAATTATCGAAGCTCAAGCGTTTCATACGAACACGAACACATTTGCAAGGAAAAAATCATTTTCATAAAATAACAATGTTAAGTATAGTCTCCTCAGTTATTTGCTTTAATTATTGATGGCAACAGGTTTTTACTCACATTGACAAGAATTTCCAGTGGCTACAATTCTTTTTATCACTTCTCTATACACTAACGAGTCAACACCCTTCTATGATATTCGAAAGTTTGGATATTTGTTACTCAATCACGCTTAAACGGCTCAAACGATTTGGATGTTTATAGCCTGGATTAAAATATAGGATAGATTTTATGTCAGACGAAATCGCAGGCGAAGGCTTTTTTTAATAATAACCAAACACGCATCAACAATGTTTACAAATATTTGTGAAATTTCCTATAACTAACTACTACAACAACTATTATTATTATTTTTATTATTATTACTATTCTTTTTTTTCGTGAATTCCGCGCAGTGCGCGCGCACGTATACAGCGAGACTGCCGTTAAATACTGTTTAAATATTCGGCCGCGCCAAGTGAGAAAGCGATCTTACTCACACGTTTATCGGTAGGTATATAGAATATACCGATCACTTTGGCACTCTGGAGGCAGTGGACATCTTTCGGCTAAAATGATGATAATGATAATTTGATGATATAGAGTGAATCGTTGAGATAGACATAGGGTATATATTTATCCGACGACACTGCCTGTATTTTTTTAATACAGGTGGAGCCGCACTGGCCGCCAGTTTGAAACAAACATGTTTTACACCCTCGACAAAAAACTAATCAAGTCTGTAAGTAGGTACTTGCCAATAATTAATTTGAAATCAGCCGAGGTAATTTTCAGTTACAACGAAAGGCGCAGAGGTCGGAAGCGCGCCTTCCGCCGCGACACGAAGCCGGACGCGCCCACATCACCTCCTTTAGAGGGTTATTTATCGTCAACCTCCTTTGGTTTAACGTATAATGAAATTAAAAAATAAGGAACAGGGTGAGGGGAGGGACTGTTAACTTTTTCAAAGGGGTGTTTGATTGTTTTTGAGTAGGTTGCTAGCAGTAAAGGAAATTGAATAGCATTGTTAGTGTCATGTTCGTTTACATACTTTCTTAACCTTGCTTTCTATTAGAATCACATACGCAACAAAAAAAAATGTTGTAAGTATTCTGAATAACGCATAAGGGTAAGGCCGCCGACATTGTTAGTTTTGGTCTGAACAAAACTTTCCAGTTCGTTTTCTCCACATGTGTAAGCACTACCGCCGTTATTGTTAGTTCATTCTATAAAGCAATTATTGAGCTTGTTTCCCCATTTCGCCCAGTGAATAAAAGTGGTTGTTTCTATAAAATACTTGCATTTATGTTCACCAAACCCCCCTAATTTTGGTCGAAAATGCCGTGTCGCTTTTTTCCGAGTACTTTTAAACTATGAATTATTTTCATATTTGAACATTTACAAAAAAACGTTTAAATACGTTTGAAAGATTAGACACATTACTTTCTGTTAGTACAAGAACGGTGTTTAAATACTTTGATTTGCGTATTTTATAGATCTTTAGATTAATGGGCAGAGTTTTGGCTTTCGTGACACAAAATTTTGTGTTATGCAAAATTACCCCTAAATATTAACAGAAAACTACGTATTTTGGCACGGCAACACCTTGAGGTCTCAATCAATATTTAAAAAAAGAAACTGTCATTTTTAGTTTGTCTATGAGAACCGTTTAAGGTGACTGGCATATTTTCATCAAAATTTGTGTTTATGTATATCTCTAGTAAGTAAGCGTTTCAGAAGTTCACTTTAGTATGGTTGTTTTCGTTTATGTTTAAAGCTTACATGAAACATGTACAATTGCGTCTAATTTAACTGAATTTGGTTTTATAACCTAAAACGTTTGTAAAAAACTGCTTTTGTGTTATATATACTATATTAGAAAGCTACGATAGCCCAGTGGTTCAGGCATGCGGCTGTCAAGCGGCGGTCGTGGGTTCGAATCCCGGCTCGTACCAATGAGTTTTTCGGAACTTATGTACGGAATATGATTTCATATTTACCGTTAGCTTTTCGGTGAAGGAAAAACATCGTGAGGATACCTGCATACATCTGCGAAGAAACTCAAAGGTGTATGTGAAGTCCCCAATCCGCACTGGGCCAGCGTGGGGACTACTGCCCGTTCCCTCTCATACATGAGAGGAGGCCTGTGCCCAGCAGTGGGACGTATATAGGCTGATGATGTGATGTGATACTATATTACTAATTTTGTGTTCAGTAACACAAAACAAGTGCTCAAAGTGATTGAATCAGTTAATTTTCATTTTCGATAGTTATTTTATGTTTGCAAGAATTCTTCAAACTTTTTAGGAAACAAATTAGGAAATAGGTTTTTATAATTCTTGCAATCATAAAACAATTATCAAAAATATTGGAAGTAGGAACTAGGTAATGTAGTGAAAAAAAAATAAAAAATCACTAGCAAGATCACGATCGTAATTTTAATAGTTCTAACCGAAACATTTATACATTTTAAACAAAGTTATAATATCCCGACGATGTGCTCGCGGCAACCAAGTCGATCCCAAATGGGTTATTACAATTAGGTACAAGTAGCACAAACGGCTTCGCGAACTGTACAGATCCCTGGCACAGGGCACGATACGTCAGAGAAACGCATCTGATGGTAAAAAAACCTTCCACCACGAGACGACACCGGATAGCGGATGATGTGAGATGAGATGGGTGTATGGGTGATTGTGGAGACGATAGCCGAAAGGAGGAGAAACGAAAGGAATGAATCGCGTGGGCGTGCTGATGCCTTTAAGAATTTTGAGAGGAGGAACCGGATGGTTGATATCCCGAACTAAAGATAGCGCCCTGCGCTCAGTTCGTACAAGGATCAGCAAGCGTGGGTGTACACAATAGCGTCACTAAATCTAAATCGCGGTTACATAGGTAACTAATTAGAACTAACAGAAGGTAGACGATTATTAGGTTTCCGGAGACTTCCCTGACACTTGACTTCCCTGAGACTTCCTGAGCTCCTTAGCTACTGAGCGACTAATGACAGTTTCTTTTTTTAAATATTGATTGAGACCTCAAGGTGTTGCCGTGCCAAAATACGTAGTTTTCTGTTAATATTTAGGGGTAATTTTGCATAACACAAAATTTTGTGTCACGCCTTAAGTGTGTTTGAAACAGCGATAATTAAGCTTGCGCCTAACATTATTTAATAGCAATATTTTTTCCAAGACGATAACAAGTTCTACGCGGATGAAGTCGCGGGAAATAGCTAGTAATATATATATATATATATATATATACTTATATAAATATACATCCTGAATCAATTGGATTTCGCCCTGATTACGTCACTTTCGCGAGTGAACGAGTCTGGTGGATTTTCGTCGTATTACTCGTATTTGCTGAGTGGACGATTTCTGAACGATGTGCTCGACGTCTTCTTTTTCCTATATCTGCAGATATATTCAAGAATTCTTTGAGGATACCCAAGAAAAATAAAAAAAAGCAATATTAACAAAATAAAATAAAATATATAAATAATGTGAATAATTAAAGGCTTATAAAATAAGGTAGGTAGGTGGGTAAGGCCGTTGAGATTGTCACTTATAACACAAAAATAACACAGTCACTTTTGTGATACCATAACACAAATGCAACACAAAAGTAACACATTTTTTTTTAAAGATTGTTTCATACTAGTATTAAAATACAGGGTAAGGAAAAAAAAATTTTTTTTAACGTATTTGAATATATTTATAATGACAACATTTTAGATACGCGATCGATCGGTATTTGACTAAATCAGTATTTTTTTCTGATGATCTGCTTTTTTATACAGAAAAGATAATTACCTTTTCTTTCGGCGGCGACCTTCTAACATACCGCCAAAGATTGGCATTTGAACCCAAATATCTCGGTATATATCGATCTGAGAGAAAAAGTTTAAAGAATAAAACATGCTTATTTTTACGTATTTTTTACGATAAGAAAAGAAAATTTAAAATGCTTATAAAAAAAAAACAAGTCCTAAAACCGGCCAACTTTTTATTATACCCCAACCGTCGCATGCCGCGCGTGTCAGTCGCAGGCGATCGATCGCGCGCGGCTGCGATAGCCGCGATTCACGGAATTACACCTTAAGACCTAATTCAAGTTTGATCGAATGCGGCATCACTGGTGTACCTACATCGTCCGGTGATAACCTAAACTATCTAATAAGAAGTAATAGGTAAGTACATGAAAACTCGACCTATACTACGTTAACACACTTGATATTTGTTTTTTTCTGCAAATGCACTAAATAGTGAGTTTTGGTTGTCACCCGACGACCATTACTGCAAGAGTAATACGTTTAGTTAGAGTATTCAAATTTAAGTAAAAATTCGAATTAATCTTACGATAATAATAAAATGTTATTCTTTACTATTACAGTATTCTCAATCTGCATGACTCTTTACACTTGTTTTGTGTTACTGGACACAAAATTAGTGTTATGGTTAACACAAAAGTAACACAAAAGTGCCATATATATAACACAAAAGCAGTTTTTTACAAACGTTTTAGGTTATAAAACCAAATTCAGTTAAACTAGACGCAATTGTACATGTTTCATGTAAGCTAAACATAAACGAAAACAACCATACTAAAGTGAACTTCTGAAACGCTTACTTACTAGAGATATACATAAACACAAATTTTGACGAAAATATGCCACTCACCTTAAACGGTTCTCATAGACTGCTGTTGTGTAAATAAATAAAGAAATAAAGAAATAAATAAAAATAAATAAAAATAGACAAACTAAAAATGGCAGGTTATTTTTTTAAATATTGATTGAGACCTCAAGGCGTTGCCGTGCCAAAATACGTATTTCCCCAGTTTTCTGTTAATATTTAGGGGTAATTATGCATAACACAAAATTTTGTGTCACGAATGCCAAAACTCTGCCCACTAATCTAAAGATCTATAAAATACGCAAATCAAAGTATTTAAACACCGTTCTTGTACTAAAAGAAAGTAATTTGTCTAATCTTTCAAACGTATTTAAACGTTTTTTTGTAAATGTTCAAATTTGAAAATAATTCATAGTTTAAAAGTACTCGGAAAAAAGCGACACGGCATTTTCGACCAAAATTAGGGGGGTTTGGTGTACATAAATGTAAGTATTTTATAGAAACAACCACTTTTATTCACTGGTCGAAATGGGGAAATGCAATAATTGCTTTATAGAATGAACTAACAATAACGGCGGTAGTGCTTACACATGTGGAGAAAACGAACTGGAAAGTTTTGTTCAGACCAAAAGTAACAATGTCGGCGGCCTTACCCAGGTACTTAGTCTAAAGAAAGGATGCATGTATAGTTTAACTTTAGCTATAAGAAATTGCCACGCCCAGGGTTCCCATTTAATATTTCTACCACCTTATGTAACCATGGATTTGCAATAAATACATATGAGTACGAGTATATCGACGACGCAGCCATTTCACACACACGACAATTGTAGACTAAGAGGAATTGGTAACAGATCAAAATCGAATCAACGACCTCGTAACAAAAAAGGTTTTGAGCAAAAACCAGAGCACCATTTCTGACGCCAAGAGAATAAATATTATTTATCTACTATATTATCTGCATTCGCTTTTGGTTATACAGCTACATAATAGGGAGCTGAAAAGTAGTGTATAACACGCATATTAGGTACAGTCAGCATCATAAACATGTATACACTTGTGGTGGTCTAGGACATTATCGCTTAGAGATAAAGCCTAGAACCATCAAATGTGTATACATGTGAATGACGCTGACTGTACGTATGCATGCAAGGAAGATCAATACAATCTCCATAATAGGTATTACGAGTATGATGTGCCAAATTATGACCTAGAAGAGTTTGTTTTTGATTTTATCAAGACAATAGGCATGATGACACATTTTGAAAAACTGTTCTATAATGTTTAGAAACATTTATTATGTACAACGAATAAGATTTTTCAAGAGAGTATAATAGTTAAGTCGGAAAAAAATGCATTTTAGTTTTTAAATTTCAAATTGGCGCTAAAACGCTTGTCAGTGTCATGGCGTCCCGAGTGACGTCACTTTTGTATAAACAGAACGCAGACCTTTGCCGTTTGCTACCTAGATCGCGCAATTGCTCATTGAATGAACATAAATTAAAAAGTTTACAAGTCTTGCGCGGCCGTGCGAGCGAGAAAGCGGGACAATGACGTATGAAGATCTGACAGATAACATGGTTCTATCCCTGTCTTACTATTCGTTCAGTACGTAAGTTTTCTCTGTAATCTGTGGTAATGACCGTTAGGGGCCATCCATAAATTACGTCACACGTTAAAGTGGAGGGAGGGGGTCGACGAAGTATGACATTGTGTGACAAGGGGGTGGGAGGGGTTATAAATTCCGTGACGTCAGATTTAAAATCTATAATAATCTAAGTGTTAAAACACGAAGTTTAAACTATTACTTTACGAAAACCTCAAAAACATACATATGTGTAAATATAAGATGCCAATTGTTTTGTCGACCACTCGCTCTACTAGTGTTACTCGCCGATCGCCTAGGCGCCCTTTGATAAATGCCGACAAACGCATTGCGCCTAGCCTAGCGGTGATTTCTTTGTTTCTATTTCATTTGACCACTGACTTACGCGGATGAAACAACGTCGTTCTTAGTACTGCTATTTTATGATTTTTAACTTACGAAACAAGTATAAAAAGAACAAAGAAAGTGATTTTGGTAATTTTGATTTGTTAATTTTATTTTGAAAAATAATTTTGTTGGAAAGTAAACCAAACTGTTTGCACTCTGGTAGCGTTGCTAGGTTTTTGGTTGTTGATGACATGTGCTTGTCTAATAAGAAAATACGTAAACAATATGTTTTATTTTACCGTCCCGATTATATTAGTTTGAATCCACTCAAAACCTAATAGGTTATGGCCCAGGTCACGTTATTACATTGGGTACGTAAATAGTCAGTTCAAAAATCCGAAATGTCGGTAAAATCTGAAAATAAAGTATTGTCTTCGGCAACGAGTTCCGGAATATCGGTCAATTTTGAAAAGCTCAGTGGAATAATAAACTATGGAAACTGGAAGTTTTTAATGCGTATGTATTTGATTCACGAAGATTTGTGGGATTGCATCCAAGAAGCTACACCAGGTGTACCTAAAGTCACAGACGATCGCAAGCAACAAAAGACGCTCGCGAAAATATGTTTGATGGTGCAACCGTCATCGTTTTCTCATGTACGGAACGCAGAAACTGGATATGAAGCTTGGAACAAATTGAAAATAGCCTATGAAGACAGAGGTCTGTGTAGAAGACTTGGACTTTTGCGTACTTTGTTTGGATTGAAACTGGAACAATTTAGTGACATGGAAGCGTAGGTATCTCTTGAAGATCACAGACTTAGATCAACAACTACGAGACATAAATGCTCCATTGGATGATAATTTTCTGTCAGTATTGATGTTAAGTGGGCTACCGCCGAATTACGACCCACTCATTATGGCATTAGAGAACTCGAACATTAAATTGTGCAGTGAGACAGTAAAAAGTAAATTATTGCAAGAAAATTTACGCCGAGATATTGACAAGAGCGAAGAGAGTGCCATGTTTACAAACCGAGGTACGGTCAGCAAGCATTTCACAAAGGTTAAATGCTTCATATGCAAGAAACCGAATCATTATGCATCAAACTATCCAACCAAAGCTAACAAAGATGATAAACGGAGTGGGAAGAGTGAGAAAGCGTGGAACGGAACATTGTTAACTGCACTAGCTGTGGATATCAATTCGAACTCTTTTTATATTGATTCGGGGGCCACGTCTCATATGACGAATAATAAATCTCTACTACAAGACTACTTCGTGGACACTCCGCGGTTGGTGACAGTAGCAAATAATCAGAAGATGCAGAGTGAGGGGCATGGTACTGTGGAAGTACTGTTAAGAGGACACGATGAAACTACTAAAATAAGCGATGTCATTTACGTGCCCGGATTGTCAACAAACCTTATTTCTGTTGGCAAAATGACAGACAAAGGACTTGATGTGCACTTTACTGAGAAGAAGTGTCAAATTTAAATGGATCTTCAAGAGAAAACTCGGATTAGAAGGTCAGTTACTTCGTTACAAAGCTCGACTTGTAGCTAAAGGTTTCACTCAGGAATACGGCATAGACTATAATGAGACCTATTCACCTGTGGTTAGGTACTCAACAATACGCATCTTGCTTGCCCTGGCAGTCAATTTGGACAT
The DNA here is from genome assembly GCA_945867215.1 of Epinotia demarniana. Lineage (NCBI taxonomy): Eukaryota > Metazoa > Arthropoda > Insecta > Lepidoptera > Tortricidae > Epinotia > Epinotia demarniana. Next base: position 17,351,549 of record OX244266.1, on the reverse strand, counting down.
GAATGTTGACCACATGGACGTGAAGACAGCCTTTTTGAATGGCGACTTAAAGGAGACTGTCTACATGGAACAGCCTGATGGGTATAAAGTAGATGGTAAGGAGAACTATGTATTCCGGCTCAATAAAGCAGTATATGGACTGAAACAGGCGTCAAAAGCCTGGTATGACAAAATTGATAATGCTCTGACAGTTCTTCAGTTCAGGAAGTCACTCAGTGAGCCCTGTGTTTACATTAAATCGGATGGGTCTGGTAACCTCATTATAATAGCGCTATATGTGGATGACATCCTGATTTTCAGTAAAGATACAGCAGAGAAGAAAAAACTGAAAGAAGAATTAATGAGAACATTTGAAATGAAGGATCTAGGCCGAGCCAACCAGGTATTGGGAATGCGATTGATTCAAGATAAAAACAAAATTGTTCTTGATCAGAAAACGTACATACAGAAAGTATTAGAACAATTTAATATGGCAGACTGTAAACCAGTGAATACACCTTTGGAAAGCGGCATGAAATTTGAAAAAGGAGAACAGACAGATCTTGACTCCAAGTACAGAAGCCTCGTCGGTTGTATAATGTATATTGCTGTGTCCAGTAGACCTGACATTGCTCATGCGGCCAGCATATTAAGCCAGTTCAATAACTGTCATTCCGATACACACTGGAAAGCGGCGAAACGCCTTCTTCGATATTTGAAGGGAACTATAGACTACTGTATAGTGTATGAAAAGACCACATTATCTGTTACAGGATATGTAGATGCAGATTGGGCGTCTAACCAGATTGACAGACGTTCGTATACAGGTTACGTGTTTAAAATAGGAAACGCAGCCGTCTCATGGGAGAGTCGTAAGCAAAGAACAATAGCTCTTTCTTCTACAGAATCGGAGTACATGGCTTTATGCGAAGGAGCGAAGGAAGCTGCATTTATAAGAAGCCTTCTAAATGAATGCCTTGGAAAATACCTGTGACTTTGTACAACGATACTCAATAAGCACAAAAGATTTGCAATAGTCACACTAATCATAGTAGAAGTAAACACATAGATATCAGACATCATTATGTAAGACAGGTTGTAAAGGACAAAATCGTTGATATACAATATTTGCCTACTGAGCGTATGCCTGCAGATGTCTTGACTAAATCTTTAGGTAAAGATAAACATTTTAGTTGTGTTTCTAATCTTGGTTTAAAAACTGTTTAGTTTAAGGGCAGGTGTTGGAAAGTAAACCAAACTGTTTGCACTCTGGTAGCGTTGCTAGGTTTTTGGTTGTTGATGACATGTGCTTGTCTAATAAGAAAATACGTAAACAATATGTTTTATTTTACCGTCCCGATTATATTAGTTTGAATCCACTCAAAACCTAATAAATTTAAATAGTAATAAATAAAACTGATTTCGGAACCGCTGTTTTCATTCAATAATTTCTAAATGTAAATTTACTAAATATGTGACGTCACACTATGGAGGGGGGGAGTCTCACAAATGTGACCAGCTGTGACAAGGACGGGGGGAGGGGCAAAAAAATCATGAAATTCGTGTGACGTAATTTATGGATGACCCCTTATGGGTATTTGGGGTTGGTCTCAGACGGTCCTGAACGCAATTTGCCTAGTTGCCTAGTTGGAGTTTTGCCCACATTGCAGTTTGACCACCGAGCATTGACATTGCCTACAAATTGTAAAAATGTCTTTACTTAATTAACAAGAAGGCACGTACATTTAAAACCCAGATATCGTTTCTTTGCTTGCCAATAGACACGGAAGTCTTACAGTAATATCGTAATAAACACAGAACACATATATCAAGTCAAAGAGCTGTAGCCAACAAACACATGAATGCGCGCTGTAATTTTGGGCTCGACTTTTAGAGGGAAACCCTTTCCCGCGAATTGCTCCGTGACGCGTGAACACTCGGCGCACCCGGCGCCGGCGGAGGTAGGTATATTCTCGCACTAATATAGGTATATATATACGTAAGCCACTATAGTTGAAAATATCCTTTACGTCACACCTGGCCATAATGCGAGTTTTACTGCACGCTGCGCGTACGGGAAAACTCGCATTGTGGCCAGGTGAAGACGTAAAATTTTGTACTAAACACGGGCGGTAATTCGTGAAGCCCCAGAGCGACCGGTTCGGTTCGGGCCACAAACACCTGCGATCTGGGGCACTTACGAGTTCACCGCCCTAGTTGCGTAATGCACTATTCTAGACTTATGTCCCAGTCGAGTTCTCCAATACATGTCTGCATATATACCTATCAACAATACAGACACATACGTGCTATGTCAGCCACATTGACTGTGTACCTATAGATATTTTAGAAAATTTATCTACATAGAACTCGATTGTACAAGAACACTTTGTTTCTCGTCCGTCTGTCGAAAGTCTTCTTTTAAATTAAAATTACTTATTATCCGATCTGGTACTTACTACCTACTTCAAATTGCACATTTTACTGTCATCAGTAGGTCGATCACGTAACGCATTGCACGCGCGTCAGGTACTTAGATCTAAATGTCACTTAAGGATTTGCCACACTGGATGCGTTCTGCGGTCAGCGGTCAGGTCAAATTGAACGCAGGCCCCATTTAGTATGAACAATATTGTCGGTCAGGCAATCGGTCAGCTGTCGACGCAAGGCAAACGGTCAGCAGTACGGGCAGGGAAACCAGCCAAGTGCGTGTTGGGCCACGCGCAGTGTAGGGTTCCGTAGTTGCCTGTATTTCCTAGTAACATCGACACGCGCGAGCCAACTAAATGGTTGAGTCGGCGGAATTTGTACGAAAGTTGGCCTTTCTAAGTACATTTTAAGTTGGTCGACTATTACCTACTCGGTAACTAGTTATGCTTACTTAGCCGTGATAGTTTTCCTTTTAAATTCATTATATGTAAGTAGTACGTTCACGAATTTTTTCACATTCCCAGTAGCAGCCATTTAGGCAGGGGGGAGAGGACACATGATGACTCGAACAAAAATTAGGGCTTTAAAGCCCAATATCTCGCAATCGAATCACCAATTGAGAAATCGTTTTAAGTAACCTGTAATATTTTTAAACAAGCTATCCAACGATCCATCCCCACTTTAGGTGTAGGGGAAGTACCTCAAAAAAAATGTTTTTAGAGATTTTATTCTTCCGTTTTGTCGGCGTGATTGATTTATATACCCATGCCGAATTACAGTTTTCTAGTAGTAATGGTTACTGAGCTAAGCCGAAGACGGACGGGTGGACAGACGGACAGACGGACATGGCAAAACTTTTTAATTTCGTTATCTTTATAACTTTTTCATTGAATTTTCCAAGTCGTACAAGTATGGATGACGTCGTACGACATCTATAAACTCCTCTGTTCGTTCGTTAGACATTTTTTGGAAATATTTGTGTTAGATTTATAGTAGTCCGAATACACTCATATATGGGAACGTGAAACTGACAGTGACTGTCACCCGCTGCCCGCCGCCGCCGCCGCCGCCGCCGGCTGCCTGCCCGTACGCGTCCTTCCGTTCCTTCCGCGTGCTCGCACGGTCAGATCGCATATATCTATACAAAATAGGTATATAGGAACCGGCAATGTTGTTCATACATAAAGCGGGCTGCGTTCAATTTGACCTGACCGCTGACCGCAGAACGCATATGTGTGGCAAATCCTTTACACATTATATGGAAAAATGACAGATAAATTGTCCTAACCCGCGTTCGGAAAGTTACGTGACTACCCCTCAGTTCTAGAACACCGTAATCAATGATACGCAAATCTACTCATTATCTTATCACGGTCGCCTTGATGGCCTTTAACTTGAAGGAATGATTTACTTTAAAAACAAAGTTTTAACCGACTTCACTTTTGTACTCGCCATTTCTTTTCCAATTTACCACATGAACTGATTTCCGAGAGCAAATGCGTTGACTATTAGAGAAAAAATCCGAATCGCTGTATGTGGCCCGATAATATTTGAGGACTTCCGTCGATTCCACAAGGATCACCTTTGGCACTTCATTAGTTGCTATTTCAACGGAATCTTATCAGAATCTGTGACACACTTTTGTACTTTTAAGTAAATAATTGAGGAATTCCATAAGTCATCTGTGGTCTTCATCATCAATTCCACTTCACCAAATTTATGATTTCCGTATGTAAATACATGAGTTATATTAGAAAATACGAAAATTACTATACGCGTGCCTAACATAATTGAGGAGTTCCCTGAATTCCTCATGGATCAAAATGAATTTTTGGAAAAAATGGGACCCACCTGGAAGCAGTTGGTAGTGTACATGTGAAGAATAATACTGCTCATAAATGACGGAATTCTGAGATAACAAACATTTAAAAAAATACAACCGAATTGAGAACCTCCTCTTTTTTTTAAATCGGTTGAAAATAGTCAACAATCGATCCTATATTTATCGTCAAGTGAATTTTAGAGAGTGCAGGAAAATCGTAAACAGTCAATACATTGTTAATAGAGGCTAGAAAGAAGGCACAATAGATGAAAGAGCAATAGATACAAGTCGAACTATTGCACTTACGGCCGAGACATTATACTTACGAATTTTCACAACAAGGGAAGCAAATTTTCCAAATAATAATAAATGTTTCAATTAAATTACGAGAAATGATAATGATATAAGAATAATGATAATGAAACGCCTTAGAGCTCTTCCTACTGACGTCCAGTTTTTGGCGGGATAGGGTTTTCTGCAGGATTCCGTTTTAGTATACGTGCTACTAAAGTAACGTTCACGCGAGCATTCTGTTGAATTGAGAATCTACGCGTCATTGCTTTAACAATATAACTACAACTTGAAAAGTTGAAAAACCCCCGACATTTTCATTTCAAAGTCCCATATCTCAAAAACGGCTAAACAGATGTTGATGAAACATGGCTAAGAACACTCGGGATAAAATAATCTATGATATAAAAAAGCCGCATTCAAATCGGTCCATCCGTTTGGGAGCTACGAAACCACAGAGAGATACACAGACAGACACGTTAAACTTATAACTCTTTCCGTCGTCGTAAGTTAAGCGAAGTTAAGCGAACATAATAGAGTTTAAACAATATAATGCGTCTGTATATAGTAATATGGTTTCAAAAGAATCTAATCTTGAGGTTTTTCTGCAGCGAGATCAGTGATTCGAAACATGATTAAGCAATTTTCGCTTAATAGATAAAAATCACGAACATTAGGACTAAAATACACTTAAAATATTCGTACCAAATTATGCACTAAAGCTAAAAATATTAAAATTGCTTCTTAAAATCGGCAATATCATGTTTGAGAGAACTCAGTGATTACTTTTTTATTTAATTAAACGGTCATAAAATCAAAATTTAAAAAATCATGATATCCACGCTTCCGAGCACGCACTTCCATCTCGCTCACGCTTATGCGCAGTGAGAGTGAGAGTAGACCATGAACCTACGGCGCCTTAATGAATGATTTCTTTTATTTTTTATTAGTAAGAGGGTCCAGAGGCAAGAAAAAACAATTTAATGTTGCATTTGTACCTACATTTATAAATTAATCGTACCTGGAACCTGCGTTGTGCACGTAATAGGGGCATCATTTGGTAGCTTACATTTCAAGCTCCAATTGTAGTTAATTAAAATTTAATGACACGTAATTTCCGGCACTATAAATGTAGGTACTTAGGTTGGGTTGGAAGTACAACTCTCTCTGCAGTAGAGCTGTCATACAGATTTCAAGCTAGGCGCCCGCCGGGCACTCAACCGCAGACTGAAACCTAAAACCACTGCAGCCAGCAACCTACTCGCTTACTTAGTTATTTAACTGTCCATACGCTCAAGTTCCCTTCCTAGATAAAATTTGAGCTACTGTCTTTCCTAATAACCCATCTATATGACAAATCAAAGTACGATAAACAAACGGTCTTGGTAAATCACAAACTTTTGTGTGAGTGTGGACTGAGAGACCACTTGGTTTTTAATGCTTTGTAAGTGGAAAATTTAGTAGTAGTAGCGAATTACTTTGTAAAAAAATCCTGGAATTCGTAAAGAATTCACTAAAAAGTTATACAGCCAAAACTAAAAAGTTATTAACCAAACCAAACGACAAACCTTTCCATAGTGTTTATATTTTAGTATATTTTAATTCATATTGTTTGTACGATATTCCCACAGCGTCAAACGACTCACCGCTACTGTGTCCATCCACCGCCTCGGGTCCCAAGGGCTAGGCTGAAGGTTCAGGGGTGATCGTCCAGCTAAATATGACGTACACAGGCTCCTAGGTCACTGGTAAACGCACTCTTCCAAGGGGGAAAGGTCCTCAACGCACACACGATATATAATGAGAAAAAGTTGCTTTCGCGGCGCCGCTAGTTAACGAACTGATTTTGACATTGTGCGTGTCACTGCATCTTCATATATCCGCTTCCGGCGGGTGGCGCTGTTAGCGCGTTGGTGTTGCCACCCCGAAGGGATGACGGCTTCAAGACAAGAAGCAGTAAATCGCTAGAAGCTGGTAGGGATACCATACATAATAGAAACAAAATTAAATTGACCCTTAAGATTGTGTCTTCAGTCAAAGAAACTAACGATATCAAAGTTACATAAAAAAATAGTGTTCCTGTACGGAACATGCCGCTCACCTTAAAAGGACTAGGGTGCTTTTAACGAGAAAGTACACTAAAGCTAACATATTTTAAACACCTAACTTAAGTACTAAGATTAAGTTGTAACGATTACAAATTATTCTAAGGGAAGCGGGCAAATTTTAACGACAGGGCGTTTATAAAACGTGTTCCCTGATTTTAAAGTTACTACCCGAGTAACGTTATCTGAGCCAGGATGAAGAGCATGAATGCGCGCGAGCCGCCACTGCAGCGGTGGGAGCTGCTCGTCGCACACCACGACGATGGCTCCTTCGCGCACGGGCGCGCCGTGGCTCTGAAGCCACTTCTGGCTTTGCTGGAGCTCGTGGAGGTACTCCCGACTCCACCTTTTCCAGAAATGCTGAGTACACTGCTGTACCCAACGCCATCTACTAAGGCGACTTGGATTTTCGTCCGTTAAGGGAACGTCTGGAAGGGCCCTTAACGGCTCTCCCACAAGAAAGTGGGCTGGTGTTAAAGGAAGGGGATCCGCAGAATCCGCGCTCATCAGACACAGAGGCCGTGAATTAAGTACGGCTTCAATTTGGCATAGCAGCGTATGCATCTCATCGTAGGATTGAGTACGCGTGCCCACCACCCGATGTAAATGATGTTTAAAACTCTTTACACCAGATTCAAATAGACCACCAAAGTGGCTCGCATAGGGAGGCTGAAATCTCCAAGTTATGCCCTGTTGAAGGGTTTGTTTATGCAATTCGTTTTGTACGACATCGTTGCGCAAAAACGTATATAAGTCTTTCAGGTAATTACTACAACCGACGAAATTTCGGCCGCAGTCTGAATAAATGTCAGTACATAAACCTCGACGGGATGTGAATCGTCGTAGGGCCGCGAGGAACGCTTCAGTGCTAAGGTCTGAAACGATTTCGAGATGAATTGCCTTTACGCTCATACATACAAATACGGCGACGTAACATTTAATTATTTTAGCATTGCGCACATTGTTTGCGCGCACGTAAAATGGACCGGCGTAGTCTACCGAGGTCTTAACAAAGGGTCGCGCGGGACGGAGGCGCGGCGCGGGCAGCGGGCCCATGCGCGGCTGCAGGCGCGCGGGCTTAGCGCGAAAACATGGCACGCAGCGGTGCACGCGCTGACGAACGATGTCTCGACTCGACAAAATCCAAAACCGCTGTCGCAGTAAATATTGCACCGATTGAGGTCCGGCGTGCAAATGACTCACGTGAGCATCGTCGATAATGAGGTCAGTTAAAGGGTGTTTTTTAGGAAGAATTAATTGGTGTTTCGATTCGAACGGTAAAAGTGACTTATGAATTCTCCCTCCAACTCTTAAGAGGTTGTCTTTGTCCATGAAAGGCGTTAGACGCTGTAAGCAATGTGAGGATAATTTGCCTCGAGAAATATTTTTTATATCGTCCGCGAAAACGGAATGTTGAACGACGTAAATAAGTCGCGTTAATGCGAAATTATATTCGGGCACAGTAATATAGTTTGGAAACGATACTACAGCCTTTTTTGACAGTTTATAGAACCGAAAAACGTATGCCGTAACTCTAACGAGTTTACCTAATGTTGAATATCGTGAAATTATTTCAACATCCTGTATTTGATCAGTAGTAGACGCGTTTGATATTAGCGGTATGATCGTGCGTTTTTCTTCGTTCGTAGTAGGAATATGTTTTGAAACGGGCCAGGCGTCTTGGTCCCTTTTGAGCCAAGCAGGTCCGTGAAACCACATATCGTGCTGTAGAAAGGCAGAGGGAAGCATGCCTCGCGAAGCTGAGTCGGCCGGGTTGTCGGCCGAGGGCACATGGCGCCAGCACTCGGCGGGCACCAGGGATAAAATCTGGCTAGTGCGGTTTGATACGAACGTTTTCCACTCGTGCGGTGGCGAGCGGAGCCATGCTAGCACGATAGCGGAGTCAGACCACGCATAAATCTGATCGCGATCTATGCGGCCCTCATACGTTTGCATAACCTTATCTATAAGGCGGGATAAAAGCGCCGAGGCTAGAAGCTCGAGACGCGGTACGGTCAAACGCACGCGTAAAGGTGCGACGCGGGTTTTCGCAATGACGAGATGTGTGGTGACGTCACCATCTCCATCTGTTAGACGTATGTAAACGCACGCGGCGAAACTGCGTTCCGAGGCATCTCCGTATCCATGGATTTGTATGGAATGCGAATGTGTGAAAATATGACGAGGAAAAGATACTTGGGATAAGAGTGGTAACTCGTTTGTAAAGGCCGTCCATGCGTTAACAATGTCGACCGGCGGGACCGAATCCCAATCCACCTTAGCTATCCATAACAATTGTACTAAGTACTTCCCATACAAAGTGACAGGCGACAAGAGACCTAACGGGTCGTACCATTTGGCTATCTCGGAGAGAATAACTCTTTTTGTACATATAGCAGTGGTGACTTGAACTTTGAAATTAAATGTATCGGAACTAGGGTTCCACTGGAGGCCGAGAACCTTAGTTTTATTATCGCTCTCCATTTCTGCGAACGGAACATTCTCCGGCCGCTCACCATGAGAACCTGGCGGCAGCACCGCAGCGAGTATCGCAGGCGAGTTGCTGTGCCACTTGCGGAGTTCGAATCCGGCGGTACGAAAAATATCAATTAGCTCCTGTTGCAAAGCTAGGGCTTTCGACTCCGTGCTTTCACCTGATACCACGTCATCAACAAATACAGAGTCTAACAGAACCGGAGCAGCAAGCTTGAAACGTGTTGCCTCGTCGCGGGCTAATTGTTGAATTGTGCGCAACGCGAGAAAAGGCGAGGCGTTAATACCGAATGCGACCGTGCGTAGACGGTAATCGCGTAAAGGTTCCTCCGGTGATTTCCGCCAAAGAATCCGCTGATAATCGCGGTCGCATTCTCTAATTAAAATATTGCGATACATTTGTTTAATGTCTGCTGTAAATGCGATGGAATTTATGCGGAATTTTAAAAGCACGTCAACGATGTCCTGATGAAGTTTCGGACCCGTTAATAAAACATCGTTAAGTGAGTATCCACTGGATGTTTTGCATCCAGCGTCAAACACGACCCTGGTCCGTGTCGTCTCGCTCGATTCCTTGACCACGCAGTGGTGCGGAATCCAGTAATTCGGACTTGGCTTATCACACTCCACGGCCTCCATATGATTTAAATCAAGATACTCTTGAAGGCACGCATGATAATCAGCTTTTAATTGAGGATTACGTTCAAGTCGGTACTCAAGTTTTCTAAACCGTGCCAGGGCGATTTGTCGCGACTCGCCGAGAGGGGGCGCGGCGGGCTTGAACGGAAGCGCGACGACGTACCGCCTGGTCTCGTCTCGGGTATGCGTCTTTTGGAAAAAGGATTCGCAAAGATGTTCGTCAGGAGTGTAGATCCGTTTTTCAGGAAGCGACTCCAGCTCCCAGAAACGCTGCAAATTGTCATCGTCGAATGAGCTAAAGCAGGCCTGGAGTGCAGTCGGCATCGGGTTATTAACGGCAACCCTACCCAATAACAAGTACCCGAATATGCTATTCATAGCAATAGGCGAACCCGGCGTACCTGTTATCACATTATCTAATAAAACTTGGGATAGTATATCCGCGCCTAAGAGCATCTCCACCGGCTGGGGAGTGCCGAAATCTGGATCTGCCAGAGTTAAATTATTTAAATGAGTCCAACCCGTCTGACACAATGGTACACTCGGCATACGCATCGTTAAGTTAGGTAAAACTAAAGCCTCTACGAGTATCGCAGGATTATGTTTACCCCTAGGTGTAATGAAACATGAAACGACACCTTTAGGTTGTACGGGTTCCGTATCACCAATTCCGAACACCGGAATATTCGCGCGATTACGTTGTAATTGTAATCGTTGTGCGCATGCCTCGGTCATAAACGTCGCCTGACTACCCGTGTCAACCAGGCAACGGACCGTTGACAGCTTCGAACCACCTAAACATACGTCAACAAGTGCAGTGGACAATAAAACAGTATCCGCCCGAACGCTAGATGCTTGAATCGGCGCGCGGGCCGCACAGTTACCAAGCAAAACTTCGCTATTTGCCAACGGATTCGCGACCGTATCGGAGGTGCACTTCTCCGTAGGAGAGAGTGAGACCGAGCGCGCGCGCTCCTCCGTAGGAGGGAGCAAGACGGCCGTAGACTGCACGGATGCGCTTAACTCCGCAGGCATTGATGGGGAGTAATAATGAATTAAAGTATGATGCCTTTTATGACATGTCCGACATACAAAATTTGATTTGCAACTTCTAACGTCATGACCAATATTCAAACAATTGTAACAAATGTTTTTATTTTGAACTAACGAATACCTATCGCGCGGTGACAAGTTTAAAAACTTCGAACATTTTGTCAACGAATGTTGAGCTTCACAACACACGCAATTAGGTTTGATTTTGCTTGAACCTTGGTCACTCGTTCGAGTCTCAGCTGAGCCCGTAGCGGGGGTGACGTTAGCTACAAACGACCGTTTGGCGGGCGACGACGGCGCGGCACCGGCGCTCGAGCCGCTCGCGCGATTCCAGTACTTTCCGCGACTGCTACCCACATCTGAGTTAATATTTTTAGCGGACTGCCCGCGAACAGAATCAATTATTTCTTCCGCGGAAATTTCCCGTTCTAGAAATGAAATGAATGTGTCTACATCGGGAATATCGGACGTATTTACTATTGACCGTTCGAATAAACGTCGAGTAGTATGAGGAATTTTACGTAGTAAAATATTTAGAAGCATGAAACTCCACTGTTTCACGGGAAACTCCATAACCTCCAGTGCTTTAATGTTTTCTTGATAAATGTTAAGTAGATTTCGCATACTCTGCGTGGATTGATCGCAGCATGACTCGATATCTAGAATTTTGTCGAGATGTTTTGATGCGATAACTCTTTTGTTGTCATAGCGGGACACCAAAATATCTAACGCGATTGAGTAATTATCGTCAGTGATCGGGATCGATTTTATGAGGTTATGCGGTTCGTTTTTAACCGTGAGAAGTAAGTACCTAAACTTTTCGGCGTCAGTATAGGCGTTATTGCCGTGTACAAGCGAACGGAACAAATCATAAAATGACGGCCAATCAGTTTGTTCACCACTGAAAGTGGGTAAAGGCAATGTGGGAAGTTTCTTAAACGCCTCGGGCTGTGCCGCCATGAAAGGCAATGAGGGACGGCTCATGCGCCGTAGCTCTTCTTCCTTCTTCTTCAAATTGGATAAATGCGTTACTATTGCATAGTACAAATCGTTAAAATCGTTACGGATCTTAATCTGTTCCTCTTTATTAAAACATTTTAATTTAATTAACGTTTTTTCGATTCTCGTCTGGACTTTAATGAACTTTCTCTGAAAAGAAACTAAATCAGTAGTTCGCGAGCGAAACTGTTCTTGATCAGTTGCTGCAAACTGAATAGTGCGTTTGAGGTCATCGAGGATGAGTTCTCTTTCGAAAATATCTTGTTCGCATGGATTCTCGTCGTCGGCCATTTTGTTAGCCAACGATTCCGCGCTAGTACTTTGCAAACCTGGCGGATCTGGCATGCTATAGTTATTTTAAATAACGAATGTTACGAGACAAGAAGACACAACTTGGAAGGTACAATCCGGCTCGAACGGATCAAATTATATATATGTACGATATTCCCACAGCGTCAAACGACTCACCGCTACTGTGTCCATCCACCGCCTCGGGTCCCAAGGGCTAGGCTGAAGGTTCAGGGGTGATCGTCCAGCTAAATATGACGTACACAGGCTCCTAGGTCACTGGTAAACGCACTCTTCCAAGGGGGAAAGGTCCTCAACGCACACACGATATATAATGAGAAAAAGTTGCTTTCGCGGCGCCGCTAGTTAACGAACTGATTTTGACATTGTGCGTGTCACTGCATCTTCATATATCCGCTTCCGGCGGGTGGCGCTGTTAGCGCGTTGGTGTTGCCACCCCGAAGGGATGACGGCTTCAAGACAAGAAGCAGTAAATCGCTAGAAGCTGGTAGGGATACCATACATAATAGAAACAAAATTAAATTGACCCTTAAGATTGTGTCTTCAGTCAAAGAAACTAACGATATCAAAGTTACATAAAAAAATAGTGTTCCTGTACGGAACATTGTTTGAACCGAGGGATCACAAACAAATACAAATTTCTTTAAATCATTAAAGATAAGTCTTTACTAATATCTATATAAAGATTAATATTTTTTTCAGTTTTTAATTCAAGCGGTTAGGTACATTTAGAAAATGGCTACTTATCCGTCCATCATTTAGGAACTATCGAGAGAACAACCTAATGTATTCACTCCTTAATTAACATGATGGAGTTAACGTTACTACTGACGTGCAAATTGTGCCCCAATTTATAATTATTGCATAGCAAAGTAAATCATAAGTCTTTATATTATAGGTATAGAGTTTAGCTGCCCGGGCGGCCGCAACCACTTACAGCAAAAACGGGAAAAATTATAGCTCTATGTTAATCCAGAAACTCCACTCTCCACTTATACACAAGATAATAAAGCATTTTTCAAATCATATTACTACCCCTTTCCTCATGAACTCGTAGAGGTATCAAATTGAAATTCATATCAAATACTCAGAGGTCTATAATACCTTTAATACCTAGAGTACGGAACCCTCGGTGCGCGAATCTGACTCGCACTTGGCCGGTTTTTTGTTTTAATTATTTAAGTGAAAACTTCTTTAGCGGCGCTGTGAACTTTTTGGGATGGGGAAAAATTGTTAAACTCGGACAGGTGTAGGAGCGTAGGAGGTCAAGTGACGTGTAGGAGCGTAGGATTTAGTTTTGCCAATTGCCGCAATACAAAAAGCGGGAGTTGCACTATAAAACGCGGACTTTTTAAAGTGTTTTTTTTTTATTAAAAAAAAACAAGTTTTTTTTAAGCAATTCGCAAGTTTTCACTTCTGCCGGCACTCCCGGAGTGCAACCCAGTCTTTATTATTTTCTTTTTTGTTTTTGTTTGTTTTTATATAATGTTAGATTTTATTTTAATTGATTTCATATTATGTTTTATTTCCGTTTTTTGTTACCTACTCGTATTGTTATGTGTTACCTATGTGCCGTGTCCTCACTGGATAGAGCTAACGGAAGACCAGCTCTGGCTACAAAGCAAGTAACACGCTGAGTTGTGCTCATTTTTGACATGGCACAGATTCACTTTTTTATTTATTCTATCTTTGTCTTATAATAGTGCGTTGTGTCACGAATAAATGTTTTATTCTTGATTCAATTACTATACATTGAAAAATATTATTACGTCACACCTGGCCATAATGCGAATTTTACTGCACGCTGCGCGCGTACGTGAAAACTCGCATTGTGGCCAGGTGAAGACGTAAAATTTTGTACACAACACGGGCGGTAATTCGTAAAGCCTCAGAGCGCATATTTATGACCCTCACCTTCGGTTCGGGCCACAAACACCTGCGATCTGGGACATTCACGACTTCACCGCCCTAGATACGTAATGCACTATTTCACTCATTTAAAGTGGAAAAAAGGGGATCCTGTTGTTTTACCAAATTTATTTTGGGCAAATTTCATTTCCCAAACAAATTCTAGCAACTATTTTGTTTGCCAATGCAAACTTTGGCACAATTTTAATACGAATATTTTCATGACGTCAAATTTTCATTCACCAAAATATTATTACGAAAAATTACATTATGGTATGTAGTCTTTTAGCAAATGCTTTTAGAAGGCAAAACAACATTAGACAATCAACATTTCATCAAGTTAATGTTATGGCAAACTATAAATAGATAAACATCACAATTGTTTGGGTTATGACATTTTAACAAAATACTATTAAAAAAATGCACGGTTAAGTAGGTTGGTAGGCAAAGGCGTTAAATTAGGTTAAGGCAGCGGAAAAAGGGGTCTCGGGGGGCGAATCCTCCTAGCAGTAAAAAAAACAAACAATCGTAACAACGGTATTATTTGGTAGGTTAGGTTAGGGTTAGCTTGTGTCCCTTAGACCGGAAATAGGCACCCCGCGAAGCGGGGTGACGTCGACACGCTGGCGGTTAGGTTAGAATTGCGACTTCTACACAAATTAACGCACAAAAAAAGTTGATATTTTATTGTGTATCTTGTACACCATTGAAATAAAGATGCAAATGATTTGTCATTGAAGAGTTCCTTTGCGGATTAACCGACGGAATAGAAATGGTCAATTAAATATTGACGATACAAATCATTTGCCTAATTTTGTTTTGGTTAAAACATATTATGCCAACTAACATGACTGAATGAAATTTGGTCAAAGTACCAGTTGGTAAAAGAGATATTGCCTAAACATGAATATGCCAAATATAAGGTTTGCGTAAGAATTATTTGTCGAGTGTTAATTTGGCAAACGATTATTTGGCAAATGAAATTCTACGAAAAATGTTTTGGGAAGTGATAATTTGTCAATTTTTTTTTTTGGTTAAACAAAGGCAAGGCTATCGGGCAAAAAAACCAGTACTGGCTAGAAATAGCGGAGGCAACTTGGCGCGAGCGATTCGCTTCATTACGCAATAACGCCGCCACTTGCAAACTTAGGCACATTTTGAATACGCCAATTAAACATACCTATTCGTTAGGAGGTTTTCCCGGTCTGTTTCGCTAACCACACGCTTCCATTTTTCGTTAGTTCGTATCGTTGTATCATAAACTTAGAAGAATTCTGTTCTGTTTTTGTACAGTCAGAAAAGTTTTTCGGTATGTATATAGATACTTCTGTATGGAAGGTTATACAGAGATCACTTTACTCTGCAGCTAACTTTACCCATACATAACATTTTCAACCTTGATAAATATACAACATACTGCAGATTTAGTTATTTTTGTCCATTTCGATCCCAATAACAATATGTGTGAACAAAATGAATCGAATTGAGATCTTTCTTCTTTCTTTCAAATCAGTAATACCTATTTAGAATCAAAAAAATATATCAATGACGAAGTACAGAATAGTTTGGACTTGACATAAACAAAACAATTACAGGTAACCAGGGGACCGATTTTTGACTTTCGAGCGCTCGACTCTTTTACTCGAAAACTGACATAAAATATGGAATGCTATTTTCAATAAGCTATATAAAATTTAAAAACGAGTGGTATTGACCACTCCTTTTCAATTCTAAATATTAATAGAATAGAAAGTAAGTGTCAGCCATTTGGATACTACAAACGAATTTACTTTCATTTGATTTTCCAGCGCTCGTAAGTCAAAAATCGGTCCCCGTCACCATACCACACATTACACTACACTAGACACACTATACACTACAGGAAAATAGGCAATGCATGTGAATCAACTGTGTTTTATGACTCCTCTACACAATCGGCGATCACAAACGATTACGGGCGAGCACGATTGTGTAGAGGGCGTACTCGGCTGTACTCGCCGATCATCGTCTATGATCGCCTGCGACCCGTCGGTTTTTGGCCACGCATCAAAGGGAATTAAAAGGAATCGCCAACTACAGACGATCGTGTAGATGCTTGCAAGATGATCGTGCCGATTATAGACGATCACACGATCAACGATCATCGCCGATAGTGTAGAATGGCCATTAAAATCGAGCGAAACAAAACAAATGCAACTCTGTTCCATAGAATAGTATAAAAGAGGAAGAAAACGAGAAAATGTTTACCAACAGATTAAAAAAAATCCTACTCGAAAAATGTTACTAATACCCTTAATGACTTCTTTTCAGCTAAACTTACAAGTTTCAAACTTATAGTTCTCTTCCGTAGTAAATTCATTATTATCGTTTTAAGTTTTAAGCTTATAATAATTGTATTTGTAATAGTAAGTTTCAGCTGCGCCCCACCGGGTATCATGAAAATGTTATATCTGTATACGATGGCTTGAATAAACGAATAAGAATGGTATAAATTCCAACAAAAAGGCGGATGCCTGGACCTCTGGGTGCCTTTGTGAAATAAATACCTTTGCTGTCAGCAACGCGCTGGCACTGTCAGGTTCTCTACTCGAAAAACAGATTGTATCGGCCCCGCGCGTTGCGCTACGAAAGGGTTGACTATAAAAATACCTATGTCTCAAGCTGCCGTAGGGTGCTTGTTATTGAAGGTATTTAAATTAAATTAACTTAAGGTGTATCATATTACCTACTTAGATTATAACTTTGAGTACTTAATATATATATGTCGCAGTGAAATGGCCAAAACAGAGATTTGAACAAAACCCTAAGGGATATGATCAAATCACGCAGGATGTTAAAATGGCGAATCCCTTTTATCATTTACCTAATACAAATCAGTCATTTGATCAAATCTCTGAATCTGGTTAGTGAAATGACGAAATCGGACAAAAAAGGCAACTCGTTTTTTCATTTCACTAGATTTGTTTAGTGATTTGATAAATCCCTGAAACGCGTCAGTGAATTGACGAAACTAACTCGCAGATATTGGCTCCTAAATCATTAGTCATTTAAACGGTTCTGGGACTTAGACTCGGATAGCGGATAGGTTAGAAGATCTTCTTGGTTATTTTTTTTTGAAAAATCTTTATCGCGTTAGTTTCGTCAACTCACTGACGCCTTTCAGGGATTTTATCAAATCACTAAACAAGTCTAGTGAAATGAAAAAACGAGTTGCCTTTTTTGTCCGATTTCGTCATTTCACTAAACAGATTCAGAGATTTGATCAAATTACTGATGTGTATTAGGTAAATGAAAAAATGGATTGGCCATTTTAACATCCTGCGTGATTTGATCATATCCCTTAGAGATTAGATCACATCTCTGTTTTGACCATTTCCCTGCAACATATATAAATATTACACTTTGAAATTATTTCAGTTATGTGTATACAGAGCGTATTAAAAATGGGGTGTGAACCGAGCAAGGACATATTCGGTATTAGCGCATTGCGATTCCAAATACCTATATGCATTTGAATATGTTTTTTGTTTATTTTTGTTACTGAATTTGTACGAAAATTGGCCTTTCCAAGTACACATTAAGTTGGTCGACTATTACCCGGTAACTACTATACTTATGCCTACTTGTCCGTGATAGTTTTCCTTTTTATTACATGTACTACTGCCACGAATTTTTTCACATTCCCAGTCTCGAACAAAGATTAGGGCTTTAAAGCCCAACATCTCGCAAATGAATCACTGATTTGAAAAATAGTTTTAGGAAACCCATAATATTTTTGAACGAGCTATCCAACGATAGCCCACACCATTGGTTTAACGTGAAAAAAAAAATCATCTTCGCTTTAGGTGAAGGGGAGGTACTTACCCTAAAAAAATTTTTTGCATTAATGACCGACACATCATGTAACATACAAAAGAGAGTGCAGATACGTACGGATAAACAACCTCTTCTTAAAATAGGTTTGAATCAGAAGGGTGCCGAGCTGGGCTTGGTTCCGCTACTTTTTTATGTAGGTACTGTAACCCCCAATTTCATTTCGATAGGTGATGATTTCTGGGATACAAAGTACGTCTGTTAATCCAATATGGATTAGGTGATTCATCCAAATCGACGAAACAACCTTCCAACACGCAACACACATTTCAATATTTATAATATACCTACGGGGATTAAATGTAGTATTTTTTATATGTTTCGCGACGAAAGCTTAATACACAAACTCATTTCGCCGACCGCACTGTGGAATTAGATGTATACAGGCTAGGCAAAGCCCATTGCGTGGTTTAATTAAATCCGCGTAGAATATAAATTAAATTGTCTTCATGCTTTTTCCTTGCGATTACAGCTGGAAAACATTTCCCTATGGACGTCGCCCAACGTACCGAATCCATAGCTGAAGATAGTTGCATTAGCTCAGGTACTGACTCCTAATATTTGCCTACCATCAACATTTATTAAGGTTTATTGTCACCCATGTTTTCATAGTAGTACGTTAACGGACAAAATGCGAATTTCTTACGATCGCAGTACCTACATTTTCCAAGATGACGGTGTATCTGCAATTTTCTGGTGCAGGGACTTTTGGGAGATGAAGATAGGGCCTAGGCCTAGCACGGTACCAATTTACGTATTAGTTTTCGAGATTGATCAATATCAGTAGAGATTTCACACAATATAACTTGTGATCATCAAGTTGTACCTGGTACGGGGTTATAACTTGTAAGTCAGGGAGATCAATAGATTTAGAATAATATGCATACATTACATTCATAGTAGAATGAGGAAAGGAAAATACCGGGAAATCTAAACTGACTTAAAAATCGCATAAATAACAAGCACCAAGAACGCTCTCTGTCATCGCATCCTAGCCAAATAGTATTTTATGCAACTTTTCTATAAGTAGGGTCTGAAAACGCGAGTGTCGTGAGTTGCGATGCGAGCCTTGGCGAGCATCGCAATCAAAGACGCCACGAGCGTTTTAAGACCAAGTTATACACAGTTGCATACAATATTTTTTCTACGACTAATTTTAAATAAATAGCATTTGACTTTTCAGGCAGTAAGTCTTCCGTTAGTTCTATTAAAATATTCTTCGTCCATTTTAAAAGTAACGTACACATTTTTCTTCACTTCACAAACACGAATCAAATCTTTAAAAAAGTTATTAATAACGAATAGTTATCAGATTTCGTCTTCTAATTTTTAACTGGAACTTTGGTGGGACATTAGAAATATGACACATTGTCACCGCTTGTTTATGGTCTGTTTTGTTTTTAATTTCCTTGCATTTGCCATCCGAGCCAAACTGAATCCGGATCCGAACCGAATCGGATCGGTTTATGTTTATAAATAATACCAATAATTGGTAAAATATATATATTAACACACAATACATGATAATTTATTTTTATTTTAGTAAATAATTTATGTTCTACAAATGTTTGAGAGTAAATAAAAACTTTTGCTTTTATGAAAAATGTATGAACCATAAAAGTACGCTAAACAATGCGTTTAGGGCCATAGAGCGTAGAGTTTTTCGACGACATTTTATCGGTGTCATTGTATTTGAGCTAAAGCCTGTATAAATGACCGATAACGGTACAGGAGTAGAAAAATACCTTTTCACTCTTCCTATTCGAAAACAATAGTACATTTTACAACTAGTGTGAAAAGAATGTCTTTTTACCACTAGTACCGAGGTATCTTGCCACGAGCTGAAAGCGAAAAATAATAAATTAATGTATCATTGCGATAAAATATGCTTGCTTCGAAGTTATTTTTGAACGAACCCATACTTTACAAATGACACTGCCAGTGACAACATACTATTGGAATCAGCGCCATCGGCCTCGAGTTGAGAAACTAAATTGACACTTGGCAGTTGACACTGACAGTATTCATAAGGATAATATTTAGCTTGCCATAGCCCAATGCAGATAATTATAATACTGAAACGACATTAATTAGAACCTTTAACATTATCAAAACAGAAGTACAAGACATTACAGTATCAACAAACAGAAACAGATCATGCAACAAGAGTTTTAGTGCCAAATTTGTGGTCTGCGACATGTGACCAAAATATCATGAATTGTTTGAATATTTGAAGACTATCAAGGATAATTAGAGGTAAAAGAAACATTAAATCACATTATTAGTTATGTTTAAGGTTATTTTTTGAACAAGAAGCTGGTGAAATCTATAAATGTTACTAAATTATTAACATTTTGCAGGTCCCTAACAAATTGGCGGAAGGATAATATTCACTCAAAGTGGCTCCTAGGAAGTCAACCAGTCAATTACTATGTACCTACAACTGCTGCTCAAGTGCCACGTTGATGACCAATTGACCATGTTTAGAAGAAATGATGATTATGTTTAACATTACGGAAAGAGAACTATATCAAATGAGGTCTAAGAAGAATGACTTGCTTTTGTGATTAAATGAAAATTAAAAAAATATATACTTGTATTAAAACAAGGTTGATATCAGAAATATTTTATTTTCATTAATAATTATAGTAATTGGTACAATTAGTGCAGTTCATAGTTATGTTGTGAGTTCTTCCATGTAAATTAAGTGTCTGACTAGTCAGGCATGGTGTATTTTCAGGTTCCTGCTGTTGTAATAATTCCTGTGGGTCAAAGTTAGAGGGGCTATGTGTAATCCAAGTGTTCTTGGCACGTGACGGTCCTGGTTGGTTAACAGGGCTGGGTGTAACCAAAGTGTTGTTAGCATGTGACGGTCCTGGTTGAGGTTCAGTATTAACAGGTACATTAAGACCAGATTGGAATGTGGATGACGAAAATTCTGTGGACTCTTGCGACTCTACATTAATTGATTTTGCAATTTGTTTTCCAATTTTTAATTTGTTATTCATGGAGTTTTCTATGTATTCTTCTGCTACATTACTTGACCGCCAACCTCCATGCCTCTTCAAAATTGTTATGTCTGCTCCTGAGTCGGCAAGTAATGTAGCAGAGGTTCTCCTAAATGCATGTCCGGTGTAAAGATTTGCATCAGGCAAATTTAAGTACTGAGCGATATCTCTCGGCATATTCCCAAACTTGTTTAAGCCTATTACCTGGGCAGTGCACCTTCCTCTTTGAAAATTCTGAAAGAAACGGTCACTTTTGCTCTTAGAAGACCGCAGACTCTGATATTTCTTGACTATTTCTGCAAATTGTCCGTCAATAGTGAAGGACCTGGGAATTTTATTTTTTGTATTTGGTATTTTGACAAGAAGTATGTCCCCATGTGTTTCTATTTCTTTTACTGATACATTTGTGAGCTCTTCGCGTCTGCATGCGCCACAGACTCCAAATATAAGAGCAACCTATGAACAAAGTTACATATTTATTATATATTGTAAGACAATTGTTTATTTCATTCTATTTTTTTTAACTTCCTACTTTATTTTTAGAGTTAATTTACTTAAATTGTGTACATATTTTATTAGATTTATATTTAAGTTTATACCTTTGTAGCTAGATGTTGCTGATCTGGAGCTTCATTAATAAACGTCTCAATTTGTTCAGCTGTTAGTACCTTCGATTTTTTACTCTGAAATCCTGCACTTTGCCTTTTTAAGAAAGCAGTCAATCTGGTGTAAGTTTTTATATCTATGTCATGTTTTAACTTTATAACAGCTTTCAACATAGAATATTTTGACCATAATGTTGATGGCCGATAGGTTTCAGACAGCTCTTGAAAATACGCCATCAAAACAGTCTCTGAAAAAGACTTTGCGTTATGTAAGGTTTTCCACTCGATAAATTTTACATAGACGGCATTATATTGGTTTTTAGATTTTTCTGGAATAACACAGTCATTGGCAATTGCTGCTCTAGCACGAATGTCTGGTGGTGTCATATCAATGTTTGAATCACTCATTTTCAATATTTTTTTATAACTTCTCGTACCAAATTATATATTTATATGCGTTAATGTATTTAAATAATGTTAGAAGTTATTTCAAAAGGGCGGGCTGATTTGCTTTAAAACTTTTTTTTTCTAGGCATATGCTTGTATCATTCAGCCAAATCAAAGAACGATTTTTAGGAAAGTAAATATTTCATATGCTATAAAATGCAAATTCTTAATATTTTTTCGTCATTTATATATTAATGAATACTTTAAATAAATACTCCTAGTATTCGTAAGCGTTTTTAATTTCATAATTTCCAAGTAAAAAATCTAATATAAAATTACTGCGTTTCGAAAGTATAATTTGGAACTAAAAAGTTAAAAGCACTAGTTCGAGAAATTGAGCTTCTCGTACGCTACGCAGCCACAAAAAGTACCACTTTTTGAGCAACTGTATTAAAAAACATTATTCTAAAACACTGTTGGCCAGAGCGAGGCCAGAGACATCATGTAATTTAAATAGCATGTTTAAGGAGACACATTCATTGAGCGTTTATAAATGTGGTCCATCCTTTTGAAATACCTACTTGTATTAAACCTTGTTCTTAGGTAAAACATTGCTTTTTGCAGGTGGCCTTCATCTTCGGGGTTGCTGGCTATTAAAAATTACTGTTGACGATATACCAAAACATACAGACACATTTATATAACTAGAAAAGGTTGATATTAAAACTAAAACGGATAAAAAAGATTATTTGTCGTCCAGGATTAATTTTTAAGATCATTGAAAAATACCAATCCGTTTTACCAATAATAATTGTATCTTTTTAAATAAATTTAAATACTGACTGTAGTTATTGTGTTTTTAATTATCATGAAATGAGTGAAAACAAGTGTGTATTACTATTAAATAATTTAGTCCTCGGGCGACGTTGCTTGAATCCTGATTCTATTCTGGCTAACCTTCGTTCTGGATTCAATCAGTCACCCTCGACACAACACCATTTTGCCCCCTAATATATAATACAATCTACTATTGTGCACCGGGTATTTTCTGATTTATGTAGAGTACAGTCAATACCCTACCCAAATTGAGATAAGAGGAAGCATTACATGCCTAAACATCCAATCTTATTAAAATTAAACGTCGAATACATATAGGTATATTCTGTATATGTATGAACGACTGGCCTCTTAATCGAGCAAAATATTGCTATTAATATTATTAGGATAAACGAGAATTCTATCATAAGCGAGAATTGATTAAATTTTAATTAAGGTTCCACTTAACACTGCGTACTTAAGTAACTTTAAGTAGGTTTTCAAGAGACGTACAACATTTTTCAAAGAACAGTAATCCTTTATTGTAATTTTGGAACAAGGTTACTGTTTGGCAAAGTGTATTCGTGCGTGGGAAATTTACACAGCGTAAATCCATACCTAAGTTTTCGAGGAAGACAACTTTTTATCTTCTCCCAAGATTATGTGACCTTATTATGCAGACATACTGAGTAAAACCCAGAAGTTTTGTAAGGGAGCGCCTAAGCTGGTATACTAGGTCAGTATGGGCATAAATTCTGTTTGAACTTTGCCCAAGTAGGCACTGAATATCATACAAAGCACCGCGACGCCGTGCAATCGATAAAGACGACCGGAAATAATTATTGACTATGAGGTTCAATGTGAATGCTAATGTTAGGTGCGCTGATTGTTGACAGTGATTTACTTAAATATTCCTTATTATTTATAAAAACATCAAGATATAGGTATAGGTATCTAGATATATATTAAATATAAAAACGTGTAAAACACCACCCCTTTTATCCCGTGGGCGAGGTGACTCTTAGTAAAGTCGAAGTGGTTTATGGTACCTATACATAGATAGTTAACAGTGTCGGTACAACGAGAATATGTTTGGAAGCTAAGTTTCGCTGATAGGCATACAAATTTAGTTTCAAAAATGGGTATAGGTAGACAAAAGGTATAAAATAACAGCAGAACTAGCTAATAATAATAAAAGATAAGTTAAAAAACCGGTCAAGTGCGAGTCTGACTCGCGCACCGAGGGTTCCGTGCAAACTAACAATTAACTCAAGGTAAAGTAAAAGTCCCAATATATTTGTTAAATTACTTATTTTAACCCAACACAATAGAATTCAATTTCAAACAACGAGTAACTTTTACACCAAGACAATTGAATCGCGATCTTTTTTTGACCTGCTATTGAAAATAAATATACGCGTCCCAATCCCAACCCCATTAATTCTAGAAAAATTTTAACAGCGCGAATGGGGTCAGCGCCATCTATCGGCCCCATTTGGTACTAACGTGCAAGGGCAATCGGCTTAGTATGTATGTTGGTCTTTTAGCGATTATTGTTTATCACGTGAACTGATCTCGATTATTATTGTTTTATTTGATAGAGAGTACTTCTATTTATAGTTTTATAGGAATTTCAAAACAAATTTTTTTTATAAAGTTGATTAAATTGCAAATCTAACTAGGAAATGATTTTTGAAAATAAAACAAAAATTAGCTAGATACAGAAAAAACAAAACTTTTCCCGTAATATATATGTTTATCTTAATCACAAGTAATTATTTCAAATTTTTCGCTTGAGTAACTTCGGAGATAAAGGGGGGGGAATGGTATTTTTTTTTACATTTTCCTTCATAGATCAAAATTTTCCGAGTGTAGAAAAAAAAGAAAAACTGCTTCAAAAAGTGCAACTCAAGCCCTTTCGAATGATACCCCACTTGACCCTATAGTTGAATTTTTTTTTTTGCCCCCTCCTAATATTCGTAAGTTTTTATGGAAAAATTAAATGTATATTAAAAATTTTCATTTTCCATGCACGCGGATAACTCTCATTTATAAACATTCCAAGTTTCAAGTTGATAGCTTGAGTAGTTCGTGAGATATTTCACTTTGTGACAGGCAGACAGACGGACGGAGTCGCACCATAAGGGTTCCTTTGTTACCATTTTTGGTACGGAACCCTAAAAACAATCATACGATTAAAGTGCAATGGTGTCATTCTTAGAGCTAGATGCCAATGCCAAATCTTGGGGTTAGGGGCCAAAGCGGACCCCAGGCTCCTTTAGCGCCTTCCTTTCCTTCTTTTCGCTTTCTTTTTGTTGTGGCGGAGAGATGGGACGGTGCCCTAATCAGGCACTGGACAACTCAACATTTAAGCTTAGGTACTAACATAATTATTTTAGTAATGAAATAAATGATTTTTGTTATTATTATTTTTTTAGGACACGACCGGGCAATACGATAGGAGGATGATGATGATGTCATTCTTGGAGAAAGTATTTTGTTCCAAGATTTTCAACCTTCTAACCTAACCAAACATACTTAATAAATAAAAAATAAAAATAAAACATAAATCGTTTATTTCAAGTAACCAGACGCGTAAGAGAGGTAGGGCACAGCGTAATGTCATCACGCTTGAATCTGGAGCAGCCCGACTGGGGGAGTACCTCCACCTTACAGAAGACCACAGCCATAATAGCACTGCTGCCTATTCCGTAGGTATATTGTAGTGTTGTGTTCCTGATGGTGAGTAAGGTTCCCAGAGCTCACCTCGTAGGTTAATACCCTCGAGCTTTCTCCATAACATTTCGTACGACACCAGGTCAAAGGCCTTGGACAAATCGAGGAAGCATGCGTAGACTGAAGTATCACGATCGTTATAATATCTGACGGCATGCTTAAGACACAGTATAGCATTCTTTGTAGACAGTTTAGGCCGAAACCCAAACTGATGATCGTGCAAATTTATGTATTGATCCCACTGTGTATCAAGCATAGCGTCAAACACTTTGGCAATGATCGTCGCGAGAGAAATAGGTCGATAGTTACTCGCGTCGCTAACATTACCTTTTGTTTTTTTATGGCCGGCACTACAATAGTTAATACCTACGCTTTTTCGTATCAGTGCATATTTATGTTGACACTTGTTTAAAAAAAGTGGATTTGTTTTTTACAAACAGCAGTTCCACAAGTAGTCGAATTTGGTACTAGGGTCAAAAGTATTATTGGCTTGCAATCTCATTTTCTCATATGTATGTCATCATCACCAATCAATCAATGTATATTTGTAGAACTGGTACAAGGTGTAAGTTTCTAACTACATCTAGTATTATGGACTAAGACTAAGACTATTTCTCTTAGAATGGTGAAATTTATAAGGCTCATGTATATTGGAGGAGCGAAGGCGTGTCTACAGACGGACGCGAGTCGTGCATGTCATGTCATTGTATTAAGCATGTGTGTTTTTATTCACCGGCTGTTGCTAAATAAAATCATTTCTTAGATTCTACTTTTCGACCCGTTAAAATCTCCCAATTACGTTCAACGTCAACAAACAAAATATATATTACCTAAAAACTCTTAACCACCGCTCTTCAAAGAAATATACTCAATTAAAATCGTTACATGCGTTTGGGATTTATGACCGTCTGGATCACGGACAGTCATACTTTTCACTTATTAATAATTATAACTGTTGACGTCGGGAATTAAAAACTGTGTCTTGATATTAACGCTGCAGTTTGTCTTTAAAAGTTGAGAATAAACAACCTTCAAATAAACTAACAACTACCTGCTGATTTTAAAGTAAAATTGCTAGCTACGTTATTCCAAATATAAACATCTACACTTTACCTACCTATCTAAAAATTCCCAAAAGATTTTGAACTTTAATATAATGACGCTTCATATTTCCTGAAAAATGAAGCAGAATAAGTTGTTTACGAAAATATTCAGGAAAAATAAGATAAAGACGTCTATTTCGACAGTAACGATGTTAGAAAGTTAGTACCAGGAGGCGCGGCGCAGCAGGACGTATTCTCTCCGTAAATAATGTCGCTTGATTCATTATATTTCCCAATCTCAAACAACAACAACCACCTGGTTTAGAATCCATTCACTCACTCCGATCGTTTTCTTTTTTTTCAAAATAAAACAAAATCATGAATTTTACGTAATTATTATTAAACTTTTTGGACAATGAATATGGACTCATTTTACCGATTAAGCAAGAGTATCATGTTATGCGGAGGGATGATAGACAGACGAATGAAATTGCTCTGGATTTCAGTCGATAATTGGAATAACTGAACACAGCCTCAAATAAATTACCTAAGTGTGTATGTATTGTGTCTACCGACGTATTTACGTATGCTAGGTACCTTGTAATTCTAAACTGAAAAATATATATGTTTATTTCCGACTGAATAATAAGCTATTCACATGAACTTGCTTGAGCTTGTTCTAATAAACAAACGGAGTCGATATGGAGTTTACGGTTTCATTCATTCTTGTTTCATGAATTTTGGTCCTTTGCAAATATGCGTTGAAAGTTACGTGTTTTTATAAAAGACCATCCTACAAATCAGCATAAAATGTTGGTTTGCCCAATCCCTTGTACCTCACTAATTGTTTTTAGCATTATTATATTCCTACCTACTGAGTTTCACGGGTATTGCAGATAGATTTGGACCATGTCTTGTAGTGCGTGATATTAAAATTTATAGCAGAGAACGGACCTCGGTAAGTTTACAATTTATAGCAGAGAACGGACCTCGGTAAGTGGCCCTCCCCCCCCCCCCCCCCCTATTTTTGGTTACTAGCCAGGGGTTGATGTCGTGGCTACGACGCTAAATCAGCTTAGTTTGACTTAGGGAACAATCGTGCCAGGCGGCGTTACTCACTGCCATTCATTCCCCCACAATCCCCCCACTATTATGCAAGGCTGGAAGGCGAGGAAAATTGTAAATGTAATTATAGTATTTTATGCAATCGTTATATAATGTATGCTTTTTCAGTCGAGTACCACGTTTAGGCCACGAAGCTTGCTGAGTGGCCTAATTAGGGTACGAGACTTAAAAAGCTAATTAACTATGGTATATGGTATATAACTATGGTATACAATACTTTTTCTACGAGTCAACTGAACTAATTAAACAAACTTGGTATCTATTGAAAACGAAGTGCAACCAACAGCTTTTTCTTTTTTGTGCGTTGATGTCTATTTACCTTTTGACTTTCTCATGACGGCGTCCTATTGGTCAAATACATTATAGTTCAGTAAATGTGATTGGTCAATTTCATTTTAGTTGTCTCAACAGTTATGAAATGTTGAGTTGGGAGCTGCATAGTAAAAAGTGTGTGATTTTAGTTTGGTGTACGAAGTCTTAATTCAAACATTAAGGTCGACGAGTATAATAAAGTTATTTGAAAACTCATTTTCAATAAAGGTTTGTTTACATTTCATCGGAATCATAGCATTTTATAATTATTAAATATACCTAACATAAACATTGTTGCATCTTTAAATAGTCTCCATGATTAAGTACATTAAAAAAGTCAAAGTTGGGTGCCATGGGTCCTCAAGTGAGGACCGGGGGATCCAGGTTAAACGGTGCATTAAAAATTTGCACGAAGTGAAAGCTACATTTTTATAGTAGATTGTATGACAAGGGTCAAACAAGGGCCATATTAGTACGAGATGGTTATTTTCCCGAACGAAGTGAGGGGAAATAGTTCGAGGGTAATAATGACTTTTAGACCAAAGTTATACTACTTTCACTTCGACTGCGAGAAAACAGTAAAAACAAAGCTTATCTATCCATAATCAACAATTATACCAAGGCGAAAATATTGTTCAATTTGGCACCATTATTTTTAATAAACTGCTTTCACACAGATACAAAATATTGACATCACGAATAAACGCATCTGACCGTCTAATCGCCGCGTCCAAACGGCCGAACGCGGCGGACAGCATACGATAATGCGAGATAGATAGCAGTCTACCCCTTTCAATCTTCATAGCTTATGTCATGTATGCAGTCAACCACGCTTGAACGTTTGGATGCGGCTATAGGCGGTCAAAAGCGTTTATTTTTTTAATTATTGTGAATTAGGGAATAAAAAACACCTAATGTTTGAAATGAATTCCGATTCCTGATTGGTCGATTTTAATGTCTAGCTGTATTCTGGTTAGTTGATAGCAATCACTAAATGTGTTTTAAAGAGTTGTGATTGGTGGATGTAATATGGTGAACTGTTTTGATTGGTCAAATTAGAATGTTTTATAAAATCATAAATATGTATATATATTTTCCCTAGGGGCTAAATGTACCTACTACTTTAGCCCCGCTTGCTAAGACTTATATGACGCACTTTTTGAGATATTTGTATTTTGTCTTTGTCTTCTATTCATTAATACTTAATATTATATTATTATTTATTTAAATTACTCAAACTTAATTCAGTAATTTAAAATAATAGTAACAATAATAATTCATTAAGATAGAATAAGTATTATTAATTAAATATTATCAAAATGATGATACTGAATTATTAGCATAACACCACAAGTTTCTGAACACCGGATAGTGACCTCTCATTCTATAGAAAAAAAACACTTTCCACGCTAGCGGATATAATGGACGTTTGGGCGCAGATTTTGAGCGATAAAGAAAGCCTTTCCGAGATGCTGAGGTGAAAATACAATGTTTAAGGCCTCCACCAACCGAACGCGTGTCGTGCTTGGCGCGTGTGCTGTGCGGGCCCGCGCAAGTTGTAAAGCATTGAAACTACACTTCAAACACACATCGAACGCGGTCCGAACGCGGGCCCGCGCGGGCCCGCGGTGATGATAAAGTTACAACTCGGCAGCGCGGCAGCATGTCAAGCAAGAGCACGCGCGTGCCCGCGCTGCTGCCGCGCTGCTGAGTGTCATAGAGGTAGTGAGATACATATTAAATATGTTGGTAGTGACAGAGATATAACGCGCCTGCCCGCGCGGCAGCAGCGCGGCAGCGGCGCAGCAGCAGCGCAACAGCAGCGCGGGCCCGCCGCGTAGCCCCGCGTTGCTACACGCCGCCCGTTGCGGTGTGAATATACCGCTTCAACCGCGCCCGACACGCGCCGCGCACGACACGCGTTCGGTGGGTGGAGGCCTTCAGTGTTGGTAACTTCTAGCAATTGTATATTGAAGGACGGAGGAATAGAAAAAAGGTCCATTTATTAATAATTTAGGATTGCACTTTAACTAGTGTGGGTTCAATACAAAACCTATTTTAATTCTTAAAATTTAATACGAAAATTGGAGTAGACCCGTAACATCAAGTAGTGATATCAATACCTACATAGATTTTTAATAGGTGTACTCATTCATCCATACATTTAAAAATCAAGCCCCTAATTAACGATGTCAATAGGGTGGGAAATTCGGCGGAATGCCATATGTTCCCCTAAACGACATTCAGCGCTTGCGGCCCAAATTAATGTTCCACGTCTCGGATACAGTGATTGAGCGCGAAAACATCTGACTTTCGTAATTAAGGGGAACAAAATCATCAGCAGCTAACTTTAGTGGAGTTTAGTAACATTTATGTTCTCTAAACCTAGAGCCTAGGTTGGCCCTTAAAAATCGAAAAGTTGAATTATTCTTGTGATATGATGTGATCCTATACCTAGTTCTTAATACCTAGTTCTTAATACCTAGTGTGAGTATATCATTTTGGTAAATATTTCTTGTACCTCTATCTACATGTATCTATATCATGATATAAATGTATAAGTAAAGAAGGGAATCTACTATGGTAAAAGCTGCAGGCATTATAATGAAAAAGTACACATTCGTTAAATAGAAATAACCTGTAGTTTTATTATTATCAACCTAATTGCGTAGGACAAATGCACTTGTTTTTTTTCTCCCACAAGTTACTGTATTAAAATTTTTGACAGAAATTGCTTACGAGAAACAATCACTTTTCAGCTCGGTGTTACTACGGACCGCTGGGCTTCGTCAGCCCTTATTCAATGAAGCATAATAATTTGTATAAAGTGAGTTGCAGATTTCTACAATAACGAAAAGCTGTTTATTCTAGTTGATCATTTTGATCAGTTGATAATTTAACATTAAACTTTGAACCGTTTGCTATAGTCAAGGGAAGGTACCTTTCTTATGATTGCCATACAATTTTACTTCTTTTATTACTTTGAGTGTAGGTTATTGTGTAGGTTTTCTGTGGCTGCTAGTTCATGACATCGAGGTATTAAATTCCCATAATTAGCTATGTATAAGTATCCTGAAACTACGTCGGGACCGCTATATGTGGATGTAATTCCAAGATCCATATAAAGCTCCAGCGACTTTAAATTTCAGCAAAAGTATGACTATTTTTTATGTTGTCCGTCCTTGTATACTTACTATAAAAACCTGATGTAATTGAACTGCAAGTTCTTTTTACGAAGAAAGGAAAAATTACATAGGAGATACTATTTCAGTGGAAGGTTAATAGAAAAAGCTAGATTAAAATATTTTATTTGTACAAAAATAAATACTTTTATAGAAACTGTCGTATAGTTGTAGGTTTTAGTAACAAATATTTTAACATGATATACTGATGTTTCTATTCTAAGATTCATAAGTAGGTATGCAATAAATACCTTAGAACTAGACGATGCCCAAAATCATGTATGCTATGTCATGTCACCTAATAAATCCGTGTCTTTAAAATAGAATGCCTGTTTCAGTTGGAAATATCAAAACAAAGTAAGCAAACATTAACGTAATCCAAGGCAAAGTCACGCAATACTCCACTCATTATCGAGTTACAGGCAATAAGTCGGAATCGGATACCAACTTGTGACTAATGGACTATAAATATTACACGTCAAGAAAAAAATGGATTACTTCATTGCTTGAAATCAAGGCTTTGAAAATATAAAAAAATAATAGATATCATCTGTTATTGTGTATATCATACCTATATCGTAATGTGGAGTTTCTCGATGTAGGCAAGTCTGGTGGGGCGGCTACTACAACTGTACTACAGTCCGTGGGTGGGAGACGGGCCGTTTACCTCGATTGTCCTTTCGTCTACTCAGCCGTACTTTAAACGCCGGTAAAGTCAGATAAACAAATTTTTTTTCACAAAAAAGTCGAAGTTTACTTAAGGGGAAATAAGTTTTATACCGTTTTGTTAACAGACGGTAGTCGTCTGCCGATCGCGGGGAGAAATGTTTACGGTTTGTTTTCGAGCGGCGGGCGCGAAGCGAGGCGCGTCCACCGCGCTTGGCGCGGCGCAACAGATACAGAGTAGGGCTCCCGCCGCCGCCGCCCGGGTGCTGCGCTGCTCCGGCGGCGCGCGCCATCCATAGCCCCCCGCGCCGGCTCTGACGTCACCACGTGAACCTTCCCAAAATCCACAATCGCGACAAGATGAGATCGCTTCTAATGCAACGGGTAATCTTTACAATAGGTCTCAATGAGGCGCGACGCGCCGCGAGCGCGGCTAATCTGGTTAATCTACATGCGTCGAGGTGCCGGCGCTAAGTAACTTTCTCCTTTCATAATCACGTATACAATGAATTGGAATTTGGGAAATCTATAGTACATTACTGACGGGGCCGGGAATAAAAGGATTGTCGGCCGAGTTGATACCTAGGTCGCTTTGCAGGCCTACAATTTTGTATGAAATTCCATTACGAATCTCTCGTTTCGCGGCGCCTGTAACGTGATTCTTCGAAGCCTATGGAAAAGAACACAACGTCAATATTTCATTCAATGTTTGAGCAAAATATATTATTCGAAAATACGCGCTCTTTCAAATAAAATACGCATATTTCCATAATTTTTGCCTATACCATTATTGTTCAATAATGAACGCGGGTTGAATCGAACTTAAAAAAAAGAAATGGTATAATACATTATCTATGTGCACAACCGAAGTAGTCCTTAGCCCCTACCCAAAGAAGATCCAGACATGATTTACTTACCGTAGTAAATATAATATGTTGATGATATCATTTCATCACACATGCACTTATATCTAATTTACAATCGAGACTGATGTTTATCTAATTATATAAGTAACCACAACTTACTCCAATGTTTTCCTACCTACCTAGCGGTTAAAGTTAAGATTTTATGTATTTGTATTTTCTCAACGGATTTTTGTGAAATTTTGTGAGCAGGTTCGTTCATTATATAGATTTTATTGTTGTCACATTTTATAATTAAAAAAAAATTACAGGCTTGCGAATTCTACAGCTCACAGAGCCACAAGTACTTGATGGGTAAAATGCCACCCAATTCGAGCTAATTAGCGAGTCACTAAACATAAATGTAGGTAAACAAGCATAAGAAAAGTCTGTCTATATAGGTGTAACTGAAGGTGCGAACAGTTATTTGATTTGTTTGTATTACAAATTTTGAATATTACATTTTAATGTATTTGAAGATACCTTAAAACCCACTCAAGGCTATAATGAGTCGCATATGAGTCACAGGCGTGACGCGAGCAATTTCCGCTACAAAGCGGTAAAATGCTGATACGTGCTACGGCGTAGCACACGTAACCTTGCTTTGCCACGAATGGGTTAAATTTTTACCTACAAATGCTTGCCGACTAAATTGTCACAATATCGCATGTACTTGTACAGACGAAATATTTTACAGTTTTAAAAATAATTAATCCACTATTGTCTTGTTTTTTATGCCAAATTCGTGTGGAATTAACCGGGCAGAAGTGAGCGACAAGAGCGAAATTAGCTCGTTTGTACTATAAAGAAAGCGGCCGTATCTGGTAAGCGTCAAAGGAAAGATTTCAAAATTATAGTGAGTCCGGACAAACAATAGCAAGTGGACGTGTGCGGGTGACGTTTGTGAGTTAGAGCGCAATAAAACGGCTTTGTCAGACGTTTAATCCATTTAAGAATTGGTTGCAGCTACTTGCGCCTATTGTCGCTCGAGACACATTGCTTCCGACAGGATCCCCGCATCTCACCGCTCAGCATATTTTTTAATCAATCAAAATGGCGTCCTTATTATGTTCTGTGTTAGGGAGTATTAAATCTGGTAGTAGGTTTTTTATACCAGTCAGCAAAAGTAGCTAAGCGGGTCAAGTGCTCAAAATGACCTACACGACTCTAATGTCAAGAGCATAAAGACTGTCTCGATCATTTTGAGTGTGGTTTTTTTTGGTCGTAGCAACTTCTGCTGCTGACAGTACAACAAGTCGCGTATGATGTATGTATGTAGCTTGTAATAAGCAGCAAGCCGAAATTACAATTAAAAAAATATTAGTGACTCCTGTTCTTTATTTGGCATTTACACACTACTGTTATAACTATGACAGTGACAATATTCTAATAGGATTTTTAGGTTGTACTTACTGGAGTAAACTGATTTAATTACATCCTCCTCAGACCCATGGTACGCCTTAGTGCTTTTGAATTAAGAACTTCTTGATATTCAGTAAAAGTTCAAAGTCAACCTGTACAACATTTTGTACGCGGGGCGGGGTCTTAGGAGGATATAAAATAAATTCATTGAAAGCAATACATTTTTAGGGTTCCGTACCAAAAGGGTAAAAACGGGACCCTATTACATTACTAAGACTTCGCTGTCTGTCCGTCCATCCGTCTGTCTGTCACCAGGCTGTATCTCAAGAACCGCGATAGCTAGACAGCTGAAATTTTCACCGCTATAACAACAAATTCCTAAAACAAAATAAAATAAATATTTGAGGGGGGCTCCCATACAACAAACGTGTTTTTTGTCGTTTTAATAGATAATGGTACACGGAGCCCTCCGTGCGCGAGTGCGACTCGCACTTGGCCGGTTTTTTTAAGATGGTTAAAAATAACAAAACAATTTATTTTGATAAGTCATGATCATGAATAATAAATAAACCTGTAAGTAACCAGAGGCGGCCGCGCCTGTAGGCACGGTGTACAATCACGCGGCGGTTTATCGGAGGGGCGTTTTCCAAAGGCTTTAGAGTGACATAAATATCTTAAAAGGGCCCAGGGGGATTCTTAAGCTACTTACGCCGTGCAACCTATCTATAAAGTATTACTGTTGCGGTTTCAGTAAGTAAATCGCCAATACAATACCGAAGTTATTTCCCCATACCGCTGTATAAAATGAAAAGGGCTCGCAAACAGGAACAAGTGGAATCATATTTATAATCGGAGCTTACTGATACCCTTTCAAATTCTATTAAATATTTATTCGATCTTTTCAGTAAAGCGTTATGCATATTGCATTTCGGATTCAGAATTGTTTTCGATTCTTGTGAAATTTTGAGAGTAAGGTCTTTAACTATATAGTTTTTTGTCGAGTCACTTTCTCGAGTTCTACAGGGAAGCCACTAGTTTTAGAAAGAAACATATTCTTACATGTTACATTAAGTAGGTACTGCATTCTCGTTAGGATTACCTACCGGTTAAATACATGCATTTTGATATTATAAACTGGAAGGAGTAAAAGTTCATGGTATATTTCTTTCGCGCAGATTGCACGTAACTTAGTATAAAACCAGATTCCCATATAGACATTTTATTATTGTTTTGCTTATTTAAATTTCCGTTCGTGTGATTTTGTGTACAGAATAAACAAACATTTATTTTTTCTATCCACAAGTCTGTTGCCGTAATATAACTAGGCATCTACATATAATGTTACCAAGCGCTCATAACGAAAGATTTCCTTTGCATATTTTATTATCTCGTGGGACTGTTTGGATAGGGAAAAAGGGGAGCGACAAGAGCGATATCTTTCGACCTGCTGTTATTATGGCAGCGAACAGCGTAGCGTGCCTACAAGTCGTACTTCACACTTAAAAGCATGCAATTTACGTTTTACTGACATTACCTACACTTTAATAGTACGTACTGGGGTATTTGACGCCCGAATTGAATGCAAGGGCGATAAATATGCGATCTGAGGCTTTCTTTATCACCGCTCGAAATGTGTACAACATTTTACATTTCGCCCTGGCCAGGAAGTGACACTTAGATTATATTATATTATAATAATAGCTTTTGATCTCAACATAAACTATGTGCGATCGGCTTTTAGAGATATAAGTTTTCTTAAGTAAAATGTTTTAGACATTACTCGAGTAAAGTGAAAAAAGTCCTACATGCAATTTTCATTACAGTTCGAAATTATTCACTTGCCAAAACAAATGAATTTTAAGCCCTTTTTATAGGATACACCCTACATAGCAGATGATATTAATCGAATGCAAATTTTATGGGTAAGTGACTCGCGTATGGACATTCAGCATCCTGTAGTTAGTAGTAGCCAGAGTAGCCAAATATGTAACACACCCTTATTCTGACAGTGAGAAAGACGTAATATTGAAATATTTGGCTACACTTTGGCTGCTATACTAACTATAAGGTGCTGACTGTACATAAGAGCAATGTAAGCGACTGTAAAGTAAATGTTCATCGCGGGTATCACACCGGTGGGTCGGAATCGATACTGCGATCATACGGGCAGCAAGCGGCGGACCCGTTGCATATAAACAGAGGTGACGGATGGGCTCATGAAATCTCGCCTACATTAGATTTTGTTCAGAGAATACATTTGACTAAACGTAGTTCATTGGAATAGAAATTAAATTATCCTGCGGGCACTTGTACCCACTGACACGTGAAGCCCTCTGACCCATGCATGACCAATGGCTCACATATGACCCATACATCTGCTTGCTTACAAAGCGGAAATACGCTGCCACGCGCCACATTGTGGCCTCGAATGAAAAATTAAAATGAAACAACAATAAATAACTTTCATCATCCTCATCCTCCTAGCGTTATTCCCGGTTGTACACTAAAGCAGCCCGGGGTCCGCTTTCACACCTAATCCCAACATATGGCAGGCAATAGTTTTACGAAAGCAACTGCCATCTGACTTTCCAACCTAGTGGGAAAACTAGACCTTATTGGGATTAGACGGGTTTCCTTACGATGTTTTCCTTCACCGAAAAGCTAACGGTAAATATTCCGTACAAGTTCCTGAAAAACTCATTGGTACAAGCCGGGATTCGAACCCACGACCGCCGCTTGACAGCCACATGCCTGAACCACTAGGCTACCTGTATGTATAGCAGTGTTGTGTAATGGCGTTTTCACCTCAGCAGCTCGTTTTGCTCTGTGAGCCAATAGTACATTACGAAACTAGGGCGGTGAATTTGTGAATGCCCCAGATCGCAGGTGTTTGTGGCCCGAACCGAAGGTGAGGGCCATAAATATGCGCTCTGGGGCTTTAAGAATTGTTGTTGAGTATAAAATTTTACGTCTTCACCTGGCCACAATGCGATTTTTTCCGTACGCGCAGCGTGCAGTAAAATTGGCCTTATGGCCAGGTGTGACGTAAAGTAGCTTTTTAATTTTGATGCCGAGCACTGGCGTTTCATCGTATGGGATCTATTAGAAGTTCAGAATATTCTATGGTATATTTTTAATGGAAATATGTTCTCACTGCTAAGGTGAAAAGTTGTATGTGTTACTCGAGAGCAAAGTACTTGCATCTCGTGCCTTTGAGTCCCTCACTGCGCTCTAGTTGAGAAACATTTTAACTGACTAATCAAAAACCGTTCACCGTATTAAATCCACCATCACAAGTCTTTCAAAAACATTTGTATTTGCTATCAACTAACCAGAACACAGCTACATTTAAAATCGACCAATCAGGAGGGCGATTCTCCGAGCGTTTGGGCCGCTCGGTTTTAACATCATTGTAGTCTCAAGATTATTTCATAAGAGGTAAAACGTACCACAGAACCTTTAATCAAAAAAGGTTCAGTACTGGTAATTGTCTAACATCTTCATCGAAAGTAGACTCTGATACTCGTACGTAGTATTTGCTGTCTCCGACAATGACGAAAAAAAACGCCTTAAAAACGCTGAATATTCGCCCAGGGAACCGAGTTCATTTCAAACATTAGATGTTTTTTATTCGCTAATATAAAATCAATAAATAAAGCCGCTTCTAAATGTTCATGAGTGGTTGACTGCACACATGGCATAAGCTATGAAGATTGAGCGTGATAGACTGCTGTCCGCCACGCTCGGTCGTTTGGATGCGGCTATTAGACGGTCAGATGTGTTTATCCGTGGTGTGAATAAAATGTACCTGTGTCAAAGCAGTTTTTAAAAAATATAATGGCGCGTAATTGAACAATCGTTTTGCCGTGGTATTTATTATTGATAGTGGATGGATAATGTTTTTTTTTACTTTTTTCTCGCAGTCGAAGTGAAAAATAGAGTATATAACCCTGGTCTAAAAGCCATAATACCCCTCGAATTATTTCCCCTCACTTTGTTCTGGAAGTTTCTAAAGCTGACAGGACGCAACCGAACAGAAAAAATCCAGGTCGACGTTTTGTGCTGTCCTTGAGATTAAAGGGATGTTAATATGAATAAAGACTGCTTAAATTTACAAAGGTCCATCCGATCTTCGCGACCTGTTTGTGAAATGTTGACGTAACGATGGTATGGTATGGTAAAACATAGGTAGCTAGCTATATATAGCTACGATTTTAACTACCTATAGGTAGTTAAAGTCGTAGGGCATCCAGGAGAAGGCGCCCGGGTGCATGCTTTTCGCTGACGATATTGTCCATGTCGGTGAAGATGGACTCGGGGTTGAAAGCAGACTAGAGGAGTGGCAGAAAAAATCGAGAATGTGCGCTTGTACTATCGGCTGCATAAATGCATGGACACCTTACGGTCTACTTTCGTTTGGATCATTTGACATACAGCTCTCGCATAGTTGCACGTCGTTCACAAAGCGTGAACTAGATGGCGTTGCTGTTGATACACCTTTGGATATAGAATAATATAACTAAATGCACTATTAAGTGACACTTGTAATCATCAGAAGTGTTCTCTTACGGGTATAATTATTAACAAGTCTAGCAAATGCTAATACACAGGAACTGTATTTGAGTGTGACAACTATAGTATGTGTATGCTTTATTCCAATGCAATCGATAAGTATCGGTAGCCTAGTGGTTCAGCACATTAACTCAATTAACTCTGCGCTTTTGACGAACCAAAGATCGATTCCCAGCCAGGGTATGGCAAAGGTGTAGCTTTTTCCTTTTTTTTTAATACATTTCTTGAAATTGTAAATAACAGTGAATGATAGTCTTTAAATAAAAATGTTATTCAGTTTTTAAGGATTAAAACGTTTTTAAATGTTTTAATTATCTTTATTCAGTTAACTACAGTAGATATCTAATTGTTAACGCAGTTTTATAGTTAGCAATTTCCTACCATTTTATTGAGCGTTAAGGCTTAAGTTTCATTTCCGAAAATCGGAAAAAGATTGAAGCCTTACCCCAATACATATTAAACTATTGACAATTATTAACTAAAGGCCGGGTTAAAAATTAAAATCATAACATTCATAATTCAAGTCAGCCGAACGCTTGTATAGTGTGGCGTGGCGTGTGATTGATATTTGCAATAATGACAATAATGTTATTCGGGCTGACATGGTTACTTACGTTACAACATCATAATAACATTTCTCAATAATTATGTTGTTTAAGTAATAATAATTCACCATCACTTTTTTAATAGTCCAAAAAAGAATACAATCGGCAGTTTAATAATAACAGCTAAGGTCTACTTACTTTGGTAATTTGTTTATTTTGTTAGCAAACATTTGTTTTGTTAACCCGGCCTTTCATTACCTTAATAAATAAATCTTAATTTACGGCTTCAGCTAGTATTTAGTGTAACCTCCTCTTTGGTCGATAACAGTTTGCAAGCGGGAACGCATGGATTCAATGAGTCTTTCACATAAACTAGAACCACGAATACTTTCCCATATTTTTATACAATGTGCCTCTAACGCTTCTGGGCTTCGTTCATTGTGATTTTCCCAGCGTTGCACAATAACACCCCACAAATTTTCAATAGGGTTCAGATCCGGCGATCTAGCAGGCCAAGAAACTACTTGCAAGTTATCTTTATAACGGTCAAACCACTCCCGCACATTACGCGAACGATGTATAGGGCAATTATCTTGCACAAAAGATATCACAGGTAATTCTTCTTCTGGATACACATTTCGGACGGTAGGTTAGTAGTTTCCTCCAGGACATTCATGTAATCCACGCTGTTTGCGCGACTCGGCATCCTCACTAGTTCACCCGGACCGGCTGCACTCATCCAGCCCCACATATTGACACTTATACGACCAGATTCCATGTTCGGCACTACGTGACCACTATCATACCGCGTATTATTGCGACGCCATAAACTCAAACGTCCGTGTTGACTCGATTTAAAACACTTTTCGTCACTAAATATAACATTACTCCAGTCATCATTTAAATGCCTTAGGGCAAATTGGAATCGTGCTGCTTTATGTGCTTCTGTAAGCAACGGCTTGACGGCATGCCTGCGATAGTGCAAACCCTCGTCATGAAGCACACGACGAACAGTGTCTACACTAGTATGGAATAAACCAGCGTAGTGACTTGTTGGTATAAACCCATTTTCTTCGTACTCGGTCACCATCGCTGCACGCTGCGCGGTATCAATGAGACGAGGTCTACCCATTCTTTGCCGGTGTAGCAAAGATCCTTCCTCTTGGAATCGCCGTACCCATAAAGCAACCGTTTTTCGCTGCAACAATGACAGTTAATAAATAGGTATAATAAGCGAATAGTTACCACGGCGTCTATTAAAACAATAAAAAAAAACTACTTACGTTTACACCGGTTTCACTAGCAATTTCTGAGAAATTGTGACCTTCGTTACATAAGGCTATTATTTGCGCCCTTTTAACAAGATCAATATTAGATCGAGAACGAGAACTCATCATTAAATGTATAAATACGGAGGAAAAGATGAAAAACGCAAGTGAAATAGGGAATCGAATTAGAAACGGCTGACGAACGAACACGCAGTGAATCTTTGTTATAAAAAAATATGGTAGTTTCATATCATCTATATCTACCCTCTTTAGTTATTATACGAATCCTAGTCGTAATGAATATAAATATTTGAGCATTCAAATTAACTGATAGTGAATTTGAACCATGCTGTCAATTAACCCGGTGGCCCAGTGGTGAACTATATACTCGTACAGGTCATTATCAACCTAGGCCGAAGGTTTCAGGTTCAAATCCGCTCCCAACCATGATGTTGGGAAAAAGTGTTTTTGGAATTATCTTTGGAATATTTACTCGTTGTGCAGAGACACAAGGATACAAAAGAATAAATAAACAAAGCCAGCGAACAAACAAAAATCGGAAATGTATTCCAATTACGTCGTATAAATCCGCCATTATCATAAATGCTATTGGCAAGATTACTGAATAATAATGTTACCCAACAAAATACAAAAAACTATGACGAGAACAAAATAGATGATGTGCCTTTTCATTTTTTTTTTGTTAACAACGCTAGTTAAATCTTGCAAATCCTCTGAGGTCTCCATTGACATCTGTAATGATATTCACCATCGCGCCTCATAGATGGCGTAGGATTCGGTCGCCAAGCCAAACTATTTCTGCATTGACCATGCACTTATGCTGCCTGCTGTACATCAGCAAATCCAAAAAATGGAACACCTTGTTTTGCGATACCGGCGGTCTTTTCAATTTTACGCTCATAGAACTCGATGGCGTAACGCTGCCGGTCTGCTCCAATTTTAGATACTTACCTCGGGTCACCCATACAATGTAATGGCGATATTGATCGTGACGTTAGGAACCGAATCAGCGCAGGACGAATAATATGGCGACAGGTTACGGGAACAATATGCGACGACCTAATGCCCCTTCGACTAAAAAACTTACAAGACCATTATAATATAATTTAATAAAAAAATATGTCATCATGCGTGGATCGGAATTTTGGGCCGCAAAGATGACAGATGAAACGAGATTACATGTTAGATGAGAATGTTGGGATGAATGTGTGGCGTGACGAGAATGATCGAATAAGGAATGAGTATATAAGAGGAAGACTGAAAGTAGCGCCCATAACGTAACTGAAAAGCTGAGAGCAAATCGCCTACGGTGGTACGGACATGTTATGCACAGGGGTGATAATCATGTTACTATAGATTTTTTACTTGTACCCATACAACTAAAAAATCTTCCGAAAAAATCCTTTAATGCATTCGCCCTCTAATGATTTCGAGGAGTATACAACATCACGACTACATTAAATGATTTTCCTATTTTTTCAAAGACCAAGTGAGAATCTCCTAGATTATTCGAAGAGCAATACTTTCCATACAGTAATATGTTTTTATCGGTCCCGTATTTGATCATCTAAAGATTTGTATATGAAGAACGTGCTAGTAATAATAAGTAGGCACTAACCGTAGCAGGCAGCTTGAAGAAAACATGTAATAAAACCAATTGATAACAGCAATAAACGTGGACTTTTCTTTGAACACATCTATTAGGGAGCGGATAAGTAAGTTGTAAGTCGCTTCAGAGTCCCATTTTTAAAATTCTAAATTATTGAAACGCCTGCTTTGCTTAAGGGCAAATTGATAGATCCAATTTAAATCGAAAATAGGGTTAATCTCCGAAAAAGTGGGGAGGGATTAGGAGTTCACTTATTCCAGGGGCAAGGCATGCGACCTTTGGCATTCTAAGAGCGATCCTGCCATCGAAATCACGATGTGTCTCCACTCACCTTACGGTTCTAGAATAACTTGAGCTACAGCTATGTGTAACAGGAGATAAGGCTTATACTAGTTCGCCTGAGAGGGGTTGTCAGTTAGCGTTGTGAATGTCCGCCCCGCGCGGGGCGCGCCGAGTCGCTGAATAGAGGTTGGCTCCTCGCACACCTCGCGCCGGTCGCAACCCCTGAATAATTGAATACGTTATACTTGCAGGCCCGCCGATTGCGAGAAATCCCCACACTTCATACGACGCTAGTGTATACAACACATCGTAACCGCCATCATCTACTTCTAAAATGATACGATATGACTATTAGCAATAAGTGTTTCTTAGGTTTCTTTTTTGCTAGAAGTTTGGTTCACAATGCCAATTTGAACTAGCTTGCTGAGGGATGCAAGTTCGGCACTTCATTGTTTATTACCTCAATCTGTTAACTTCAAGCTCGGGGTCGTTTGTGTATGTCAATTACCTAACCTGAGAAATGTCTTTTGTTTCACTCTGCCTATTAAGTAATATTTTCGACGAATAAATAGTAAGCTAAAATTACAAAGTTTACTACGTTTTAGACCTACGCATTATTTATTCACAATGAAAAAAACGCATTGTCTTTAAAAAAGGTGGTAAAAAAAGTTAGATATAAAGTTAGTTGTAGTTCTTGGTAGTTCTTATTGTGCGATAAAATGAACTTTTCTCGTACAATAAGAAATCAAATAAACCTTTTTTTCATCACTTTCACGAAAGTAACATCGTTTTACAAAAAGTAGGTACGGTATATTTACTCGGACCTTCATCGTCAAATTCAAAGACGTATTCACTTACCAATTACCATATAACGTCTACGTTTCATAATATATAATTATTTATTTAATCATTACTCCACAAAAGAATAACTTGTGGTTCAATAGGCAGACTTAATGTTATAAATCATTCTCTACCAGGCAACCTT
Source organism: Epinotia demarniana (assembly GCA_945867215.1). Lineage (NCBI taxonomy): Eukaryota > Metazoa > Arthropoda > Insecta > Lepidoptera > Tortricidae > Epinotia > Epinotia demarniana. The sequence continues at coordinate 17,308,222 of OX244266.1, read as the reverse complement.
AAGGGAAAGCAGAAAAATATGAATATAAATGAAACTTGCAATTAGTTACATTGTCCTGCCAGTATAAAAATGAATAAAGATTTTTGAAGACAAGCCTGTTGGGAGAGTGCCGGTTTTGACAGGAAGACTGATAATGATAAAGTTCTAAGACAGTAGGTAAGATACGTCGATATCCTAACGAACTAATGCATATTATCAAATAGTTACCTTCAGTCTTAACTACCACATCATTGACGATATTGAATGCTAGATTTAGGACAGTAATTCGTTAATAGCAAGATATTTGTAGTGGATGTCAAGAACTCATGGATGCTTTTTATCACTAAAGGGTCTACGAAATAGGTACAGAAGGCGTAGCACGGCTGCCATTTTATCACTTATCGTTGTGGATAAAGCATTCGTCACTCTCGCACTCGCATACTTGTCAGAGCGTGATGGACGTCTTTACCACAACGATAAGTGATAAAATGGCAGCCGTGCTACGGCCACAGTACCGTAACTTGGTTAGACATTCGTACGCCGCTTACTTTTCTGCTACCTAGCTTTTGCCCTTAGCCTCGTCTGTATAGTACTCGTTAAAATTTCAACTCCCATTATACTCCAACGGGGATGATATCCGACTATTTTACCTAATATATTAGTAGAATAATGTATTATGTACGATTCAAATAAAATTAACATTAAATATTAACAAATTAAATATTAACGAGAAACAGTCGACGAAGTTATGTTTATTTTAATTCACTATAGCATAAAAGAAAAACCTCTGAAAAATCTTTTAATTCCTTGTTATTTTTAATGTAACTGCCTTACAAAGTTTTGGAATAAACAGAGCCTTCGTTTAGTGCAGTTGCAGAGTCCTCGTCGGTGCGTAAATTCGACTCGCACTTGACCGAATTTGTTCTATGAAATAAAATTAGGAGCTATTAGCCCAAGTTTTACTGAATTACAAAGTTTTGATGCTAAATTACACCTGTGTGCTACTTAGGCAACTTCTATTTCAGAATCACTTGCCGTAATGTTTAGTTGTTTAGTGGCTATTGTGTAAAAATTGTAATGTGAGGTAAGCTCATAAAAGGAAGTGTTGTTTTTTAATGGGTAGGTACCCGTCCTAACTATATAGATATTTCACTGCGCGCTGTGAAGTTATGGTGTTCGAGAGGTTTACAGAATTGCAAATAGGAAGTAAGGTTTCTATGTAATGCCTAGAGCAGAACACTAGATTCAATATTAAAAGAGTCATGTCGCAAAAATAGGACTATTGATTCCTCACTCGCTGATCTGATCTGTCGTAACATAGGGCAAAACGAGCTGCCATATGGGTCATTACAAGCACCTGCGCGCAAAACGTAATGGGATGCGGTTGTGGCTTGATGCGCCTCATCGTTAACGCCCCTCGATATATTAATCTATTATATTATGTATTTACCGATAATGTGAAATCTGTAGTGGAGTACCTGTACTTTACTCATTATTTTCTAATTAGGTACGAATCAATCGATCATATTATCAGTACGTCGCACTCATACGCGCGCATGAATCGAGACGATTCACTTATATTAGCTTCACCAGTATTTTCACGTAAATTTCCAGTACCCTTCATTATTCCCATATGTACGGTCAAGGAATTTAATTGTTGGGCCATTTAGGTGTCAAGTTATTTTGGTTTTTAATAGTAGCTTTGATTTGTCCAGTATAAAGTGACAAAGTGAGCTCTAAATAGCTCAACAATTAAATTCCTTGACTGTACATACTGTGTTTTCTTTTCCTTTACCTTAATGTCCTTACAATCGTGGCGACAATCTTTTTGACAATATGTGTGTCTCCGTACTCTCTGATCTTATGTTAGATAAGCGCATAGCATTACATAGAATCAAGTTGGTGGACGCTTAAGTAGACATGGTTAGGTACTGCCACAGACGCGGTGTGGCGCTAGGCCAGGAAGAATTGAACGGTTCCAACAATAATTATGACTAACTGCCCTCGCGGCTTCACCCGTATTGCAAGGAACGCAGGGTAAAATATAACCTAAAACCACCCAGAAAGTCCATTCTACACGCAGTTGAAAGAATTTTTGAAATTGGATAGCGGTTCCGGAGGTTACCCATTACATAAACACTTACAAAGCTATAATTTCACAGACTTTTCCTCTACATAATATTAGTTACATCAAGTCATTATTCTTACACTCTTTTCTAGAGCAAAAGTTTCAGGTGCACGTTTCTCTTGACTATAGATCGGACACGTATGGTTCCAAGAGCGGCGTAATGCCACCCAGTGCACGGTGCGCTCGATCCTGCCGAGGTCTAGGGTGTAAAGAGTTCGCGAGGGACTGTGACCTACTGACACTGTCAGTAGGTCACAGTCCCTGTTGGTGACTGTCGGTCCGACAGTCACCAACAGTAGTAAATAATACATCACCTGTCAAAATAAAAAAACAAGTGAAAAGTAATTTCTCACAATGCATGACTGAACTGAAGATGTTGAACGATCTTTTGTTTTATTAGGTCCCCATACAACATAAAACAGTTCGTGTCGGTTCGAATAAAAAAAACACCAGTTTTCAGTATAAAATAATGTGCGAATAACAACGCACAATAATAAAGCCTCCGAGAATAGTGGATAAGTTAATTACTTATTTATGACTTTTAGTATAGCCAACCAGTTAATTATATAGAACTATAGTGACATACGGTGTCATCTGCTACTTCAGAAAACACTTCCACATAATATCCGTATCAATAAAACTCAATGGGTATTAATATACATCCAGATATAATGGGAAATAAAGCTCCGCGTGGTTATTATCTCTAGGAAGGTACTGTTGGAGAAAGGTATGACTAGGTTTGGTATGACTTTATAGAGACTGACGATATTGTCTGCATTACTCGTAGTTTTTTTGGATTAAAACATTGCGCGTAGTTTACATATCTATTCAAAGAAATTATGCGATGTAAAATAGACTATATTAGTAATAATAAACTAAGAGTTTCCTTTGCAAACGCTACTCACTTTCAACGAACCCACAGGAAGTTTGAAGTGTATAATTATTTCATTCGAGGCCGAAGTTACTTTCCGCGAGACTTCAAGGGTCATTCGAGCCCTAGTGCAGTACATGTACTTACAGTAAAGTTTGAAGGATACTCGGCCGGGGTAGCCGCGGGATTCCGGAAACTCCCCCTAAAACAACAATGCGGGTGAGTAGGTATAATTTTGAAGAAAACTATTTTCCCAAACGGCCGCCGCGCCGCCACATTCAGCGGTCTAATGAAAAAACAGAAGTTCCATTCCACAACGGAAAGCGCTTAAACGAAGTACCACTTCGCTCGAGATAAGGCTCTTGTGCGCAGTAATTTCTTTTCTGTTACATCGTAACATACACTAAAATATGGCTCTTGTACTCGCGATTGTTTATGGACAAATAAAATGATATCATATCTACTCGTACTAGCACTTATTTTTATTTCCAAATTTACTATGTAGTGACTCCTTCGAAAATATGAAAAAGTGAAAAATGAAAAAAGTTTATTGTATAAGGGCAAACATTACAATATAAATCACCCTGTGTCACATCTACTAGACTCAATTCTTAAGTATTCTGCGAGGCCCCTAAAGACTAATTACTTAATATATCATATTTCTCGTTAAATGTTACTTACCGTGCTTTTATAACCCTATACTTATATAGGGTTATAAAACTCATAAATGGATAAAACGTAAACTGGTGATAGAGAGGGTCAATCTAAAATCCTAACATAGTTAGCACTCGAAAAAGGGTTTCAAAATCGAATCGAAACTTACTTTCAATAGTCAAATAAAAAAACTATTACTACTAGTTGTTTTTTTTTTAAGTTTGTCCAAATTAACATCGGTACTACATACAAATTAAATGTAAAAGAAAACACATGTCCGAGCCCATGAATTACACCTAAGAAAATTCTCGTTTAGAGTTTAGACGCAGATTAAGGGAACCGAACCTCTTTCCAACTGAATAAAAATCCTCGGAAATCTAGGAGGTATTTTATTAATAAATCACTTGATTTACATTCATTTGATGGAAAGAACACGAAACCCATAATATAGGCTCCTGACACTATCGCCTTAGCAATGCTTTTAGTATGACGTTTGCTTAAGCCTAACTATAAGGTTACTCGCTCTCTATGTTCTGTGGTCGCTTACACGTCATTGTTAAAGCATATTATTTTTCTATTAATTACTAATTAAAGTCAAGTCTTAGAGAAAGCCATTTCTTTTATTTCATCAGGTTATGGGCACCTCACTCAGTAGTGCGTTATAAGATTTGGCTAATAAATAAAAAGTAAAGTAAAAGTACATAACCTCAAATCACGCGGACGCCGGAATTCTTTTCAGCATTTCAGATACTTACAAAATGTCTTCGCAAAACGGTTTACTGTCCATTGAAAAGCTCACAGGACGTGATAATTGGTGCACATGGAGCTTTGCAGTGAAAGCTTTTTTACAATTGGAAGAACTGTGGGAAATTGTGCAAGGTACAGTTGTTGACGAAAAAAAGGACATAAAAGCGAAGTCAAAGTTAATATTGCTGGTGGATCCAATACTTTACGTCCATATCCAAGATGCAACCACGTCTAAACAGGTATGGGACAATCTTTCTCGTGCTTTTCAAGACTCTAGACTAGTACGCAAGGTCGGTTTATTGAAAGATTTAATTAATACCACCTTAGAATCAAGTAACAGTATAGAAGAATATGTTAACAAAATCATGTCATCAGCCCATAAATTAAGGAGTATTCATTTTGCTATTGATGATCAGTGGCTAGGAACTTTAATGCTGGCCGGCTTACCAGACATATACAAGCCCATGATTATGGCAATTGAAAGTTCAGGAGTTGAAATAAGTGCAGATTTGATTAAAACTAAATTGTTACAAGAAGTGAAATCTGCATCTGCATCAGATACAACAGCATTTTATGCGAATCCCAAGTCCAGACCACCTCATCACGCAAAAAATACACAGAGCCAAAAGACAAAGGGCCCCCGTTGCTATAATTGCAATAAATATGGACATTTAGGCAAGCAATGCTGGCATAAGAAAAATAAGACTAGCAATGATAAGTCATCTAATACTGGTTATATAGCTGCTTTTTCAGCGATGCAGTTACAAGATCACGAGAATTGGTATATCGACTCGGGCGCTTCAATGAACATGACAATGCACCGAGCCTGGCTGGATAGCGAGAAACCTTCGCCTGTACAAACCATAAGGATTGCAGACAACAAATCACTTCGTGTTGAATGCTGTGGTAATGTCACTATACGAACACCGGCTGAGAATGGGTTCAACACAATACAGGTGAGAGATGTCCTTTACATACCAGAGCTATCTACCAATCTGCTATCTGTCAGTAAAATTATAAAAGGTAACTGCAAAATTGAGTTTGACAAAAAAGGCTGCCAAATATATAACCAAGCGGGGCAAGAAGTAGCAAAAGCTGATCTTGTAAATGATACATATAGGTTGAATATTTATGATGACACAGTGAATGCGATGTCAGCTACTATTGACAATGATACCTACCTGTGGCACCAGCGTATGGGTCACTTGAACTTTACTGATGTGAAAAAAATACCGGCATGTACTTCAGGTGTAAAGATTTCACAGAACAATGAAAGTAATGTGTGCATAACCTGTATAGAAGGCAATCAGACAAGAAAACCATTCCCGCATAACGGCTCACGGGCAAAAGAATTATTAGAGCTGGTACATTCAGACGTATGCGGACCAATGCAGGCTGTCTCAATTGGAGGTTGCAGGTACATAGTTACTTTTATTGATGACTTTTCAAGAAAAGTATTTGTATATTTTTTAAAAAGTAAAGCAGAGGTACATGATAAATTTATAGAGTTCAAATATAGGGTTGAGAATGAATTAAACAAGAAAATTAAAAAATTTCGAAGTGACAATGGAAAAGAGTACATTAACAAACAGTTTCAAAATACAATGAAAACATATGGCATATTGCATCAAACCAGTAACCCCTACACACCGGAACAGAACGGTCTCAGCGAGAGAATGAATAGATCACTAATAGAACGGGCAAAATGTATGATTCTGAATGCTAATTTGCAGAACTGCTATTGGGCGGAGGCAGTAGCTACTGCTGCACACATCATAAACCGTTCACCCACTCGAGCTCTCGAAGACATTACTCCGGAAGAGGTTTGGACCGGTGAGCAGCCTGACCTGAGCCATATGAGGGTCTTCGGGTGTAAGGCCATGGTTCACATTCCAAAGGAACATAGGCGAAAATTAGACGCAAAATCACGAGAGATGATTTTTGTAGGCTACAGTGAAAGCACAAAGGGCTACCGTTGTATAGACCCAAAGAGCAAACAGGCCATAATGAGCAGAGATGTTGTATTCCTGGAAACCACCGTGAAGCAAAAAAAGGTCTCTTCAGCACCTGAAAAAGAAGAAAACATATTGAATGTTGATAAAAATATCAAGCAAAATGAAATTAAAAAAATTGCATCTGATCAATGTGTACAAAAAAAGGTAGTATATATGCCAATACAGGAAGAAAATCAGGATACAGATGACATTGATGAATCCGATGAACAGAGCAGTTCAAGTTCTCAGAATGTTACTATCACTGATCAGAATCCTACTTCAGATTCTGAAACATTTGAAGATGGACTTGATGATACATACATACCTGAGGAAAGCTCAGACACTTCTCCACCCCGTCGAATTAATCTAAGACCACGAAGACGAGAAAAAGAACGCGATACTGCTACATTTCTATGTATAAATGGTGAGTTAGCTATGAGCATATTGGACAGTGATCCACAAGATATAGATGAGGCTCTCCATAGCAATAACGCAGAGAAGTGGATAGAAGCCATGAAGGAGGAACATGAATCGTTACTGAAAAATAAAACATGGACATTAGTTGACTTACCTAAGAATAAAAAAGCTATACCTTGTAAATGGGTATTTAAGACGAAGACAGACGAAAGCGGAAATGTAACGCGTTATAAAGCAAGATTAGTCATAAAAGGATATAAACAAGCAAAAGGCATAGACTATAATGAAATATATGCTCCTGTTGTTCGGAATACCTCAATAAGATATTTGATCGGTTTGGCAGCAAAATACAAGTTACAAATCCATCAAACTGATGCAATTACAGCCTTTTTGCAAGGAGAAATTGATAAAGAAATTTATATGTCACAACCACCATATTTCGAAAATGGAGAAAAGGTATGCAAACTAAACAAATCCATTTATGGCCTCAAGCAAGCAAGCAGGCAATGGAACTTAAAACTAAATGCTGCCTTACTCGAAATAGGTATGAAAAGATCAAAATTGGATCCTTGCATATATTTTCGAATAATAAATGACAAAGACATATTATTTATAACTGTATATGTGGATGACCTATTATATTTTTTCAACAACAATGATACAGCTATGGAAATAAAAAATAAACTTAAAGAGAAGTTTTTTATGAAGGATCTGGGTGCAGCCAAACACTGTATAGGATACAAAATTACACAGGAAGACAATGGAGACATTTCCCTTGATCAATCAGCTTATATACAAAAAATACTGAACCGGTTTGGAATGAATGAATGCAAACCTGTGTCTTCACCATGTGATGCAAATGTTACATTAAAAAAGGCAAGAAAAGAAGGAGATATATTGAGAGATGTGCCGTATCAAGAAGCAGTCGGTTGTTTATTGTATTTATCACAGGGCACAAGACCAGATATTACATATATAGTAAACACACTTAGCAGATTTAACAACCAACCTACTGCTGAACACTGGATGGCTGTCAAGAGAGTGCTCAGATATTTAAAAGGCACTTTATATACAAAACTCACATATAAGAGTGGCATACATACCAATATTGTTGGATACAGCGACGCTGACTGGGCCAGCGACTCTGAAGATCGACGGTCTTGCACCGGCTACATTTTTCTGTTTCAGGGTGCAGCTTTAAGTTGGAACTCACGAAAACAACAAACAATAGCCCTATCTACCTTGGAATCTGAATACATGTCATTGGCTACTGCTACACAAGAATGTATTTGGCTGAAACAATTGGAGGAAGATTTTTGGCCAAGTTTTTCAGGTATACCTACAATTTTATATTGTGACAACCAAAGCGCCATTAGTCTTTCAGGCAACGACATGTACCATCCGAGGAGCAAACATATTGATGTCCGCTATCATTTTCTACGGGAGCGGATATCCACAAACCAAATATCTGTGCAATATTTACCTACGAAAGAGATGATTGCTGATCTCCTAACGAAGGGGTTACAAGGACCAATGCACAGGAAGTTTACTGCATTAATGGGTTTGTGTCCAGGAGAGGATGATGGAAAGAACACGAAACCCATAATATAGGCTCCTGACACTATCGCCTTAGCAATGCTTTTAGTATGACGTTTGCTTAAGCCTAACTATAAGGTTACTCGCTCTCTATGTTCTGTGGTCGCTTACACGTCATTGTTAAAGCATATTATTTTTCTATTAATTACTAATTAAAGTCAAGTCTTAGAGAAAGCCATTTCTTTTATTTCATCATCATTCATTGTTTGTGTTTCTTAACGGTCGGTAGAATATTTTATAAACCTAATAATAAACCTTTCAGTAACACGCTGCGTTAACAATGGTTCCTTTCAAAACTTTCTTTTGTTTGGTCTCGCATTCAAACTCGTTTTTCAGCTAATTGACGCCAATGGTTTGAAAATAAGGTCGAAAGAGGAACACAGAGACAGCTAGTTACGTCTCGTAAACATTTTTTATCCTGTAAGTCGGGAAGCAAAGCCTCTCTTCGGGGGGAGTGACGAGGGTTCTGTCATTGTAATTCACGACCTCCTTTATGATATCACCTGAAATGTGTTCTTTTCTAGATTTTTTATATTAATTAATAGGATTCTAAGACAATCAAATGTACATTTTATCTAAAACGCTAATTTGACTTTACAAGGCGAAGAAATAAATCACAGAAGCTGATGGAGAATCGTTAAAGTTTGCACAACAATTCCATTTACGTGTAAAGTTTATTCTACGAGAAGAAAACATTCTTATTCAACAAACTCAGGGTTGGCATGGGATCAAAATTCGTTGTTGTATATTTAGTAACGCTTTTCAAAGTTCCGTTTCCTTTCAAAATTTCAGATGAACATTGAGTAACGTTCATTTCTAACAATCGCCCTGGAAAACTAAACAAAGGTAACCTTCTCACCCAATCCGCATTTTCTTTATTTACAAAAATTGACATTGCTTTAAACTACAATCAAATAACGAATCCAACGAAACTAGCACGCAATACTGAATCCAGCTGAAATCTTGCCAACCCTGAGAGCATCTTGTGCAGACACATACATGTGTATACAGCTTAACTCCCCTAAATACTTGAACACATCTTGTAACATACCAATTCTGGGAGACACAATGAGACAGACTGAAATGAATAATTAAAACAGAAAACGGGGTTATTAGATGCCATGAACGTGATTGTTCTCAATTAGGCAATCTTGACATTATGCAAGATTCATTACGATTCAGTAAGTAATCCGCCGTTTGCTACCCGACTTACACGATAAAACATTAGTTACTTATAATTATAATAAGTTACATTTAAAGGTTCTTCCGGGGTAGACATTTGTCATGTCTGTGTCACATTTACATATTTTAAGAATGGTAATTAATATTTGATGTTGTATTGTTTGAAGCAGACTAGTCATATATCATACCTACTTTAACATATTTAGATACATATTTAACCATCGGAAACTTATACAGACAAATTATAACTTATTTTACGTCACACCTGGCCATAATGCGAGTTTTACTGCACGCTGCGCGTACGGGAAAACTCGCATTGTGGCCAGATGAAGACGTAAAATTTTGTACGCAACACGGGCGGTAATTCGTAAAGCCCCAGAGCGCATATTTATAGCCCTCACCTTCGGTTCGGGCCGGAAACACCTGCGATCTGGGGCATTCACGAATTGACCGCCCTAGTTACGTAATGTACTATTTATTATTGCTGAAAGCCTCAAAACTAAGAATCTTGGTTTACGATGGATTTTCACTATGAAAATACCTACTTGTATCAAGCAATTTTACAAAGTAAAATTGATATTTTTGTTAATATTTAAAGCTGAGATGTCTTATTAGTGATCAGTCCAGGTAAATATTACAGGTTATTTTTCACTCAGTTGATAACAACGCGACTGTTAACTACACAATTAATTGAAGGTAGTTGATATATATGCATTATCTCGCTTGGCTATGACACAGTGTTGTGATTAGCGGTTTATAGGTCGCTTTATTATTCAGTTGAAGCACTTAATTAACGCGCCAGGTGTACGCCTAGAAGATCCATACTGTAAAGATTGATGTTTCATGGTGTTGGCCGACTGGAATGACAAATTTTAATCTGTTTTGCAACAATGGAGATCCATTTATGATAGGAAAAAACCGTGAAAATAATTAGTTACCGACTTAATACTTCCTTACTTTTATGTTAAGATAAGTTAAGTATAGGTATAATATGAAATCTCCCAGTTCAGAAATCATTACTTAGTGCATCTGTTTAATAGTACATTAGGTACTACAGAGGCCGGGAAGTAAAGGGTTGCCGGGCGAGGACATTAGGATATTTATGAAGCTGGCAACCCCTTTTCACGCCGAGGTATATATAGTGCTTTTCTCAAACGTGCAATGAAATAAATTAAAAAAAACTCCAAAAAACAAAACTTAAATTTTCATGGCTGAACACCGTGACACTGTGCCACAAATTGTGGAATGGAAATTACAAAATACCATCTTGCAGGCCTCCGATTTTGTGTGAAATGCCATCACGGATCCCTCGTCTCGCTGCACCCGAAACGTGACACTTCGAAAGCCCATTATGAAGAACACAACGTCAATATTTCATTGCATGTTTGAGAAATAGTTATTTACGATACAAGTGCCGAAAATAGGAAATTTCGTAACGAGTGGTGATAAATTAAAACACGACCGAAGGGAGTGTTTTAAATCGACACGAGTTGCAAATCTATTCACACGTGTATCGTACAACGTTTTACTGTACATATGGCTCTTTGAAGTTTCGACATATGCACGGAAAGTGCTCTTTTCCGCACTAGTACATTACGTAACTAGGGCGGTGAATTCGTGAATGCCCCAGATCGCAGGTGTCCTCACCTTCGGTTCGGGCCATAAATATGCGCTCTGGGGCTTTACGAATTACCGTCCGTGTTGAGTACAAAACCCGCGCAACCCGCTGGAATAATACGTGAGCGCAGAATGTCGTGCGTCATGGAATATGCGTTACATAGAGTAACTAGGGTAACATTACAGACGCGTCATCGCGCCGTTACCAATGCAAGGGTGGACGGGTCGCATGATTATCGTTGTCGTAACATGGTATTTGTCATAATTGAAATGAGATATTTGTCATAACATAAGTAATTGATTAAGTTTAAAATTATGTCCCCACTATAATATTACTATTGAAAATATTTATTTTTCTTCACAGAAAAACATCCGACTGGACATACTTAAATAAGAACGTGTTGCTCCAGTCCAGTTTCGTTCTGTCCGGTCCGTACGGCACAGACGTTTTACACGGAAACTACATGAATGAAATTTTGAATTAAGGCGTAGGCGTCTTTCTTAACCGCTAAATACTCGTATTTCTGTAGTATAATCTTTACCATTTTGGTTCGGAACCCTAAAAAAAGGAATGGATATTTATTGTTTTTATATTTTTGTGTCTAGGATTTTATTATAGCTAAACAGCAAGCATTTTTTTTATAATAGCTTATACGGTGTCCCAAGGTTGGTCAAGGTAGTAATAAATAATGATAATAATATATAATACAAATTTATTTAAGTATAACTCGTTTGTTGATGAAATTAAAACGACATATCATTAGCTTGAAAAGGAATAGCATATATTTTACTTAAGTATATTTTTCCGCTTATCTTGTAAGTACCATTTCTTGAGGTTAAGTTTTTTCCGCCTTTGCTCATTTCGCATCTTGATGTTGACAAAATAAGTAAAACACACTGACTCCACCTAAAAACTAAACTATACCCAAAGTGATTGTCAACAGAATTTGCTAACTATGTAAACAAACCGCCATAGTGAAAGACAATTTCAGTATGGCGGTCTGTTTACATAGTTAGCAAATTCTATTGACGGACGCCTTACGTGAATGTTTATTAGGTAACTACTTTACGAGCCACGAAACAGTGTCCACTCTATGCAACAAAAATATCTCTTACTAAAAAACTACTTATACGTAAATGTTTATTAGGTACCTACTTTACGAACCACGAAACAGATTGTGCACTCTATGCAACAAAATTATTCCACAAATATTTAAAAACTGAGTTTTATTAGGTCGCAGCGTAAATTGACACAGGTCCGTCATGTAACGCGACTCGTCCCGCACTGACCGTATGGACGAAAATGGGGAGCGGTAGGAACTTGGGCGGAATATTTCAGAAATCGGGGTATATTTTTAATAAATTGAAAAAAGTAAGAAAATGAAGTTATTGTTCATTATTTTACGAAGAAATTTCATCGTATTCTGATAAAAAATGGAGCAGTAAAATGGTTACAAGTGAAAAATAGGGGTGACTAGATTTTTTTTGTCAATTTTTTTTTGTTAAAATGGATTTCTACGAAAACTATGTTACTTCTCATATCTTGCAGATTAAGAGATATTTTTTCCGACTAGAAAATTGTTACGTTATAATGATTTTATACATTACGTTACTAAACCACTCATTTTCACCAAAATTTCATTAGTTCTTTTTTAACATCATGGGTTTCGGGTGGCGATTTTGGCCCATAACCACAGCTCGCTCGCCATGCGGCAGACATGACCAGCCCAGGCCCACATCAACTTAGCCGCTTTCCGAGCCAAGAGTACATCTATTATTAGCGTCTTAAAGCGCAGCGTGGTGTTCCGGATACGGTCCATTAAATTTACAACTAATATGCTGCGCTCCATGGGGCGCTCTGGTACACCCTGAGTTTGGACTTCTGAGATAACGTCAATGACGAAGCCTGTGCAGCATATATGTGAATCGGTAGTATGCACATGAGTCTCTGCTTAAGTGAAATAGGGAGTACCATTCACGAGACGTTTCATCATTTGAAATCCCGGGCATTTTCAGTCCGTCTTTCGGCTACCTTCTGTCGCGCCTGGAAGGAAATACTGTGCTGATTGCTACCTATATACATATATCTGACGTACGAAGTCTATGAAATTGTATTTTTGACACAGGGATGGTTATTATTTCACCCCAGGGCATGGGTATCATTCCTCTAATCAGACCCTCTAGTGCTTCTAATCTCATTATCATATAGCAATTATGCCTAACCCCACCCGGGTGAGCCAAAGTTCATATAAAATTGCAACTTCGATTATTGGAGTTCCGAATTTTTTTCTCATACAATTTTATCTCATAATGATCACTATTCATAATTATTTGTGCTAACGTAACTTCGAATCGTTGAATTGAACTTAAATTTTCAAATAATCTGCACATTGTTGTCTAACTTTTTTGTGGGATGTCCATTCTAAAACAAGTAGGCTGGCTGGTAGGTAAGATAATCACAAAGTTATAACTGTCCAAAGTTTTAAGAGGTGGTTTGTTCTGTCCCTTTTCCACAAAACGCACCTTCATACCCATGAATTTAAAAGGAACCAACTTTCGTACAAATTCGGCTGACGCAATTGCACCATTTAATTGGAGTTGGAGCGCGCGTGTCGATGTAACTAAGACAGACAGGCAACTACGGAACCCTACACTGCGCTTGGCCCGACACGCACTTGGCCCATTTTAAATCCTAAAAATTGCAAACATACGTGAAGGATTTATATTTTCCGCGTATTATTGTAATATTTATCTGTTGCTAATGAAGAAAATATATATTTACACTGTTGGCCAATTTATAAAAAAACATGCTCTGTAAAAATGTACATAAGGTAGATACAAATTTTCCTATTCTTGTTAAGTACTAAAATCAGTTATCTTGGGTACGGGTTCGGTTGGTAAGTATAGACTACCTACCAAGTTTTATTATTTTTCAGTCGTTGAACTTATAAACTTCAAATAAATAGATATCCGAGATCCTTGACTTGACGTGGAAGTTATCTTAAATGACGCGAGAGGTGGGTTCAAAGATCATTGAGATATCATCATATCAGTTGGTTGTCTCATACTTAACAATAGCACCCTTTAAACATGGACCCGTATGTTGTACATTAATGGAATTTTATATAGCGCGATTATAGGAGCGCATGAACTAAGAGGACTCACAATTAATCTTAAGGCAATTTACCCACCGCCGCGCCGGCGAGTAGCGAGTACCTACTCTCATAGTAATTCTTACTCGCTTTTACTCGCGTGAGTAAGAATTACTATGAGAGTAGGTACTCGCTACTCGCCAGCGGTGGGACAAGTTCCTAAACGTCAAAACGGTTTCTATAATTGAGTCCTGGAACTTAAGTTTTTATTTTTATTTAAAGACACGTAGCTACTCTTATATACTAGCTTGACTAGCTACCCCAAATTATCGATTTCAAAACGGCTCCAAAAAATCTGAACAAAAGCATGGTTTGTTATATCATTCACAGTCTTGTTCTTTCTCTATACATTAAATATGTTAGGATAGGACCACCGCCTTTCTTCCTGTGGGTGTTGTAAGAGTCGTACTAATGGATCAGGGTTGAAGTGTGTTGTGGGAGATGGGCTCTCAACCTTTCACACATTCATTCTCCTAGCGTTATTCCCGGTAGTGCCCCTAAAGGAGCCCGGAGTCCGCTTTGACACCTAATCCCAAGATTTGGCATAGGCACTAGTTTTACGAAAGCGACTGCCATCTGGCCTTCCAACCCAGATGAAAAACCAGACCTTATTGGGATTAGACCGGTTTCCTCACTATGTTTTCCTTAACCGAAAAGCTAACTGTAAATATTCCGTACATAAGTTCCGAAAACTCATTGGTACGAGCCGGGATTCGAACCCACGACAGCCGCTTGACAGCTGCATGCCTGAACCACTAGGCTACCGTAGCTTTCAACCTTTCACTGCGATACTAAATTTTTTCGATCTTTTATACCCACATCTATGCTTACAGTGGCACTGGAACATAAGTTTCAAGCGCTCTGTCTACCCCTCGCGTACCCCTTTTGGGTGTTAAGGGAAATAATAAAAGAAATCTAGAAAAAAGTCAATTTTCAAATTTAAATTTGCTACTTCAGGGCTCTTTGGTCTCTCATATTTTTACCTTCCCAAGTAATTCTTAGTTTTGTCAATATTTTTTATTATTACAATTTAGCAAGTTGGTGCATGAGGTAAATTGATGAGCGAGCGAGACAAAAGTCGCCACATAATAAGGTGTAGATGGGTCTGTCCTGCTGATTGCTCTGCAAATTCAAGCTAAAGCAAACCATTTGCAGTAACCATAACATTGTAGCTCTAACTTAAGTACATACGACACGGTCAGCATCCACAGGAGATAAATTTCGTTAGACATTTCGCATACCATTACGACATCCATATGTAGCGCGCTCGTTTAGCTCGGCGAGCGCGGAAAGGAGAGCAACTGATTTATACTACATTTCTTTGCAAAGCATAAAACCTAATAGACCGCTTGGACTGCGGCCGTTAATTAATCGCATACGCCGCCGTGGCCGGCAAACGGCGCGCTTGCCACTTCCATTGCAATACCACTCTATTAAGACCTCACACTCTACGTGCCACACTTTTGTTTTACTTTTCCATTCCGCACTCGTCCCTTGCGTTTGTTTATTTTTACAAAATACCTACATAGTGCTCTTTGCTCGTGTTAGCACGAAATATGAGTAGAAATGCACATTCACTTTTTTAAGCCCACCTATACTTTCACAGCGGCTCAGTATCAATTTATTTTAAATCGAGGGCAGATACGCCTTACCTACTCCGTTTATTTTCACCATATTTCTGAAGCTAATTTCGAATTACAAATTATTATACGTCAGAAATGTCAGGATGAAGCACCGAGTTAGTATATCGTCTTCTCCGACCTTCGTGGGTTTCATGTTTTATTGATTGAATTGTAACTAAACCAAGATTGATGTTTTTGTAGGGAGAATACATTTTACTCATATGAAAAAGCTTTTGGGCTTTGTTATCTGAAACGTATAGAACAGGATCAGTTCAACTTGACCGATAAGTATGTAGGGCCTTTATTTACAACTATATTGAAGTGAAAACTTCTTTAGCGGCGCTGTGCACTTTTTGGGATGGGGAAAAACTATTAAACTCGCCACAGGTGTAGGAGCGTAGGAACGGAACGGTCACGGAACCGTAAGATTTATGCTAGCGAGATTCGAGACAGGCCAACCGTAAGACGGACGCGGCTTGGGGTGGGGCGGAGGTGGGGAGGTTTTTTTTAATACTGATGATTAAAGCAATTCGCAAGTTTTCACTTCTGCCCAGAGGCGGCTCGCCCTAAGGAGCGCTGGTGCAGTGAACTCCCATAAATAATTATAACTAAATTATACTCATTAATCTCATTATAAATATTACTATTTAAAATCCACTTAAAATACGACTGTACCAATACCAATAAAATAATCACCTTTACACATTACAAGATCATATGTAGGCGCTATACCCATCATCCTACCGTATCATTTCATAGGTAACGCGCCAAGCGGAGCGCTCACGATTGCGCTCCTATCAAACAAGACTCAGTACATTTTCTAATACGAAATCCAATAAGAGTGAAAGAGAAAGTTCGCCACAGTCCTGCGCGTGAAACAGAAGATTTTCTATGAAAAAATAGCCAAATTCGGAGCGCCGCTCACGCCACGTTGCCGGTTAATTTTGCCACGCGACAGCGACAGTGATTGCGCGCGACGTTGCCACTCCTATATAAACAAACACTGGTCAACTTAAATGCATGCGTGCGAATGCAAATTCGGGTATTTTCCAATTAATAATCATTTAATACGTGTTGAAATAGCCTGTACTTATTAGTTACTACTTGTGAGTGTTAAAATGGATAATTATAATGTGGTGTTCATTAAAAAGTGTGCAAAAACGTTACAAATCCGGCTTGAATTGAAGGCTAAGGGACAAGGGACCTTGACCTTACGCAAACATGAACGACGAAAACCAAAACATTTACGCGTGTGTTTAAATCCGAACAATATGTGAAAACACCGTAGTTGTGTGGTTGTGATGAGAGTAACAAACTATTTTACAGGGTATTCGCAGGGCACTAGATTCCACGTAAGTACCGAAAGTCTATACGCGAGTTCAATGACCGCGTTGACAAAAACAGGCATATTTTACGAAGGTTAACAGATTGTGTAGTATTATGTGGTGCATTTCAAATTGCTTTAAGGGTGCACGGATGAGTCTTCGGAATCCCGGAATCTGCTAACGTCATGTATTTTCATTGTTTTATTTCAAGTGAACACCCATACAATTTAGTCACGAGCCGCCTCTGCTTCTGCCGGCACTCCCGGAGTGCAACCCGGTCTTGTTTATTTTATTTATTTATATATAATCAGTGCATGAAGCTCTCACACACACAAGGTACACCTGGCTATGCGCTAACGCGAGAGAGAGCGTATGGGTCACAAAATGTTTAATACGACTTATTTTAATACCTACGTGAAAAGCTCAATAGATTTTACGTCACACCTGGCCATAATGCGAGTTTTACTGCACGCTGCGCGTACGGGAAAACTCGCATTGTGGCCAGGTGAAGACGTAAAATTTTGTACTCAACACGGGCGATAATTCGTGAAACCCCAGAGCGCATATTTATGGCCCTCACCTTCGGTTTGGGCCACAAACACCTGCGATCTGGGGCATTCACGAATTCACCGCCCTAGTTACGTAACGTACTATTGTCAAGTTTCGATCGTTCTGCGATTTTATAAGTATTCAAAGTATTGTATTAAACCATGCGTTCATAATAAATAGATATTGAACCACGTCAAAATACATGTAATTGTACGTAATATTGGAACGATATTGAGTATCGCCTCTAAGTGGTTGGAGCACAAAATTCATCAGATGGTTTTCGTAAAAGCTATGGAGTCCATTAGGCTCTCGCCGGCTTTCGGTCGGGAGAATGCTAAAGGTCACCCATATTATTATTGTATCTTACGCAGCGCACCTAACACACCTATAGCGCGTTATATTGTATACTTCTCATTCGCTTTGGAAGCGCCCGGGGTCTGTGTGTTATTCATTTGTCCCTTTTTCATGCCTTCAATGTCATAAAGACATTTTAAACGCGAGCAACCGACCCGTGGGATAAAGTTTATGAGCCACGAGTTGAGTTATCGTATCCAGCGACCGTAGCAACAATAGGCTTACATTCGTTACTTCTATGCAAGGGTGAAAACCTATTTTACAGATCGGTGACGTAGATTAGTGTTATCATTTAGTGCATGATAGCTGCGGTAAAACGTTAGGAAACCGGTCCAATCCCAGCAAGGTCTGGTGTTCCCTCTGCGTTAGAAGGTCAGCACTCGTTGTCGTTAAACTAGTGCCTACGCCAAATTATGTGATTAGGTGCCTAAGCGGACCTTAGGGCACAACCGGGAAAGCGCTAGGAGGACGCTGTTGAACTACGAAAAATCTTTTCAACTTCATCACTATTAAGAGAAATAACTCGGTACACGTACACATATTTTGTCGACGTGTTAGTCAGTTGGGTCATTGTCAGTCAAAAAAAAAATCGACAACTTTGTGATGTATAGTTAAGGGCTTATGTTTATATAAGTATAATATGTTTTTATCGCATAGAATTCTAGAAGAGCCGACGGCGTTTTTGTGGATTCAGAGTTCAATCAAAATTAGGTTTTATAGCCCTTAACTCTGGCAATGACCCAGTTGGGTACTTATTATTAATCGAATGCCTTCCTTTACGCATATTTACAAAGTTGCCAGTGTTTGGGGGTTGGCTAGTAATAGACAATTTTCCACGGGCCATTCTGATGACCCTTTTTCTATTGTGAAAAAAATATATCACAGACCGGTATTGAACTGGTTGGTCCAATAGGTGACCTTGAGGTCAATTTGGTTCACATTTTGCATAGTGGTATGATAGCAACGTGTTGCTTGCGCGTATTGTCATGCAAACTAAGATAAGCCCAAACAAACGTGCTCACAACAAAAGATTCTCACGAAATTTACTTCTTTAGTAAAGGTCAGTTCATAATACTGCAGTCAAAAACTACTCTACCTAGTTATAACAAATTCAACCGCAAGAACGATCCCCCGGTCCTCAAACCACAACAGAAAGATTTATAAATATCAATAATTCCGTCGACAGTTGCTTGTTAACTTTAAGAGGTATTCTGATCTTAAAATACGATACTTCCACTTATTTATAATATAAATAATAATAAATTCCACGAAGTTCTATCGTCGCAAACAACAAGTTAAGAGATAAAGGCGAGGAATACAAAGATATGAGCTGCTCTTGGGAACAACTTGTGAAGTAAACACGTACCGGGGTTATCTGAAGCTATTTGTCCCCTGAAGCTATAACTGCTTCTCAATGCTTTCCGATTGGCATTCCACTCACTGGACGCAGCTCATTTCACACGGATTTTACTAGACAGACAACCAAAAGTAAGAATCATACTGAAACTTTATACATTATTTTAGATAATTTGTGTTTTTATAAATAGTAATAATAACGTTTTGTAGCCTGTGAACAGCAACGAAAAAGGTTGAGGGTTTAAATAATGTCTCGGTTTTCAACTTTATTCCTAATATTTATTTAGCAAGCGATACTCAATATACTCGTATATCTGATTGCATGCATTTTTAATACCACGACGGGGGGGAAACAAGCATATCTACGGCTTGTCTGATGGAAAGCAGGAACCGTACCTAGGCACCGTACGCAGGCGTCCATAGGGTAGGCCCTATGGACGCCTGCGACTCCAGAAGAGTCACAAGCGGGTGGCCGATCCTTTATTGCTTTGAGGGTTGGTTGTGTTGCTAGCTGCACAACTATCTTATACGAGTAGATTGTCGGTTTTCTAACTTAAGAACATCCATTCACAAAGTCCGACACTGATAATATTTACAAATGAAAACATGTCATTACCTTAAGGAGTATTTTATTGAAAACCTTGTTTGAAATGAATCGTAGAGACACTGAAAATGCGTTTCTGTTGGACCGTGAGCATTATTCATTCGCTGCACGAGCGCTCAGGCAGCGGCGGTCAATGCCGCAGAGAGCGGGCAATCGTTTTCAGTTTTGTGGAGATCACTCGGGATTACCAAATCCCGAATTAATCAGTTTTTGATCGGCTCGCGGGTTTCGTGCTCTTGTTTTTATTTAATTAATCTATGCGCGTTCCAGGTTGCTCGATTTAAATTTGGATTTGAATGAATAATGTATTATCTTTGCAATTAAATTACAAGGGTTGGTATTAACCAGTCGTTATTTATTTATTTATTTTCAAATATATAGATGTTTTTTTACCTAATATAATGTACGTGTACCAAATATCCCTATTCTGGACATTTCCCTGTTTACGTTAACACAATGACTCTTACTAACAACCTACGCTAATGTTTATTATTGATGAATATTTGATGTAATGACTACCCACATTCCCTATCTGTATGAAAGTTATAACATTTATGTAAGTATGGCACATCCCATAACGTTGGGAAGATGTAAAATGCGTGTTGAAGAAATAAAAAGAATACAGGGTTTCCCGTTTACAATTAACACGAATCAAACTTCAAACGACAGCATTTTTCAATTATGAAAATGTTGTTGTGCGGTTGGGTTGGTTGCCTCAATAGCAGGTCGCTCACGTGACGCATTGTACGCGCGTCAGGTAGAAATGGGTACATCTATGTCACTTTCTGTATAGGAAAATGACAGTTAAGTTGTCCTAAAGCGCGTTCGATACGATACGTTATCAATCCTCAGATTTAAGTATTTTTGTTATTTCTTCCGATTTTCCTTGATGCTTATGAAACTAAAGCAATTGTTACTCCGCAATCTTGACACACGAAGTCTTTCTTTAGTGAGAATTGGTGCTGATGTTTGTAATAATAATTATTGTAGCATGAAGACTACTCTGATTCTGTTCGTCCTGGCGTGCGCGCTGGCTCTGGCCTGCGGGGACCTTGTGTGCGGCACCAACTACTGCAAGCAGCACCCCTGCGCCTCGCCCATTGCCTCGACGAGCTGCCGCAAACCCTCGGAGTACCGTTCCAACCACGGTGGCAAGTGCGGCTGCTGTCCTGCCTGCGTGACCCTCCTAAGTAAGTTCATAAAGAAACTCTCGTGGTACCTACTACAATAGGTAAATCCCTCAAGTGGTTAAATCTTGTCTCTCTTCTCAACTTATTATAATCCCCTTCGAAACCATCCCAAATTACGACGTGTTTTAGGATGACGCACGACTACATAAACGTGTCAGATTTGGCTTGAACTTGGCAATATGAATCTCATTGGTGTTAAAATAATGTTTATCTACGCACATATAATTAGTGCTCTAAAATGCGTTCGGAAACCGTAGGAAATGACCATCAGCATTATTACAACCGATTTTACTATGAGAACTTTCTTGTCTGTGGTAGTATCATTATGAGTTTAAATTTGGAACCGTTGTCAAAACTCAAGCGGGTCTCATTCTAGTATCCATAGACATTAAAACATTTATCGATAGGGAACGTCAATTCAGTATGTTCTTTTATATATACCATACGACATTTGATGTCGAGGGATATGAGTATACATTTGTCTTACTTGTCTTTGTATACTTTATTCGTTTGTCCATGATTTAAAAAAAAACCATTCGTCATGACGAATTGCCGCCGTTGCTGTTGTCATTTTGTTGTTGGTCTTTTGCTGTTACTTACCTAACTTAACACATATCACTACACTACACTACACATATCAATGTGTGTATATAAAGTAGGTAGTGTATGCAACTGTACATAATTAGGCCTTAAAACACTCGTGTTTTAAGCCCTCTCATTATATTGGATGTCGCATAAACTACTATTTTGTTATTTACGGTAATTCGTTATACCTACCTAAATAAGTGAACTCTATTAAGGTTTGTGAAATTCTCGACACAAAACCACCTTGGAAATCAACCTTGGAAGTGCTAAACTTTACAAATCCGAGAATGTTCTTAATGCCCATATAATATTTATGACGCGAGTGAACTTTGTACTTAGTACCCATTGTCCCAAAGGAGTAATTTGATGTTGAATTTACTGAGTCTAGGGAAGCTAATACTTAAATAAAAGTTAATAGTAGCTAGTAAGCTAATAAAAGTTCTAGCTTTTATCGTTTTAAACAGCCAGCCACGAGCAGATTTTAGTATTAGTGCCACGGATGCCATATTTATTTAATAGCATTATATTGTCCCACTTAATTGTTATGAGATAATTAATATTATTTAATGTCATTTGACCAAAAAGAGACTGATGAAGAGTCGGATAAAAACATTTTTCAACAAGTATTATTATGGCAACGATAAGTGATAAAATGGCAAGGTTATTTAACATTTCGCCGAGAGAAGAATTTTGCTAAGAAAACTACGACTTTGGTATGAAAACACAAGCTATACATTAGCTCAGCACAGAGCCACGCTGAAGCATTCGAAAGGTCAATCACAGTTCGCATTATCTGTTTTTGTTTGACCCTCATTGGCCGAAAGTATCGTGAAGCACGTCGATACGGGTCGTCGTTTGAGGAGACTACTGGCAGCGTCAACTCATTCTCCACTTCATTTCACACATTTAATACCGCACTCAGATTGATCGAGGGAGCGAGCGCGCCGGTCTCCCACTTGACCTCGTTAGCTTTTCTTACTTCTAAGAACCATCTCGAGTTGGTTCTTGTTTTCAAACCCTTCTACAGAAATCTGTTAAGGAAAATGCGGATAGGAATAGGAACTGTTACTTATAACTCAACTGAAACTCAAAATTATATTTTTTCAAGTAGGCCCAGTAACAAGCACTTTGAAATCGTCAGGTAGAAACATCTGAATTTGACGACCTCTGTAGCCTAGTTGGTAGTGACCCTGCCTACGAAGGTAGAGGTCCCGGGTTCGAATCCCGGTAAGGGCATTTATTTGTGTGATGAGCATGAATATTTGTTCCTGAGTCATGGATGTTTTCTATGTATTTAAGTATTTATTTATCTATATAAGTATGTATATCGTCGTCTAGTACCCATAGTACAAGCTTTGCTTAGTTTGGGACTCGGTCGATTTGTGCAAGAGTGTCCCCAAATATTTATTTATTTAATCTTAAGCTAATTACTTAGAGCAATTTATTAAACATAGAAAGTAAAATTTATATGAAGTATTTAATTAAAAAAAAAAATACTAGTCTAGAATGTTTCTAGAAAGACAATCTAATGTCAAAAAATAAATAAAACGAGAATAATAAATTAAAAACACAATGTCAACATTTTCCAAAAGGAATAAATAAATTATAATTCCAGTCAAAATTAGTCCCAAAAAGTTTTATTGTGCTATAATAAGCTTTCGAAATAAGTTTACGTTTCACATAGTTCTTGAATTTATTAATAGATAACTCAGTTACGTTTCCAGTAAGTTTGTTATAAAACCTTACACAATTACCCATGAATGATTTTTTTATTTTTCGGAGCCGAGTGGTGGGCACCGCGAGCTTATGCTTATTTCTAGTATTAATATTATGTATGTCACAGTTTTTCCTAAAATTGACAATGTTTTTATGTACATACACAATATTTTCATAGATATATTGACAATGCAATATCATAGTATTAGGTATCAATATATAAGTATTAGATGACTCGAGTTACATTAAAGGCACCCAAACGCGTTTCGCGTCAACTATATAACTACACATTTGTACAATGAAAATGATGTCCTAGACGTCTCCTTCAATGGCGACACTGAATATGAAGCGCACGGTCACTTGCCAAACCGAACTTGGTTTTGTAAGTTCATCCGAAGTACCTATGTTTTTAAACAATTTAAAATTGCTAACCAACGTTAATTCTGACTGTTTCCAAACGCAATCACTCGAGGCTTTTCGCATTGCGTTCACTCGGCGGATCGGGGTATAAATCCACGTCGTAGTTACAGCACCGTCATTCGTTTCACTCGGAAAGAGCACCGGCATGATTAACTTTTATAGATACGACTGAAGTCAAACAAAGCGCAGATAAACAATCACGTAGTCCATAATCATATATTTGAAAATCAGACCTTATTGTTTCGTAATCTAGTCAGATAGGCGTTTAGCACGCGAATTGAAATGCGCATTTACTTCGTATTATTTGATAATGTGATATTCGTTTTATATAAGGTAGGCTATTTAATTAATGTTTGTGTGTGATGTAATATAACATAAAATTCCTTCAGTTATGTTAGCATAAACTATAGTAATTTATAATAGATAGAACGCAGCATAAAACAGGATGCGCACCCATGCCTTCATCTGTTGCGTACTAGGTAAATAATAGGATCTAAAAGTTTTAGAAGAAGGAAAATAACGATAGATCTTATAGCCAGTCCCATTGTTACACAACAAGGCATAGTTGCACGTCTGGGCGACTAATGAGCCCCATCCGCACCCGTGCTCATAGAACTTATTAATCTTTTGTTGTGAGGGCCTTCCAACTCGCACTGAACCAGTTAGGGCAATCGCATAAAGATTATTATATAATTGGTAAATAGCTTACTGGGTACTCATTAAAATTTAAATGTTTTAGTCCGTAAAGTACCGTCCGTAAGCCTTAGTCTCTCGTCTGTACTTCTGAAAACATGAATACGATGAAAATGAGATTAACGTAGCCAAAATACCGCACTATACGATGCAAACAGATCGTAGACAGGCGCCGAGTGTTGTTTATTTTCAATTCTTTTAGCATAGCGACGTTTGTGCGGTGGGCTGTCCATGATCTTCTTAGTGTTTAACTAATTATTATAGGGGTACAGTCAAGTGTAAAAATATGGGTGCATACAACTTACTCAAAAATATGTCCCATGGCTCTTACGAGTACGTCGTCGACTTAAGGTAATATGCAACGTATTTATGACAGAGTTATATATTCAGACAATTCAAAATTCTTCCCTTACCTACTTTGTACATATATACGAAAACGGTCTATTTGTAAAAACTCGCATAGATGCGTACAAAGTTATGCCATCCAATCCAAGGTCAACATCTAGGTTGGATGGATGGAATCTATGCTAACCAAGCCATAACTCTGCGTACTTTGAAAAAAGCATGAAAAGGCAGAAAGCCGGTTGCCATAAAAGTACCTTCCTTGAGGAATTAAAATTTAGAACAAATAATTTATAATATGGTAATTATATTTGTGGTATAAATCGATTTAAAAATTAAATTTATGATACCTACTAAGAATTTAGTGTAACTAGACGTGCCCGCGGCTCCACCCGCTTGAATGAATTATATGAATGTATTTGTCACAATTATATTATGGTCATAAGCCCTGATAAGCAACGTATATATCAGCAAAAAAATTCAACCATCTGCCTAAAGTCCCTAGAGTGCATTCAATTTAAAAATAAATTATTTAAATGGTGCCTAAGCAAGCCGTATTATCATCTTAACTAAGTGTATATTTGTCAGTCATCAACTAATCACATTACCTGGTTTTTTCCGGTTTTTTATTTTATTTCGTGTTGTCATTATCTGATAGCATGACGTTGATATTTCTTTTTATATTATTAAATCATTTATATCCTAAGTATTGACGTTTATTTTTTTATTTTAGGACTTTAAATTTCAATGACATGCTTGTATAATCTTTTAATATTGTACGCCATATAATGGCTGATTGGGACGAACCATGGCACCACTATCAACTTTATAATCACTTTCAGACAAGACATTATTTGTATATGTCTTTGCACTTGACTGTACTAAACTCATCTCCTTCAGTGTGCACGTCCGACTTACATTTTATAAATATCTCAAATTTATCACGTTCTGATTTTTATTTGCCAAATTATTTTCAGATGAGGGCCAGACCTGCAAGACATACAGCGTCGAAATCGGGGCCACCCCGTCCGCCGTGTGCCGCGAGCCTCTCATTTGCCTGTCGGGCGTTTGTGATAAGAAACCGAAGAACTAATAACACAAGCATTAAATACTGTTCACACTACAGATATGTATTATTGCCCCCGCTCAACACTCGCAGCTTTCGCGGCGTATTATCGCATCCATTGCCCAGACAGAGCAAAAACATCGCCAATGGATCATCAGAAGATGTCCATATTTAGTGGTTATTGACTCCGCGCTCCTGTGCTTTGGAAGTTGGAAGCCACGTTAAGGCACTCGTCCCACCGCCGGCGAGTAGCGAGTACTCTCATAGTAATGCTCGCGCGAGTAAGAATTACTATGAGGCTACTCGATACTCGCCGGCGGTGGGACAAGTGCCTAAGCAGTTAATAATAATAATAATAATATATTCTTTATTGCACCACAACATAAGAAAAACATGTTACAAGAGTACATAATGTTAAATAGAGGTAACAAAAGGCGGTCTTATCGCTTGTTGTCTTGTTGCCGTTGTCTTAAGATCTCTACGCCTTCAAGCGGCCTTAGAACTTCTAATTCTACCAGTCAAGTTAGGTACCCACTAACTTGAAGCTCCTAATCCGAACAACTTCTAGTTTCCCCTATAGGCTAGACGGTTAGATGAAAGTGGTTTCCTTAAAAACTAGTGGCTTCACCAATAAGAATTAGGCGGCAGGGGCAGGGGCCCTGGCCTCCTTTAATAGCAACCGAAACAATTCTAAGATGCGGAGGATGTAGTACTTCAATCTGTTATAAATTCAACATAGGTACATCATCATCCTTACCTATTGTTCGTAAAATGTATGAAATATTATACAAGTCAGTAACACGAAAATTCAATCTGTAAGCAACAGACTCTCAATTTCCGATTCGTTGTTTGCAAAGCGAAAACGAAGAGGGCTAGATTACTTTACATTGTCCAAAATGTATCTTATCTTTGTGAATAAAATATGTATTCGCAGGGTACTCGTATTTATTAGTCGGTTGGTTGGTTTCTGAGACACATGACGTGTGTACATAGTACCAAATGAAAGTGATCTTTATATTAAAATGTATTTATTAATACAAATGTGTCTCTGCCAAATTTCGAGATTCGAAATATGACAAGTTCCTGGCAAGTCATACGTATATTGTATATCTCTCGTTACCCACGGAGTTATTTCCTCTTTATCTTAACGAAAAAATATATGAAAATACTTAATTGAAATAGCGCTTGTAAGTACGTATGACTACTTACTTCCGAGTAACTAAGCCTAAAACATGGGTCTGGGGATCTGGGTGAAAAGATTGACCAAAATGATAAAGACACCCATATATTTCTCAAAATATTTATTTAATTTTTTCAACACTATCATGCGAGTATAGGTTTAGTTATGTTAGGTTTAAAATAGCAGTATGAGAAATGACACTTCTGAAATGAAACGTCATGAAAATGGATTGTAGGTAAGTATGAGAAAAATATGTAGGTACCTTATGCATTAAAGCATCAGCAAAAAACAAACCCAGTAATGCCTTTTCTATAGTACAGTCGCAAATATTTTTTACTTGCACCTTATTTCATTGTGACGCAAAGCATCTTTGACGTCGACTGCCTTGCATTTGGACGATGAACCAACTAATACAATCAATCATGGCGTGACATGGTCAACAATCGTTGTACCAAACGATAACCACCGTAAGCGTGACTCTCCGTTCATACTATATCAATGATGGGTTACGTTATAGGTTATGGGAGCTCTAGTTACGGTGGTTAACTGTTCGGGCTTCCGGAGCGAGTCAGACGTTTTTACCGACTTCAAAAAGAAGGAGGTTATATGTTTCACTGTAAGTATATTTTTTTATGTATGTTCACCGATTTCTGTTTCAGTCAACTGTGGACAGATTAAAAAAAAAAAAAAAACGAAAACTCCTGAGATGGTCCCATTGTCACCAAGTCAGGATCTGATAAATAAATAAATATAAGGGGACAATCTTACACAAATCGACCTAGTCCCATAGTAAGCTCAGTAAGGCTTGTGTTATGGGTACTAGACGACGATATATATACTCGTAGTAGATATAAATACTTAAGACTCCACCGAGCTTCTGAGGCGGGCACCGATTTGGCATTTGCGCTGTGTGTGCGTCATCACGCACACTACTGCCGCTGCCGGCTCGCTCGATCGGACGGTCGGTCACAAGCTAAAAGTTAGTAGCTCATTATTCTCTAATAATAAATCTCAACTCCGCGTATAAAACCATGGATGTTATAAAGAATTACATTTTAATGCAATTATTATTTTTATTGAAATTTGACCGTTAACTAAGGAAAAGTAATCATAACGCAGTGTTACCGGTGGACTAGTGTTGGAATTGAAATAGCAATCAGCAGTGGCGTGCACAGAGTTTTTAGACAGGGTAGACAAACAATATATAGGTACTCGTATTTAGCCAAGTCCACGAAAAGCGAGCTCTTGTTTCCCCAAAAAAACCAACGAAATCAACGACTCTGAAAATATTGCGATTTCGGTCTACTTTTGCATTATGTCTTATTTAAACTGCGGATTATTTTGTTAATTTATAAAGTTTATTTTGGATAATCAAAATCATGTATGCTTTAACAACACCGTTAAATGGGGACAGCAGATGGAGATGGAAAGTTCTACGTCTTTTAGCATTAGATAGGTCTTCATAACTATACAGGTAGCTCGGACTAACGTGAACTACTAGACTGATTTAGGCAAACATTTCCAGTAATGTAGCTTTCTTTAATACATTATAAAAAAATATACAATTTTAGCAGAAACGTAGGTATGTTGGTGATTCTTAAGATATTTATATTTCTAAAAACGGAGTTTTCAATTTAAATTTAGCAATTAAAACTAATTAACTCATCGCACTGTTACCTTTTACGCTTAATCCCTGAACGGATTTAGATGAAATTTTCCGTAAGCTGAATTTGACACCCTTGGAAGGATATAGGATAGTTTTTATCTCTGAAATCATCCCTTAAAGATGGTAGAACTTTGTTTGGGTCGGTGATAATTAAGGTTCCGCCTACAATAATTTAATACCAATCATTTTTCTAAGATACAAGTTCTACGCGGACGAAGTCGCGGGCAACAGCTAGTGTGTTTATAGTTTCCCTAACTCTGTACCAAATTTCAGCTCTCTGAGTTTATGGGAAGTACTATAGTGCATTTTTTTAGCATTAGAAAGAAGAATTAAGCACGAAGCGCGAGTTCTTTTATATAAGACACTTTATGCCACACAACTGTCAAAGTATCTCAGACAGCAATTATAAAAGACTTACGTCATTGTTGTCGACCCTAAAATAATAGAAATGTTTTCATTATTTATATCTAAATAATACTTACAACAATATATTTATTTTGTTAGTATTTATTTTTTGACTCTGTAATTTTAAATTTTGTTATTCAGTTCTGGAAAGGTTGCATAATAAAAAACCTAAAGAAGAAGAGGTTTGAAACGTTCGGTTCGTTTTTTTCGCCGTCGAAATTGACAAAATTGTCAATCCGTATCACGTTCTTTTTCTTGTTTTCTTGGTAATCAACAAATGATTGAATTCAAATCACCAGATAATTCTCTAATTTTTAATCGTATTATATGAGTATCTATTTGTTGATTTATATTAAGATTTTATTCTTCGCTGTGTGTGGTGGCGTGCGGACTGCGATGAAGCTACCAGAGGCAGGCCCAAGTGGCTTGCAAAAAAGACCGACTCGTTCACCCCCGAACGTTTTACCTTCACCAAAAGCAAAATGACAGAAACAGAGTCCATCAACAACTAATGAGAAACGTATGGTGGTCAACATTTACAAGTTGGTGTGTGCACTTTGCAGCAAGGATGAATTTCCGTGTAACAAACCGTGTGTGTTCAATATTTATCCCAAGCAGAAAAGGTTGACGACGACTGCTTCTTTGTTTACCGTATTTCTAATCCTAAAAAAGACGCACTATAGTTCTATTTTGATGATCATGAGCGAGTGAGTGAGTGTCATAAATGCGAAACTTTGCTTTCGCTTAACTTCGGAACTAAATGACCTACAGACTTGAAATTTTGAATTTTAGGAGTCTGAATATAGCTTACTGGATGACCAAAATTTCTGCGTTCTGGTCTTATCCAGAGGTTCTCAAATAGGGTCCTGAAAATGCGGCGAAATGGTTCCAGTAAAGGATGGTACGGCAGTGTTTGCTTCGCGCTCGACTTGGCGGGGGCACTGCCGTGCCCCCAGATACATGGATTATACAAATACTGTTGAAGTTATCTACTTTGGTTGGAAACGTTGACTAACAACTTACAAGTAAGTTACAAGAGCAAAGAAAGCGGGTACATGTTATATTGAACTGTCACAAAGGGACTCCTGAGGGTGACCTCCGTAACGTTTCGAACGCGCGTCAGGTAGATCCACTGTCATTTTTCCATATAAAAAATTACATTTAGATCTAACTGGCACGCGTACAATGCGTTACGTGATCGACCTGCTGAACTACAAATCTCAAAAAAAATACTTACCCCGTTTTGCTGCGTATCACTGCTGTATTCATACACAATTGACATCGAAGTATATCTAAGTGTCACCGCGCCGCATTGAGACGTGCTCTCTCTCTGAACGCTCGCGGGCGACTGAACCACAGAGCGCGGAAAATGCGCATTAAGATCGGCGTGCGGCCACCATAGTGAAAATGTATGGCGAATTTGAAGCGTCTTTTGATGAATCTGGACCTCAATTACACGACGATAATTTAAATATTTTACGCGGATGTATTGTAGTATAAACATTCATATTTCGTATGAACTGAAAATCGGGTTAGATTTCCACGGTCAAAGTATAAAAAATCACTTAACTCCTGCTTACGATTTTACAGTTTTCGGCCAACATTGCTTTGTGCTGTAGGGTAAAATATTAATAATCTTAAGTTTTTTACACGTACGTATTGTTAACACATTCTTCTAAGTGCTAAATGTACAGTTTATACATGGATTAAACAAATACTGTTGACGTTATCTACTTAACGGCCACTGCCTGTTTGGCATATTTTGCTCGGTGCAGTCTTAAATACATAGAAAATATCCATGACTCGGAAACAAATATTCATGCACATCAAAAAAATTAACACACATCACAAAAACAGTCTGGTAGTCATCAGTTCATGTTGGTGGATGATGGAAGGTACAACTCAACGGTTAGGAGTTGGAGGATTTTTATAAAGGAGGGGAATAATACTTAAAGTCTAGTTTAACTATATTTATTTATGACTTGCACAACTTCTGCCCAAAACTCTTCTAAATTGTCTTCAGGTACGTACTCGATTGATGAGGTACCTGAATGTATCAAAGCCACACACAAGTTGAAGAAGTATGTCCTACGTATTACATGCTGCTAAGAGAACAATCGAAGGACGAACTGGTGATCTCAACTTTACAGACATTTTTGAAAAATTGGGATTAAGTTAGCTATATCATGAAACATTTACCAGTTCACAATTTTAACCGCAAGTTTCATTCGGTTTTATTCTATATGGGCCACTCGGCAAGTAGTTTTCATTTAGATGGATCGGTTGTAGTGAGCTGAGACCGGATTCAAATGACTCAATTTCTTCAAAGCCTCCATTTCATTTTTCAATAGCTATCGCAGTTCCTCTCTTCCTAAAAGACTCGATATTGAATATAGAATATACCAATACCAGCGCAGAAGAAATCAACTAACCAATTTTGTTTTGTATTTATTAAGGAATAACATTAGAATTTAATTGTAAAATATTCAAATACAGACATCGATAGACCTAATGAATCGTTAGTAGTGACAGTGACATTAGCTACTAATGTCAACGTCAAGTTCGATTCATTCGGGCACATCAGATTAGCTACTAATGTCAAAATAAGTCGACTCGGGCGGGCGACCGGATTGAGAAGTATTACTAATAATCGAATGATTTTCGAATTAGTTGACTTAGTTGAATGATTATAATAATCGACTAATCGAATTAGTATCATTCAAAGTCGCGCATAATTACCATAAAAGTACCTTCCTAGAAAAATTCAAATTCAGAACAAATAATTTATGATATGGTAATTTTATCTGTGGGTATAAATCGATTTAAAAATTAAATTTTAATATACCTACTAAGAATTAAGTATAACAAGACATGCCCGCGGCTCCACCCGCTTGAATGAATTATATGAATGTATTTGTAACAATTGTATTATGTTCATAAGCCCTGATTAGCAACGTACCGATATGGAAATAAAAAAGAGTATATATTTTCATATACTTACATTTATTAAAATGTCACACATGAAACTCAATAATTAAAACCTTGTACTCTGCAGCCACCGTTCCATAACTGGCCAACCCATGCTAAAAATGAACTCTATTCACATATAATAGATACTTATAGCTCCGTATTGCCCTTGTGCGAAAGAGACGGAGCACCCCTTTAATCCATTTATTTAATCACAAACCGTGGTCTTACCGTCAAAGCAGGGTTTAAGGTATATTTAGAGACTAAATGCGTCTACTTAAACATATGGTATTAAGCGAGACCGATCCGAAATTAAAGACCAGAAGCGGCCAAGTGCGTGTCGGGCCACGCGCAGGGTAGGGTTCCGAAGTTGCCCTTCTGTCACAGAATGCGGACTTAAAAGGGGCAACTCTACCGGCCACGGTAAAAGGTTCAAATTCCAATGACAATATATCACATCACACACATCATCAGCCTATATACGTCCCACTGCTGGGCACAGGCCTCCTCTCATGTATGAGAGGGAACGGGCAGTAGTCCCCACGCTGGCCCAGTGCGGATTGGGGACTTCACATACACCTTTGAATTTCTTCGCAGATGTATGCAGGTTTCCTCACGATTATTTTCCTTCACCGAAAAGCTAACGGTAAATATGAAATCATATTCCGTACATAAGTTCCGAAAAACTCATTGGTACGAGCCGGGATTCGAACCCACGACCGCCGCTTGACAGCCGCATGCCTGAACCACTGGGCTACCGTAGCTTGATGGCAATATATATACACCCGAAATTAAGTGCATTTCTTACCAGTTAACTAGTTTAGTTAACTGTTCAGTCTAGGTACTTACATGTTTTAACGATTTAGTCCCGAACTGTTCACGCGATTCCGCCGTTGGTTTTTTACAACATACCTATTAAGCTACATTGGTCGGGCTTATCTCTTTCACTGCCCGGGAATTCATCCAGCGGACGCCTACACCGTAGTCGCTTTCCGCTACATATGAGGAAAACTACGGGATCGGCTACGAGCGTAGCGCGTAGCAATTCATGGCAGTGAATGTGTTTGGTCGCTACACCATCGACAACCCAATCGCTGATGACACAATGCTTCAGTGGCAAGGAAAACATAGTGACACAAGCACCTCTACTATAAAACCATATTAGTGTATTCATATCATCATTGGCCTGTCCTTCTTTATCAGACGATTTAACCAGTACCTGTAAATATATTGAATTGGCGTATTGCGAGTTAGGTAATATCGGGACGCTGGGACGAAGTGGAAGTGCGTGGAAGATATACACGTAGGAGACATGGTTTACAGGAATCGAGGCTATCCCCTTAACGGGTAGAAATATATGCTTGCATATAGGCTATATCCTACATGGGTAGGAACTCGCAAGCACCTTTAATAAACACCAAACCCATAGAAATTTAAGAAGGTACAATCTTGGTTCAAATCCTTTTATTACAACACTTACATATTTTTTCCTTAAATTATAATAACCTTTATTTGCAAATTTTCTTTAGAATAAATTGCAAGACAGGCCTTGTTAATTTAACGTTCCGTAAATATCTATGTATCCTAGCAAAAGTATTCATTGCCGGCTTTGCGATTGATGAACAATAGATTAATGTCGGAAGAACTTTTTCTTCAACACCAGCAAGAAGTTACCATGTACGTTTCCTTGAAAACGCTAATTTACCTAAGCAAATCAATAAATAATGATTGCATCATGATATTCGGTATCAGCATAAAAGGAATGCTTTGTATTATATATCTGAAGCATTTCATACCACTCACTGGCGCAGTCAGGCTGGTCTTGTAATTGCCGGCCGAACCGCATCACGAGACAACCATTCCAAGATTGATTTCAAATCTCTTTATGCAAATACATGGAGTACTCCGCCATGATAGTCGACCGTCCGTCTATCATTAATTTAGCCGGAGGGACCCGATGGCCCATACATTTCAATATTGAACGGCTAAAATATGCACTAAGAATCGTTGTTCAACTATTCTCTACATTTCAATACCCGTTATGAGACGAAATAATTGATATTAATTTATTGCTACATACTATGTAACTGCTGAAATAGAAAAATTTGATCCCTAATGCATACATATTTTTTCGATACAGTATTCGTGAATAGTTTAGTATCAATCAGCCGAACAAACTGTCAGGCACTGAAAATAATAAAAAACTCCATAATAAATGCAGGGAAACTGCGACATACCTACATTTTGTAGTTTAATTTGGTTTCACACGTTAGCTCAGTGAACACATTAATTGAAGTTAAATTGGTAGGCGCACTTTCTAACATTAACGTATACTGATTACAGGCCGAGACCGCAATCCTGTTGTCTAAGAGCTAAAGGATCTGTAAGGAAATCAGTTAAGTTTTTTTGTCTCCGTCTTTCTGTTTTTGAACAGAACGACATGAAAGTGATAATATCTATCTTACACAAATTGAATTTGCCCCACCGTAAGAGCACTAAGTTAGGCTTGTGTCATTAGTAATAGATATTATAGTATTATATGCAATCGTTACAATAATGTATATGCTTTTTCAGCGGAGTACCACGTTTAGGTACGAGTGAAAAAGCTAATTATATAAGGAACTATTGTATACAATACTTTGTCTACGAGTCAACTGAACTAATTAAACAATAGTAGTATTTTTTGTTGTTGTTTAGTGTATAAACGAAGCGCAGCCAACGGCTTTTTCTTCTTGCTCGTTTGCTTATGTGTTTTCCTTTCTTCTGGTGTCAAGACGACGTCCGTCGTATAGGTCAAATTCATTATAGTTCAGTAAAGGCGCCACGTGATTGGTCGAATTTATTTAACTTCTTTAAACAGTTCTAAAAAGTTGAGTTGGGAGCTTCATTGTAAAAAGTATGTGATTTTAATTTGGTGTAGGAAGTCTTAAGTCAAACATTTAAGTCGACGAGTATAAAAATACTTTTCAATACAAAGAAAACATCCAAGACTTAGAGACGAATGTGCTCATCACATAAATATTTGCCCGTACCATTTAAATGTTGTTTAGTGTTAAAGTCCTTATAACCTTTGATTATTCTATCAATGAGATAACTTGCATACATAAACATACATAAATACATACTTAAATATTAGGCTGGGCTCACACAGCCTGAATTCATGCACTGAAACATAATCTGAGACACTCACGAGCAAATAAAAAAGTACGGGTTTGTGCAGAGGCTGCAAGTACCTTTTTTTTGCTCTTGAGTGATTATGATTCAGTGCATGAACAGACAGCCTTAGAGCGTTAAGCATTATGCAGTTTAAGGGATTTGCCAGACTGGATGCGTTCTGCGGTCTGCGGTAAGGTCAGATTGAAAACCGTCATACATAATGCGGGCCTGACCTGACCGAGACCGCAGAACGCATCCAGTGTGACAAATCCCTGATGGTCATGAACTGCAGTTCATGACTGATATACATATGCTAGGGTAAGACACCCTATACCGTACAGAGAGATGGACAGCTTCGTAGGCAGGGCTCTACCTACTAGTGAGTAGGTACCTACCGGTCGTGCCAATCATCTCCGTCGTCTGGCGGCCGATTTTGAATCCCGAACCTAGCCTAAAGTACAAATCTTGACCTCAAATTTAATCCGAAATCTGAGTCACGACCTAACGTCGCTTATATATGAATATGGATTTAGTGCTTGTACTTAGGCACACATTTATTCGGTATCGCTCGTAAGGCC
Organism: Epinotia demarniana; assembly: GCA_945867215.1. Classification (NCBI taxonomy): domain Eukaryota; kingdom Metazoa; phylum Arthropoda; class Insecta; order Lepidoptera; family Tortricidae; genus Epinotia; species Epinotia demarniana. The sequence goes on along the minus strand of OX244266.1, from coordinate 17,272,111 downwards.
GATTTGCGAAATATGTTTGTGCGTATTAGGGCCGGGAGCAACGATCCGAGATGGGGAATGGACGTTAAGGGGCTCTTGAATGTGAGCGGAATCACTTCAGTGGAGAGGTTTTGTTTTCTTTGCCTTGCGTTCCATTTACGACTCGGCTGTAAGAATAACGAATTGTAATCAACCTACATACGTTCACATTCATAGAAAAGTAAGGGCAAGTATACTTAGCAACTCCTAATCCTACTTTCGCATTCAGTATTCTCCTAGCGTTATTCCCGATCATGATTTGGCATAGGCACTACATCATCCAGAGTAAAAACTAGACCTTACTGGGGTTAGACCGGTTTCCTCAAAATGTTTTGCTTCACCGGAAAGCTAACGGTAAATATTCCGTACATACCTAAGTTACGAAAAACTCATTGGTACAAGCCGGAATGCGAATCCACGACCGCCGCTTGACAGCCGCATGCCGCACCACTAGGCTAGCGTAGCATCTATTTCATAATTCGATTTTCGCACTATAATTAAAATATAAAAATAAGTCGCTGTTAAAAATATTTTTGGTACAAGCTTTTATTGCCGACTATACTTTTCTGTATACCAGAATGAATGTTTATTTAACTATCACTTTTTAACAGCTACTGAAAAAATTACAATGAAACAAAAATAATGTTCGTCCCCCAAAAATATATGTTTAAGTACTACACTTGTTTGCTTATCCGCAAAATTCTTAATAAAAGCATACAGACACAAATCAGTTTCTCTAATAAAAAAAATTTAACAATTTTTTTTCTAATTTAGTTTAATAACTAAGTTCTTATATTAATCTAAGTATACCTAAGTAATTTTGAGTTGGCGCCGACTAGAAGAGTCTAGAAGAGACTTAAGAAAGGTTTATTATTTTTGCTTTTCAGTTTTTTTTTCGGCGGATTAATTTTTCCCTGAATTTACAAGTACTTGCACCCTCTGCACAAACCCGTACCGTTTTATTTGCTCGTGAGTGTCTCAGATTATGTTTCAGTACATGAATTCAGACTGTGTGAGCCCAGCCTAATATTTAAGTATGTAGCAAGTTATGTCATTGATAGAATAATCAAAGGTTATAAGGACTTTAACACTAAACAACATTCAAATGGTACGGCCAAATATTTATGTGATGAACATATTCGTTTCTTAGTGTTGGATGATTTCTTTATATTGAAAAGTATTTTTATACTCGTCGACTTAAATGTTTGACTTAAGACTTCCTACACCAAATTAAAATCACATACTTTTTACAATGAAGCTCCCAACTCAACTTTTTAGAACTGTTTAAAGAAGTTAAATAAATTCGACCAATCACGTGGCGCCTTTACTGAACTATAATGAATTTGACCTATACGACGGACGTCGTCTTGACACCAGAAGAAAGGAAAACACATTAACGAGCAAGAAGAAAAAGCCGTTGGCTGCGCTTCGTTTCACCAGGGCTTAGATTTCAAAAAATACTACTATTGCTTAATTAGTTCAGTTGACTCGTAGACAAAGTATATACAATAGTTCCTTATATAATTAGCTTTTTCAGTCTCGTACCTAAACGTGGTACTCGGCTGAAAAGCTTATACATTATTATAACGATTGCATATAATACTATAATATCTATTACAAATGACACAAGCCTAACTTAGTGAGCTTACGGTGGGGCAAATTCAAGTTGTGTAAGATAGATATTATCACTTTCATGTCGTTCTCTTCAAAAACAGAATGACGGAGGTAATAAAACTTAACTGATATCCTTAGAGATCCTTTAGCTCTTAGAAAACAGGATCGCGGTCTCGGCCTGTAATCAGTAAGTCAATGTGAGAAAGTGCGCCTACCAATTAAACTTCTTTTAACGTATTCACCGAGCTAACGTGTGAAACCAAATTAGACTACAAAATGTAGGTATGTCGCAGTTTCCCTGCATTTATTATGGAGTTTTTTATTATTTTCAGTGCCTGACAGTTTGTTCGGCTGATTGATACTAAACTATTCACGAATACTGTATCGAAAAAATATGTATATGCATTAGGGATCAAATTTTTCTATTTCAGCAGTTACATAGTATGTAGCAATAAATTAATATCAATTATTTCGTCTCATAACGGGTATTGAAATGTAGAGAATAGTTGAACAACGATTGGTGCATATTTTAGCCGTTCAATATTGAAATGTATGGGCCATCGGGTCCCTCCGGCTAAATTAATGACAGACTGACGGTCGCCGTTACTGTTTTGGCAGAGTACTCCATGTATTTGCATAAAGAGATTTGAAATCAATCTTGAAATGGATGTTTCGTGATGCGGTTCGGGAAACGTACATGGTAACTTCTTGCTGGTGTTGAAGAAAAAGTTCTTCCGACATTAATCTATTGTTCATCAATCGTAAAGCCAGCAATGATTACTTTTGCTAGGATACATAGATATTTACTGAACGTTAAATTAACATGGCTTGTCTTGCAGCTTACTCAGAAGAAAATTTGCAAATAAAGGTTATTATAATTTAAGGGAAAAAAATGTAAGTGTTGTAATAAAAGGATTTGAACCAAGATTGTACCTTCTTAAATTTCTATGGGTTTGGTGTTTATTAAAGATTCTTGCGAGTTCCTACCCATGTAGGATATAGCCTATATGTAAGCATATATTTCTACCCGTTAAGGGGATTGCCTCGATTCCTGTAAACCATGTCTCCTACGTGTATGTCTTCCACGCACTTCCACTTCGTCCGAGCGTCCCGATATTACCTAACTCGCAATACGCCAATTCAATGATATATTTACAGGTACTGGTTAAATCGTCTGATAAAGAAGGACAGGCGAATGATGATATGTATACACTAATATGGTTTTATAGTAGAGGTGCTTGTGTCACTATGTTTCCCTTGCCACTGAAGCATTGTGTCATGAGCGATTGGGTTGTCGATGGTGTAGCGACCAAACACATTCACTGCCAAGAATTGCTACGCGCTACGCTCGTAGCCGATCCCATAGTTTTCCTCGTATGTAGTGTGGAATGCGACTAGATAAGACCAACCAATGTATGTTGTAAAAAAACCAACGGCGGAATCGCTTGAACAGTTCGGAACTAAGTCGTTAAAATTAAACGTAGGTTCAGTCTAGGTACTTACATGTTACGTTCGTATAATATTCAGTAGAAAACCTGAACTGGTAAAAATGAACATCCACAAACAAAAACCTATTTTATTTGATATAGCAGTAAACCATTCAACGGAGGCACGATCCAATGTATCGAAAAAAGCGTTACGACTATTGATATTCCGTCGAAACCTCAGTATTCCGATTCAATACGCGAGGAATATATTAAATCGTACGCCCGGGAATTTAATCCTTCTCGCAAAATTACATAGACAAATATCTTTGGAATCAATTGTTTTAGAAGAAATTGGACAGAAAAATCAAGTTAAATTTTATGAGTAAATGATATGTGGTACGGATTATAAAACCAGAAGCACTTCGAATGCAAACGTATTTAATTGATGAATTTTTATTTAATTTGGTGGAATTCAATCTATTTTACTGTATGGATTCAAATTTGAGGTCCAGTCTTTCTAAACACACCACGGTCTTCAAACCAGTCTCAAAAACGAGCGCCAGGCCGCGTTGCTCAGCACATGCTGAGACTGGGACCCATTGCCCACTAGTTCCTTTAATATTAAATTATTAACTAATTTGGTGTCACCATCCCTATTATGCCGGAAATCATCCTTGAATAGGTTGAAAAGGTGAGGGCAGAAAATAAACAATTTTCCTTTCCAAGGCGATTAACGAGACAACGCGGACGAAATCGCGGGCAAAATCTAGTAGGTTATTTGCAAAGGTAAACCCTCTATCTTTCCAACAACGACTACTACCAATATGCAAGGAAAATCCAAAAGAGCGGAAGAATTAAAAAATAATGTTCAGTGACCAGTTAATCTGTAAAGCCTGAACTAAATACAGTTGAGTGCACTTTCTCCTCACTGCACACGTAAGTATCTGGCCTGCACACTTGAACCCAACTGACATTTTCTAATATAAAGCCACGCTTGGTATAATGAAGGTTCACGGTTCAAGATCGACATTTTTAGTTCAGGTTACTTTCATACCCCCGAATTATTGATTTTCCATATTATGTCAATTAGTCAAATTTTGTAATTGCGAATGGGTTCCCACCAATGTGGTAGGAATGTACTTATTTTTGAGGACGTCTAATTTCCTGATTGTAATAAAACAAATGTAGTGTGTAGATGATCAGAGATTATAGGTATATGGAAATATTTCCAAATTTCGAAACAGCGAATGATTTTATGAAATAATCGTTACTACAAATTAAACTTTGGCAAACGATTATCACGCTGCGTTACCCCTTACTTGTTGTGGGCGTAGCATGTCCTTTTCTTCCAAAAGTCTCTGTCTCTCACTTCCTTCCTCTTCATATTGTCGCTCACACTGTCTACAGTTTACATTTTTCTTGGCTATATATTCTTGACATCCCTCGACGCAACGTGTAATACAGGGTGAAATAGTCTTCACCGTTCAAATTTTGGGAGGTGATTCGGTGGGTCATACATACATACGTACATACATTCACGCCTTTATTTCCAAAAGGGGTAGGCAGAGCACATGAAACGTATGTTGCAGCGCTAGTTTTAGCATAAATGTGGGTATAAAAGATCGACTAAATGTGATATTGCAGTGAAAGGTTGCTAGCCCATCGCCCACAACACACTTCAACCCTGGTCCCCTAGTCGACTTTTACGACACCCACGGGAAGAAAGGGGGTGGTGAAATCGGTGGGTCATATCTGTCAAAATTGATTACTAAATTGTATCCAAATCGCGAAAAGAAATCCAGCTGTTCCATACATTTTTGCGGCTGAGCTCACACCGTTTGTATGGAACGCTGGTTTTTTTCGCGATTCGGACACAAATTAATAATTATATCGGATGATTTTTTTAAAAACACGGAACACCGATATGATCCCACAAAACAATTTTGCTAAGACCCTGAACTAAGGTTTTAGGCAGTTTTTTCGTTCGCTGATCTGTATAACGTTATGTGCGTTATGGACTCCCGACAAGAAATTTCACATAAAATTAGCGCAGCAGATATCGAATATACCTATGCCGTAGTTAAGGTTTTAACCTAATTGTTCTGTTTAATTTGGCTTTCGTCTCACAAGGATGGAAGCCGGGGTTCTCACCGCCCCTTGTAACGTATGAATCGACGTACTCTGCAAACAGGGCACGGCAACCACCAATTAGATCCGATTAGATTCGATCTCTAGCATAGCCTTAGTTTCGTTAAGCCGTTCCTAGAAATAGCCGTTAAATCGACCACATTTTGTTTGAATAAGTAAAACTGACATTCGATTGTAGTTTAGTCATAGTCATATCATTTATTGCATCCATAGTTGTACAGTTCTTAGTAATAGTAGATATGTTCCATATCTGCTATCCATATCGGCCCTGTTAGGGCGTTGGAATTTAATAAATAGGTATTAAATTATAACATAAAAGCGCTATTCGGTTTAAATTCGTTGCAAGTCACATTCAGTTTCATTAATAATATATAACATTTTACAAAGATTAATAAGAAGTACGTAGAATTAGTTTAAGTTAGTAATTAATAATTGCTTATTATCTAGTATTAGTTTATCTATTCTATTTTAATGTCAGATATGTGTATAATAGGATTGATAACGGATAATAAATATTTTAATACAATTTTCTTAATCGTCGATTAACAAAGAAATAGATTGAAGTAAGTAGGAAATAATTAAGGTGAAAAATAAATAAGTTCGATACAGGCATAGGAATTATTAGGCACATTGAGTTATAGGTATTTTTGAATTGATTTATAATAAATTTACTATTAATTTAAATTATCCTTTAGGAATTAGTCGATTGTATAGTACGCTTTTTTAGTCTGAAAGTTTTTCAATTTATGTTGACATATGTGATTTTTATCTGTTGATTTAATGGTTGAAGGAGCCTTGTTATATATATTTATAAAACGCACATATGGACTATTTTTGTGGATTACCAATTTAGATATTGGCAAGTCAAGCCTGTTTTCATGCCGAGTTGCCATTCTGCGATTTGGGGCATCTTTTATCTGTCGGAAAAAGTGCATGTGCTCTCTCATAAACATACAAACTTCCAGTATGTAAATGGAAGGAAGAGTGAGGAGTTCTTTATTTATAAAGTGTGGTCGGCAACTCTCTGTGATTTGTATGTTTGCGAGGATGCGCAGGCACTTCTTCTGCATGACGAACAGGTCTTGGACGTCCGTGTTGGCTCCCCACAAGATCACTCCATAACGGAGCCAGGCGTATGCGTAGGCGTAGTATGCTGAAAGAGCCGATAATTGGTGTTTATCTTTAAAATGCTGAGTGCGTACACGAATCTCGTTAATTTCGTTCTTGTGTTTGTAGTTTATTTCTAAGCTATGATCTGTTAGCCAGTCATCTACGCTTTTGAGTGTCGATTCTAGGCGTGAGTTACACTCAGTGCTATCGTTGCAGTTAAACATTATAGATACGTCATCCGCGAACATTATATAGGTTGTATCAATAGTTTTGGGCAAGTCATTGATATAAATTAAAAAGAAAACGCACCCTAACACACTTCCCCGTGGTATTTAGCCCTTTACATAACGGGTAACCGAATTTATATATTGTATTTGATTCGTATTTTCGTTGTAAAATTCAATTTGTACAAATTGTCTACGGTTTTCTATAGGTACGAACCATTTGTGCACGTTCCCTCGGATTCCGCACCCTACATGGGTGGTGCTTATTTAGCAGTATATCGTGACGAACTTTATCATAAGCTTTCGTCATATCAAGCAAAAGACCGATGGCGTAGTGCTTTTTGTTTATTTTATTGAGTACATCTTGGATATAAGTATATACTGCTAGAGTGGTCGAGTGATTTTTACGGAAACCGTACTGATTTTTATCTAATACTAGCGGCCGCCCGCGACTTCGTCCGCGTAAATTTTTGATGATGACAAAGATATAAAATAGGTAAGTGAATTTTATTCTTAGTTAAAATGGTCTAGACATATAACATTTCAAACAGTGGCAGACACTGATATGCAATTGTAAAAGAATTGTATAAGTGTGATTTAAAAAAATAGTTATTTGTTATGCAAGGCTGCAAAGTTGTTGTTTGGCGCAAGTGCTTGTATTGAAAGCCGAGCTAGCGAAGGATTGTAAAATTGAACCATGAGCGAAGCGAATGGTTCAAAAGTACAATCCTGAGCATAGCGAGGCTTTCAAGGCACGAGACGCCAAACAATTTTGCTGCCGAGCGCAACACACAACTTTTCACCTCACCAATGCGAGGAAAATTGTAAGTAGGTAAATGTAGGTAATGGAAGTAATTTGGGCCTTATACTCATTTTCAATAAAGGTTTGTTTACATCTCATCAAGATCTAGCATTTTATAATTATTAAATGTAACATATATGTTTTTGCATCTTTAAATAAACCCCACGCTTACCTACACTAAAAAAGTCAAAGTATTGTTGGGTACTCACGGGTAAACTAAGGCTCAAATTCGCTTATGCTTTTAGCTATTAGCTAATAGCTGTATATCTTCTATGTATAGCACTAAAATCTATAAATAACCACCATTATTTTGGTTTTACTGTCTGTGGCTTTAGAATAAAACAAAATTAAATGTAGGTTGAGTTTTTTCTTAAAGTAACTATTCAAACGGTGCGTTCCAAATTTGGAAGAATCGAAATTTTTTGAAACATAAAACTACATTTAAAAATTATTTATTCGTATTTTATCCTTATAAATCAGTCTAAATATTAATATTTCGTATGTACCTACTTAATTAAGAAAGAATAAGTATAATTAATTTTATTTTATCAAAATAATAACAATTAATTATTGGCATAACACCATCAGTTTCTGAACGCACCTCTCATTCTGTATAGAAAAAAGTTGGATCTCGAGATTGACCGTCACGTTCCAAATTCAAAAACTCTTTCCACGCTAGCGGATAAAATAGACTTTTGGGCGCGGATTTTGAGCGATAAAGCAAGCCTTTTCGAGCCGGTGAGGTGAAAAGGTAATTATCGCAAGGCTGTTAAAGCAATCTTAAACTCAGCACTGGAAATCGAGAAATGGAGACAGGTAATGAAGAGTATCTCTTTAGAAAATCCAGTGTTCCCCGTACAAAACCTTCAACCTTTTTTAATCCCCATTGGGATAGAATGCTGTTTTTTTTTGTATTCTAATAAGTAATCTTTTTACAAAGTTTCAAATTACTATCTCAAAAAATAAAGTTTCCTCTTTGCACCCCTCTTTGCACCCCTATTTGACCCTCTTAAAGGTACAATTTTTTTAAATTCAGAAATAACTTTTTTGTATTCTAATAATTAATCTTTCTACAAAGTTTCAAGTTCTATAGTTCAAAAATTAATGTATCGCCCATACAAACATTGCACCCCTATTTAACCCCCTTAGGGGTTGAATTTTCTAAAACGCAGAAATCACTTTTTTATCTAATAAGTAATATTTCTACAAAGTTTTAAGTCTCTAGGTCTTAAACTAAGTTTCCCCCATATTCACTCTAAACCCCAATGTCACTCCCTTAGGGGTGGAGTTTTCTAAGTCACTGAAACGACTTTTTCTATATTTTAATAAGTAATTTTTCTACAAAATTTTTACTCTACCTAAAAATCAAAGTTTCCCCCATACAAACATGTCACCCTTTTTAAAACCCCTTAGGGGTGGATTTTTCCAAAACGCTTAAATTCTTTTTTTGTATAGAAATAAGTAATCTGTCTACAAAGTTTTAAGTTTCTCTTTCAAAAGGGAAAGTTTCCCTCATAAAAACTTTGCACCCTTATTTAACCCCCTTAGGGGTGGAATTTTCTTAAACGCAGAAATTCCCAACTAGCAAAAGAGTCTCAGAATGCGCACTTTATGAGAGTGGTAGGCTTATAGCGCCCTTATAATTGTTTTGGAACATCTCATCGCTAGGGTTTGCATTATTCGTCCGTTTTTAGTATTCGAATAATATGAATAGTAAAATTTTCATTATTCGAATATTCGAATATTTCGAATAATACGAATATTTGAGAAAATAAAACAAAAAATCGATTTGAAGCCATGTAATATCAATTAAAAAAGTTAGATTTCAAAAAAGTTGTCCATTTAAGACCATTATACAAATTAACATTACTGAAATTGTACTATTGGGTATCAAATTTCAATAGTCGCAAAGTTTTTTTCTTTATTAGAATTTTTATATTCGGTGAAGTCACTATTGTCCTCCATTTTAAGCCTTTCTTGCTTACCATGAGTAAACGAAGTCGATCTGCCAAAGAAAAAACGAATAAGTAAGAATAGTTTTCACTGATTAATTTTGAATTGTTTTGGAAGATGTCATCACTCTTATATTAGTCTTAGACTAGCTAGTACGGACTCAAGAGCACTCAGTTTTATTGCCTCGTCTTATATATGTGTATAAGAGCATTTTATGATACTATTATAAGCCTTTTGCTCCTATAATAAATTTTACGAAGACTCATTGCACTTGAGAAAACTGTCTTTATAATAGTCTTAGAATGCGCTCTTTATAAGAGAGGTAGGCTTATAGCGCTCTTATAATTGTTTTGGAAGATGTCATCGCTCTTATATTAGTCTCAGACAAGCTAGTACGGACTCAAGAACGCTCAGTCTTAGTCTTCAGTTACGTCGTCTCATATATGTATATAAGAGTATTTTATAATACAATTTTAAGCCTCTTGCTCTTACAATAACATTTACGAAGATTGGATTGGATTAGAAAACCTGTTCTTATAGCCCCACTCTCTAACCTCATTTCATTTTGTAAAAGACTTGCTAAATGCTATTGTAAGAACGTCAGACTAATGTCAGCATAGCATAAGATCACTGTAAGTTGGTCCATCTCTGATCTTATTTAAAGCTGTAATAAGATACCAGCAGTGATTTAGTAAGATATTAGAGTGATATGGGATCAACATACTTACAACACAATAGACAAGATCGATAAAAGGTGGTTTGATCTGAAATCGATTTTGGGAACACATAAATTAATAATTGTAGATAAGAAAAGATTTTATTTTATGTACTAATGCTGCCAGGGCAAGGTGGTGTTGCAAACAATATAAGTGAGGGTTCTGCAGGTTCTGCTTGCATACAAGAGGTTGATTGAGGACAGTGATTAAGTCTGTGTTGAAAATGATTTTAGTGAAAATGAATCGTCGACCGAAGACGAAACCGATTATGAAAAAAATTTCGCCTTAAAACCGATTTACAAAAATGGGCGTTAATGTTTAATACACCTCATTAAGCAGTAAATGGATTGCTATTTATTTTAAACAGGAGACTAAATAATGTTCTAACAAAAGACGCACGAACACTACTTAAAACTCCAGATGCAAAGTTCACATTCGTCTTCGATGTAGTGGTCATAAATAGTGTATACAAAACAATTGTCACACCAAGAAAAACCAATTTAATAGTTTCCTTATGTTTTTATTTATTTATAACTAGCTGCCCGGCCCGGCTTCGCACTATTAATTTTCCATTTTCCCGTAAGAATGAAGCATTTTCCCGCGGTTAAAAGTAGCCTATGTTCATCAGGGATAATGTCGGCTTCTAATGGTTAAAGATTTTTTCATATCAGTCCAGTAGTTTCGGAGCCTATTCAATACAAACAAACAAACAATCAAATCTTTCCTCTTTATAATATTATTATTATAGTGTAGAAAAAATGTTTAGGTTTGACATTTATGGCATTTTTGTAATGTAAACACACTTCTTGTTCAGTAAAACATGTCACGGATGTTTTACTCAACAAGAAGTGTGTTTCTTTTCAAGGCCATTTTAAATCTGTCATTGATATAGGTTTTAGCTCAAATACAATGACACCGGTAATAAGTCGTCGAAAAACTCTATGCTCTATGGCCAATAAACTGCTGCACACTGTTTAGTGTACTTTTATGGTTCATACATTCTTGATAAAAGCACTGCTACCACGATGTCAAATCGTCTAACTTTTTTTTAATCAGCCGCTATATTGCAGTAGTACCAACTTCATAAGCAAATTCGTGTTTGTGAAGTGAAGAAAAATTCGTACGTTCCTTTTAAATGGACGAAGAAGAAAATAACTGCACTGTTGAAGAAATTGCGTGAGTAGTAATAGAACTAACGGAAAACTTACTGCCTGAAAAGTTAGATGCTATTTATTTAAAATTTGTCGTAGAAAAAGTATTGTATGAAACGGTATATAACTTGGTCTTAAAACGCTCGTGGCGTCTTTAATTGCGATGCTCGCCAAGGCTCGCATCGCAACTCACGACACTCGCGTTTTAAGACCCTACTTATACAACAGTTGCATAAAATACTATAACATACGGATGTCTTTCTTGATTAAGTAACGGTCTATACCCATCTAATACAACTATTTCGCCACACCAACGTTGTCACTTAAATAAAGAAGTACTTAGTTTATTTGTATTTATAAGTTCAAGTGGTCAGATTAAGATGACAAAAATCGATTTGAGATTTTAATCAACGAACCCTAATTAATTCAATATGGCCATGCCATTAGTATCCAGAATGCTAACGTGAGTTTAAACGATCTTACAAGAGTCTAACAGTGCGCTGGTGAAATGCAGCTATATCAATGGCGACACTGTCAATACAAATAAAGAAATAAAATAATTAAAAGAGGATACGAAATACCATAGTTGATTAGGCGCATGAATTTTAAAGCGTAAAACAGGGTCTACTTTACAGTAAATAAAATCTACCATGCAAATTACTTACCGTAAAACAAACACACACCAGATGAAAACAAACACGTTATTTTATTACAATATTAATTATACTTAATAAACAGTCACTCAAACTTTTTTATTTTTTACTTTCACGTTGCACTTTAACATACTGACCGACTCGACTCTCAGACTGTTTCAAATATCGAGTGATCCTACAATAATTAAGTACTAAATCATAATAAGCTTCTTTAGGCTCACAGTATTCTAACGTTAGATCAATATAAGCCCATGCAGGCTTACACGATCCTACAAAAAATCATAATAAGCTTGTTTAGGCTCACAGTATTCTAACGTTAGATCAATATAAGCCCATGCAGGCTTACACGATCCTACAACAAATCATAATAAGCTTGTTTAGGCTCGCAATATTCTAACGTTAGTCCAATTTAAGCTCATGCAGGCTTACAACATACTTAGGTACATGCGATATTAGCCTAAGGCACTTAAATTCGTTTTGGCAAGACTACTGTTAAAGCGAACAGCATCTCATAAGACTGATATTAGAACGATATTTCAAACAAATACGCTTATAATTGGTGCCCAAATCCAGGCTTATACGATGATATAGGATCAAAGTAAGAGCGAAAAAATTGTAGTCTTGAGACTGTTGTAGGCCTGGTTTTTGCTAGTTGGGTTACTTTTACTGTATTTTAATGAGTAATCTTTCTACAAAGTTTCAGGTTCATAGTTCAAAAATTAATGTTTTCCCCATACAAACATTGCACCCCTATTTAATCCCCTTAGGGGTGGAATTTTCTTGAACGCTGAAATTACTTTTTTTGTATCTTAATAAGTAATCTTTCTACAATGTTTCAAGTCTCTAGTTCAAAAAACAGTGTTTCTCCCATACAAACATTGCACCCCTATTTAACCCCCTTAGGAGTAGAATTTTCTAAAACGTTGAAAGTACTTTTTTATATTTAAATAAGTAATCTGTCTACAAAGTTTCAAGTTTCTCTTTCAAAAGGGAAAGTTTCCCTCATACAAACTTTGCACCCTTATTTACCTAACCCCCTTAGGGGTGGAATTGTTTTAAACGCAGAAATTACTTTTACTGTACTTTTAAAGTAATCTTTCTACAAAGTTTCAAGTTCATAGTTCAAAAATTAATGTTTCCCCTATACAAACATTGCACCCCTATTTAACCCCCTTAGGGGTGGAATTTTCTTAAACGCTGAAATTACTTTTTTTGTATCTTAATAAGTAATCTTTCTACAAAGTTTTAAGTCTCTAGTTCATAATATAAAGTTTCCCCCATACAAACTTTGCACCCCCATTTAACCCCCTTAGGGATGGAATTTCTAAAAATCCCGTTTTATCGGTAGCCTACGTCATAAAAGGAAGTCCTGGTGTAAATTTCAAGTTTCTAGTCTCAGTAGTTCAGTCAGGACAAAGGCATTTATATATATAGATATTATGCTCTTCCAGAAACGAGTACAGCCGATTCGACATTGCTTTTATCAAGTGCCGTGCTGCATAAGCATAGCAATAAAAAGTGCAAAAAACAGTATCCGGGCTACGTCACTCGGAGCATAATTTCGAATCGATTGATACCGCATTCATCAAAATCGGTTCAGGATCTTAAACGCTACGGTAGAACACACGTAAATGGGTCAATCAAGTAGATCTTGTTGTCATTCTATCCCGTTAGCCAAAAGATATTTTTTTCAAGGGACAATAATTTTGTTAGCAAATGCATACCAAATTCTGACGCATATATATGGGTGGGTCAGCGGGAGCGGAGGGATCAGAGTTTCTTAGAAAAAAAATTATAACATGGACTTGTAAGGGGTCGAAAATTACAAGAAAATCCCATCCCGTGGAGTTAAACCCGCAAAAGTTTTAAAAGCGACCCAGGGGACGTGACGAAAATAGTTGGTTCATCCAAATACATAGGTACATTTGACTGATATACAACTTACAAAAGTTGAAAAACTCCCGACATTTTCCAAAGTTCAATATCTCAAAAACGGCTGAACAAATTTTCATAAAACATGGCTAAAAACACTTGGGATAAAATTATCTATGACACAAAAAACGCATTCAAATCGGTCCATCCGTTTGGGAGCTACGAAACCACAGACAGATATACAGATACGCAGACACGACAAACTTATAACATCATCATTAAAAATTATATCCCTTCCTTCCGGTTATGCCGCAGTCATGCAAAAAGAGGCAAAATTCATGCAGTAGGTAAATATATATCAATTTTATCATCGGCCGTCCGCTCGAATATTATCTGCGCGCGTTATACTACTATGGATGATTGATTGTAAAAGTTACGAGTCAAAAAAAATATACAAAAATCCCAGTAATATTATTTCCAAAGAAATAATGCGCTGATTTGATTTTCAGTTCGGTACTATCCTAAACGGGTATTCAAACAGCAGCAACCTTTAGAACATATGCATTGTAATTAGGACAACTTAGCTTTAACATATGCCTACCCAATAAGCACAATACTGCATTATAGGATGTAACAAAAGTCCACATATCGGTAACTTTAGCATTTATAAAGACTTATTAGAGTACACTCCTACTACAATACCTGAAAATTACGCTTTTGCCCATATAGTAATGCTATTATGCGTCACGGAGACAACACTTGGAGGAGTTCACATGAGCCTTGACGTTGCTGAAGTATGATAATTATTTTCGAGTTAAGTATTTAACAGTTGAGAAAAATAATTATCATCATCATCATAGGAAGTTCAACCCCATTTTTTAACCCCTTTGCACCCTTATCTTTATATTTTTTGAAGCCTATGCCCTATTCTGATATATGTTAAACTGGAAAGTTTCATAAAAAAATCGTGTAGTAATTTTTGAAATTAATTGGAACGTACATTCATCCATCCATATATCCAAACTTTCCCATTTTTAATATTAGTAGGATGTTAGAAGCGTGCAACCGGCTCCAGCTAATGCTTGGAGAAAATGCCAAAGGCCGTGAGCACCGATCGAAGCTCCGTCCGCTTACTGAACACTTCTCACTATTCACTATAACGAGTAGGTATTATGCAAACATTTAAAATTGTTCAGACTATTTTTAAACTCTAGCAATTTTGTACGAAATGGCGGCGAAGGCGAGAAATATACTGCTTTATTTTATTAGGTGGCATAAAGTGTAAAGGAATAAATATACACATATTGCACACTCTGTCGTTGTTATCGGCCCGGCAATATACGCTGATAAACAGACGTAAAAAAATCGTAAAGCTGTATCAGGTATAAATTCGACACTTTTATTACGATAGCTACCTATACTTGCTATTTATCTTCAGGATAAAGTATTCTGATATCTGGACCCGATAAGTATTGTCGTGTTGGTCATTAATTTAGTGTGCCGAGTTTATGACTACTTAGACCAGTTGGTGAACTGAAAGGTTATTTGCCTTTTTTCAATCGATTCTTATTGAATAAAACAACCTACTTAGGAAGAAATATGAAAAGGCAATGGTGAGCACTTTTACAAATCCTAAACTTTAAGACTTCTCCGACCCCCAAATATAAATTTTAAACAAAGTTTGATTAATTCTAACCTTAGATTTGTATTTAGAGGCCTCTCGGACACGCAGATCTAATTATGAACGAACTAGAATGTAAAAACTCGGTCACATAATAGGCGCAACTACCCAATACCTATCCAGTTACTGAACCCGCGCCACTTGCGATTTATCATTTTCATGTAAACAAGTTTGAGTGATTAATTGTTGCTATACTTATAAAAAACAATTTTTCTCGTGCTGATAGTTACAACATTAATGTTATCACGCATTATCATATTCATATTCATTTATTAACTCACAATATAAGATTGCATTATAAATTACATGTCAATTTAAAAGAATCCCTATTGTGATCGTCAATAACATACAATAACATTCAATAAAAATAATTACAAGAATAATGACTAACAATTGAAATATCGTTTGGCTAATAACTTGGCTTCATCAAAATAGTGCACACCCTAATCAAAACGTTGTTTTTCATCAATGAGTGTCAAAAGCTGGAGCTTGTGCAACGCCAACGTGCCGGGTTCTACTGAGTAGTACTTAAGTATGAAACACTTACAAAGTAAAACGGAATTTGAATTATATATCCACTGCAGTGGGAATAACGCAATCCTGTACGTAAAGTCTACTCGTAAACCACCTGCTGACCTATTGGCATATACATTGCGGCAACGTTACGACAACCTTCTTCTTCAGCTTTAGTCGCCGCTAGGACTAACCCTTAATACTTATAACTGTAAACAATGAATGCTCTGTATCTATAAATTATCACTTTATCCTGGAAATTTACGTTTTTATTATAAAAAGTACGGTAGTAGTAGTAGAACCGGCAAGCAAAAGCACGCAATCTCATCAAAAATTCAAGTTATCCTTATAAAGAGCATGAAAGTTTGATTGCCTACATTTCGCTCAAAGATTAAGCATTGCCATCTATCGTGGAAATGCAGCTAGCCTTTTGACTCTTCTGAGGGGTCATGACGTAACGTTTTGATCGCACGTTAGATAGATTCAACTGACATTTTTCCAGCATGCAAAAAGTGACATTTAGATCTACCTGACGCGCGTACAATGAATTACGAGATGGACCTGTTGGGTTTTACCATCTGATGTAAAAAGATCTGAGAGAGAGAGTTGGCCAATACTCTTACTTAAAATGAAAAAATGAAAATGAAAAATATTTTTTTATTTTTTAATGCCGTTTGAACACAGTTATATGCAGATTACAAGGTCGGGGCTTCCTATTAAGTATGAAAGGTAGAGAAGTCGCTAATGTAGGTGGGACATCAGCGATCGTAAAATCTCAAAAAAAACTCAAATAAACCTTTGCAATCACAGTGTTAAGAGCGTACCAACAAAAAGTTCGTATTTTAGCTAACGTAAGACTTTTTCAAAGGTCATATTTTCGTTTAAATGATTACATTGATAGAGTAAACTACTGTTTTGTATAGATAAACTCTTATTTTAGACTATAAAAACGCTATAATTCTTATACCGGGTGTACAATCCAAATGGGTCAGTATGGAGAAGTCGGAAACTATGAGAGATAGCGAGATCTTCAAACTTTTTTATTAACTCTCATACATAAACGGGAATCGAACCTGGTCAATATTTTTGTAACCGCGTTAAGTAAAAAGGACCCATAGTAGGTAGCGACCATTTTGAAAATTTACTGAAATAAACTAATTATCTTATTGGTGGGTTTTTCTTTCAATTATTTAAACAAGACTCCATTAGTGTTGTGCTTCTTGCGACTTGCAGAATTTATACACATTGATTTTGACCAGGTTCGATTCCCGGTTATGTATGAGAGTTAATTAAAAAGTCTACCCTATTCCCGACCCGTTCACCCCCCCCCCCCCGCCCATTTCGGCCACTTAGCAGATGACTACGGGGATAGAAACTATCTTATTTCCTTCCCCGGGACTTAAACTATCTCTATATCACATTGCACCTAAATCAGTTGAGAGAGAGTTGAGTGAAGAGGTATTAGACGGACAGAGACACTTTCACATTTATAATATCAGTATGGAATAATATGGAATGGATATGGATTTGAAAGGAAAACTATCATGGCTAAGTAGGCATAACTAGTTACTAGGATTAGGATTCTGGTGGCAGTTTAGCACCAGGAGTGCGATTTTTGAATCTCACTGGTGATATCAAAGTCACCGGTGACTAAAATTATCACAGATGACTTTTATGTCACCATTTTCCTAAAGCCGTATTTTTGAAAGTCACACGCTGTTTACCAACATGCAGAAATTTTACAATGTCAGTCAGAGACAATCTTCCCGTTACCTTCCTTTTTACGCAGATGTTGTCCTTGATACCGGTTTTTATTTTCTCATACTATAACTTAAAACAGATTCAAACATAAAACGTAGCGTATCTGTCAGTGTCATGTAAACGAAAATTAAAGTTTTGAAATATTTTGGAAGATGTCACATACGTCAACTGTCAAAAACAATCGCATGGCGATTTCAATTACGAATGGGTAAATTACTCGTAAATCGATATCATAGGTATGACAAATGTAAGTCACCGATGAGTTTCAAAAATACGAACTTTCGAAAATCAGTCACATAGGTGTGAGAATTTGTCACTTGGTGAGATTCAAAAATCGATCACCTGTAATGCAGTGGAGTCGCCATTGTATATTTTTTTATTTGAATAAATGAATAATTGAACAATAAATCTATATTACAGTCCCGGCCAATCATATATCACATTTGCGTTTTATCGTATGACCGTGTATAGAGTAAACAATTTAGGTTTGTTGATTCATCGCATATTTTACATAAATTATTGACGACAATTGCAATACAATAGTGTAATTTTATAATATACTTAACATTTAAATAAATTTTACTTGTTTGCTAAAATGTTTATGCATTCAAGAGCTTGAACAACTTGCAACTAGAATTAAAATTTCAAAATCTTGCACATTATCTTCTTCTGATGTTAAACAGTTGTCAAGATTATGAAAAACAT
Source organism: Epinotia demarniana (assembly GCA_945867215.1). Classification (NCBI taxonomy): domain Eukaryota; kingdom Metazoa; phylum Arthropoda; class Insecta; order Lepidoptera; family Tortricidae; genus Epinotia; species Epinotia demarniana. The sequence goes on along the minus strand of OX244266.1, from coordinate 17,253,763 downwards.
ATACTATGGAAATTTGTTCCATAATATCTGGCGTTGGCGAGAACGATATCAATACATCCACCGATGTTAAAGTAGCACTCTTTGCTTTCAACAATATATTATGTTTTTATTGATTTTTTATGAATGTATTTACTTGTATGAATCCAATAAATTTAAGTACCTATACTTTATTGGTTTATCAATAATTTATTCATTCATTCATTCAATAAAAAATATATATAACAACGACTCCATTGCTCTTTGTTCACCCCAATCAACGTAACTAAATCGAGCGTAAGTTGCGAGCTAAGAGTTGCGTAATTTTGGATTGCCCATAGATGGACATTTCGGTTTGCCCATATATATATGGGCGGACCGAAATTACGCGACACACATCTCTTAAGTCACGCTCGTCTACCCTCACCCTAAGGGCACATCGGGAATGACGCTAGGAGGATGGATAGACATGGACAGGAATAACAGAAAACATCATCAACCTCTAAAGTCCAGTGCAACTTTTAGCACAAATATGCGTATAAAAGATCGACAAAATGTGTATTATTTTCATGAATGTCAATGAAATTAAATCGATAATGAATAGTAATTTATTGACAGGCATAAAATACTACAAATGCACGGGAGTGACACATATTAGCAATAACCCTTTATTATTAGTAGGTAGGTATAGGTACTGAGTATGCTTACGAAGGAACAGGAGTAGTTACGAGCGTAAGCATATCTACACTTTATCTCTATCTTAAAATTCTCTGCATATATAAGTCTTGCTCTAGAATTTATTATGTATTCGTTTTTAATATATATGTTGATTTTACATTAAACAATAAATAAATAAGTACACCCCCAATTTGGACAGTACGGCGATTATCAAAATTCATTTCGAACGAGAATGTACCTATAGCTGTCACCCGCGCACAGTCCCTCCCTGGGCGCATAATCTGTAGATAAATGAGTTTTACTTACTTTTTCTTCATGCAAGCGTTTAGCATTGCTTTTTCGCCAACCTCTTCTATTCTTTGATTTATTTACTATGTTCCCCATAGTGGAAAACCCAAATTTCGTCGTTTAGTTTTAAAGTCCGCGTGTAAGCAAAAGCGACACATCCTCCCCGTCCGACAGCCGAAGCAAGACTAAAGCGGATAGGGGGGAAGCGTGGCGGCTTTAGCTAGAATGGGCGAAACGTGCGTTTGCGTGCGTGTGGACGAAAAGGGCGTTGTATTTCTAAAATAATCCATATTTTGAAAATGTAGATCATATACGACATAGGAAACATAGTTTTGTTATTATTCAAAAACTGTTGACCTTCCGTGAAATATTTACGCCGTTATATTTTCTTTATTAGAGGTAACTTTGGATTTAATTTCTATCGAGGAAAGTATACGTAATCGTATTTCTAAAGCGGATGAATTATAGAGTGAATCCTTAAATATCTTATATAGGAATAGCAAAACTAAAGCTTTAGTAATAACAATACAGCAATGTATCAAACGAACGCAATAATTTCGTAATTTCCTCGGTGCACCCTTAACCGCGCGCGTAAACGTTGTTCAATAACAATACATTACGCGCCGGGCGCTCCCAAAAGACGGACGTATCGCTATCGCTTTCGTCGCTGCCCAAAGATCGGTGACCGAGCGTACCCGACACGCACCGTCCGTTACAGATTGATACTTGGTAGGTGTGCAGGACGACTTAGTTTTAAGCCTTTAGAATAGAAAACTGTACATACGATTTAATAAATAATCTACGAACCGACTTTCATTTACTAAGCGTCGCTTATAGGAAAATTTGATTAATAAATAAAGCTAATAAGAAACAGGGAAATCCTATAAGCGACCCATAAGAGTTCAAGATAGAGACCATAAAAGAGTCTACATACTAGTATATAGGAATTAAGAGTAAATAAGAACACAGAAATGTAATAGGATTAAGTTTATTTTATTGGAATAAACGAGAGTTGTCGGTCCGCGCTTACGCCCGTGAGCGGTGCGGGGCGCCTGACGGGTATAAATATGGCGCTCGCCCCCCGCACCGCCACTTCTCAACCGACCGGCGAGCCGACAACATCTCCTGACTACTAAAGAAGAATTTCATTTCACCGCAGCAAGAAACTCCCTTCTCAACTTCCCAAACCAGTGCAAATAGGTGCTTCAGGCACATAATGGTCCTTCAGTAATCCGGATATTCAAGAAAGAAAATAGTTCCAGTTTCAAATTCAAGAAAGAAAAATAGTTCCAGTAATTATGAGTCGTCGAATTACACGCTCAGCGGGAGGAGGGCGTTCCCTCGCCCAACTCATATTCGGAGAAGAGCCGTCGTCGGAAACGCCGGGATCCAGCACAGAAGCCTCAGGCAGAGAGACGCAGTCTACGCCGACCACACCAAATACGGAGAGCGCCGCAACTAACGCTGAAGATTCAGCACCGCCGGGGGCCGCCGACAGCGTCCCCGCGGCGCCGCCACCGTCCAGGTCCATAAAGACTACATCGTCCCGCCGCGCACAACGCTTAGCCAGAGCGAAAGAAGAAATGCTGCGCATCAAGCTTGAACTAGCCCAAGCACGCCTAGCCGCAATCGAAGCCGACGGAAGTGAAGACGACGAGGGAACCGTGGTCTCCGCCGCACAACTGCAATCTCGAGTCGACGCCTGGCTCGAGTCGAGCCACGATATGCTCGCCGTCGCCGAAAAACCTCACTTCCCAGAAGAAGAGGGCAACAAGCAAGCCAAAACTGAGCAAGCCTCTGTCCAGCCGCCGCCGCCGCCGCCGTTGCCGCCGCAAGCTGTGACCAAGCTAAACCCGCCGCCTACCGCGCCCATCACCGCCGCCGCCGCCGCCGCGATGCGCGCGCAAGCAGGGACCGTCCCCCTCAGTGCCGCCGCGCCCGTCTTCATGCCCGCACCCGTTTTCGTGCCCGCGCCTATAGTGCCGCCTGCGCCGCCCGCGCATCATTATGAACAGTTAAGTGCAGTGCCGCCCGCACATCGATATGAACATTTAACTACAGTGCCGTCCGCGCCGCCCGCGCATCATTATGAACAGTTAAGTGCAGTGCCGCCCGCACATCGATATGAACATTTAACTGCATTGTCGTCCGCGCCGCCCGCGCATCCTTATGAACACTTGAAGACAGCGCCGCCCGCGCGTTATTACGAACAATCAAGTGCTATACCCATAGTGAAACAACACAGCCAGTCGACACAACAGGTCGATCTTTCCGAGCTCGCGTCCGCGATCGCCGCCGCCGCTCGTTCCGGTAACACGCCTCGCTTCGCCGTCGAGCTACCCGCCTACGGAGGGTCACACCAAGAGTGGCTCTCATTCAAAGCTTCGTACGAAGAATCGCAATCGAAATACACCGAAACTGAGAACGTGGCAAGACTACGAAGATCGCTGAAAGGAAAGGCGAAGGAAGCAGTTGAAAATCTACTCATCTATCAAGCGCCAGCCATCGAGATAGTCAAGACGTTGGAGACACGCTTCGGGAGGCCTGACACCATAGCCTTGGGCGAACTCGAACGACTTCGCGCCCTGCCACGCCTCACAGACGGAGCCCGAGACCTCTGCACTTTCTCGTGTCGCATCGCGAACGCCGTCGCTACTCTCCGAGCGCTAGATCGTGCGCAGTATCTCTACAGCCCCGAGACCGCCAAAGCTATACTAGACAAGCTTACGCCAAACCAGCGGTACCGGTGGTACGACTTCGCCGCTACAACAGTGTCAAACGAGCCCGAACTAACGAAGATAGCCGCCTTTCTACATCGAGAGGCACAATACTGCGCAGCATACGCACAGCCCGAAACAAGTGAAGCCCCCGTCCGAAGAACACACAAAGCGTATGCAACCAATGAGAAGCCAGTACGCGAGAAGCCCGCCCACAAGTGTTCGTGTTGCCACAATGAAACCCATAACATAGAAAAGTGCCCGAAATTCACTGCCGAAGAAGTTGACGATCGATGGAAGCTAGCTAAAGAAAAACGACTGTGTTTCCGGTGCCTGCGGTATAGAAACAAGACGCACTATTGCAAGAAAGTGAAGTGCGAGCGAGACAACTGCGAGTACTACCACCATAAACTGCTGCACCACCAGAAGCCAGCGCCCATCGAGAGTGAAGCGGTCGCGTCAACGTGGACAACCCGCCGGTCCCGTGCCTTTATTAAGATACTGCCAGTGACGATAACAGGACCAAAAGGGGAGGTCAACACCTCCGCCCTGATGGACGACGGGAGTACCATCACTCTTCTGTCAGAGGAGATCGCCAACGAAGTCGGCCTAGACGGGCCCGCTACACCGCTCCACATAGAAGCCGTAGCTAGTGCAAGAATAAATGCTACGAAATCGCGCCGAGTGCCCCTCCTGATACGCGGCCAAGACAAAGAGGCCCGCATATACGCCCGCACTATTCCCAATCTGCGCTTATCACCCCAGACGATAAGCGATGAAGACCTCAGTACGTGTGCACACCTGCAAGACATACAACATTTACTGAGATACGACACGGCCGAACCGGGAATACTACTAGGGCAAGATAACTGGCACCTGCTACTACCGAAGGAGATACGACGCGGCGATCGACATCAGCCCGTCGCTAGCCGACTATCACTCGGCTGGGTTCTCCACGGCGCACACACGCGCCCGCAACAGCAACACGAAGCCATCAACCACGTCGTCAATCACGTCACCAGTCAGCCAGACAACGAGGACGGACAGCCAGCGTGCGACGAGGACATTGACCGCCAACTGAAGGAGTACTTCGCGATCGAAAATATGATGATAGAACCGAAACGACCTAAGTCGGACCCGGAAGAGCGTGCCCTCACCCAGCTGACACGCTCGACCATGATCACAGCCGACGGTCACTACCAAGTACCCCTACTGTGGAAGAACGAAGAGGACAAGTTACCAGATAACTACGAAAATACACTCAAACGTCTACACAGCATAGAAAAGAAATTAGATCGAGATGAAGCCTTCAAGTTGCGATACAACGACGAGATGAACAAATTAGTGTCACGAGGTTACGCCGAGCCAGCCCCGCCTAGAAAAGAGGGAGAAAGAAACTGGTACTTACCTCATTTCGCGGTACTGAACCCCATGAAGAAAGACCGCGTCAGAGTGGTACATGACGCAGCCGCCCGTACGAGAGGTGTATCGCTCAACGACAAGCTCCTCACCGGCCCCGACCTGCTCCAATCACTGCCAGGTCATGAGGTTCCGACAACACAAGATCGCCGTGTCCGCCGACATCGAAGCGATGTTCATGAACGTGAAAGTGAGGCCCGAAGACCGCAACGCGCTGCGATACCTATGGCGCGGCGATCGCCGTGACGACACGCCGCCCGAGGAATGGCGCATGAGCTCCCTCGTGTTCGGCGCGACCTGCAGCCCTACGGTCGCGATATATGTAAAGAACGCGAACGCCGAGAAGTACATCGAGACGCACCCCGAGGCCGCCGCCGCCATAGTACGTAATCATTACGTCGATGATTACCTACAGAGTTTCGAGTCAGAAGAGGAGGCGATCAAGATAGCAAGCGACGTGCGCGACATACAAAAACGCGCACACTACAACCTCCGCAAGTGGGCGTCCAACTCGCCTACAGTACTGCAAGCAGTGGAAAACGAAGACATAGAAGCGCCGGGAGAGAAAGCACACGTCGCACTCGACTTAAGCGACATGAAAACCGAGCGTGTGCTCGGACAAGTATGGAGGCCCGCCACAGACGAGATCGCCTTTAACTTGGACCTCAGCCGATTACCATCCCACGCACTCGACGAACTAGCGCCCACTAAACGCCTAGTTCTCAGAGTAATGATGTCCGTCTTCGACCCGCTCGGCCTCGCATCGCCTGTCACCGTGCAAGCCAAGAAATTACTACAAGAAGTATGGCGAAGAGGTACTTCGTGGGATACAGCGATAGACCCCGACCTCGCTCAAAATTGGACTACGTGGACGAAACAACTGCGAGCCCTCCGTGACGTCACGATACCTCGCTGCTACCTACACTACAGCGACGCAGCGAGTCGAGAGCTACACACATTCGTCGATGCATCGCTGACTGCATACACGTGCGCCCTATACTGGCGTACCGTAACTGCAGACGGGCGAGTCCACGTGTCACTCGTCACGGCGAAGGCCAAGGTCACACCCCTAAAAGTGACCTCGGTCCCGCGCCTCGAACTCCAAGCAGCCACGATGGGAGCACGAATGGCAGCCACCGTCGAAGAGGAACACGACCTGAAACCAGATCGCAAGATATACTGGTCGGACAGTCGCACAGTACTGACGTGGATTCGCACCGGCGCGCGATCATACAAGCCGTTCGTCGCACACCGCATCGCCGCCATAGAGGAAACCACGACGGTCAATGAATGGAGATGGGTGCCCACGCGCCACAACGTAGCCGACATACCTACCAGAGAGCTACCACCAGACTTCAGCAGCGATCACCGATGGTACACCGGCCCTGAGTTCCTGTACGACGACCCAGCGACGTGGCCCACCGAGCCCCCACTACAGAATACGGCGCCAAGCGGAGAAGAAAAGAAACAAGAAACCGAGTCGTGCAATCATATCGCACCCACTTCGTGGCTACCGTCGGCAGAAAGGTTCTCGCGCTGGGAACGCCTAATAAGAACCCTAGCGCGAGTACTCCAGTTCATCGAGTTGTGCCGCCCTCAACGCGCGCGCACTCACTACAAACGAACGTTAAAGAATAAAGAAAAGGACCCGGAGTGGAACAAGAAAAGACAGCGGGCCGAACACACAACGCCGCGGCCCGTCCGACCCACCTCGAGTACCTACATAACGCTCGAAGCCAGACATCTAAAAGAAGCGGAACGCCTGACAATGAGAGAGAGCCAGCGGGACAGCTTTCCAGACGAAATAAGACGCCTAGCGCAGGGCAAGCCGCCGGCGACACTCAGTCGCTTACGCCCATTCGCCGTGGAACTCGTCGACGGTATCATCACTCTCAAAACGCGCATAAATGAAGCCCACGACATACCGACGCTACAGAAAAGGCCGCCAGTGATCGACGGAGACCACCCGGCCGTTCGACTGTACATAGACTACGTACACAGACAGATGAATCACCACGGCGTCGAAGCGACGACAAATGAGTGTAAACAACATTACGCCATACTACAAATACGTACAGTCAGCCGAATGATTATCCACCGATGCCTGCCCTGCCGAAGACGAAAAGCGAAGCCAACTGTACCGCCGACGGGTGACCTGCCACACTGCCGCCTCGCCCACCATGAGCGAGCCTTCACATTCACGGGAGTCGACCTATGGGGCCCCGCGACTGTCACCGTGGGCCGAACTACACAGAAAAGATATGTGGCCCTTTTCACATGTCTCACCACGCGCGCTATACATATGGAAATAGTGCCTAGCCTGAGCGGCGAGTCCGCCATCATGGCGCTACGCCGAATGATCGCCCGACGAGGAACACCGACTGAGATTTGGTCGGACAACGCCACCAACTTTCACGCCGCCGACAAGATGCTGCGAGACAACACCAGCGACGCGATGAAAAAAGAAGCAGAGCGGCGACACATCGGCTGGCGTTTCATCCCCCCCTCCGCACCGTTCATGGGCGGGGCGTGGGAACGAATGGTACGAGCCGTGAAAGAAACACTGTACGCTGTCCTGAAAGAACGCCACCCTACTGAAGAGGTCTTCGCGACGACCCTGGCTGAGGCAGAATACATCGTGAACAGCCGGCCACTGACGCACGTCTCCGTGGAGCCCGACGAACCCGAGGCGATAACACCGAACCACTTCCTACTCGGCGGCTCGGGGCGAGTCCAGTCACCCGGCACCTTCGACGACGGGGACCTGACAGGACGAGCGACGTGGAGGACCAGCCAGCGACTAGCCGACCACTTCTGGAATCGCTGGGTCCGAGAGTACCTGCCCACACTCCAGGACCGGCGGGAGCCCTACGGCCACGGACGTCCTATCGAAATAGGGGACGTGGTACTCATCGGCGACGGCACTCTCCCACGCAACACATGGCCCATGGGGAGAGTAATCGCCAAGTTCCCGGGACCCGACGGCGCCACGAGAGTCGTGGACGTGAAGACGAAGGGCGGAGTGCTGCGCAGACCGACCAAGAAGCTCGCGATCCTGCCCACTACAGATGACGAACTGCACGCAAACAAACTGGAACGCTAAGGCGAGCATTCCACGGCGGGAGATATGTGCAGGACGACTTAGTTTTAAGCCTTTAGAATAGAAAACTGTACATACGATTTAATAAATAATCTACGAACCGACTTTCATTTACTAAGCGTCGCTTATAGGAAAATTTGATTAATAAATAAAGCTAATAAGAAACAGGGAAATCCTATAAGCGACCCATAAGAGTTCAAGATAGAGACCATAAAAGAGTCTACATACTAGTATATAGGAATTAAGAGTAAATAAGAACACAGAAATGTAATAGGATTAAGTTTATTTTATTGGAATAAACGAGAGTTGTCGGTCCGCGCTTACGCCCGTGAGCGGTGCGGGGCGCCTGACGGGTATAAATATGGCGCTCGCCCCCCGCACCGCCACTTCTCAACCGACCGGCGAGCCGACAACATCTCCTGACTACTAAAGAAGAATTTCATTTCACCGCAGCAAGAAACTCCCTTCTCAACTTCCCAAACCAGTGCAAATAGGTGCTTCAGGCACAGTAGGTAAGTAATTTTAGGTACATGTTAATGTTAAGTAAGTTTATTTATTTTATTTTTTCTCAAAGCACTAAAGTGATGTTACTTATTATAAAAATGGGTAATAAATGAAAATTATTTGGGATGAAAAAATCCAATACTACTGCTACTACTACGGCCAGACAAGTTAAAGGGCAATAAGTCACCGTGTTACAACATATTATTTATGTTTGTACTGCACTTGCTTAGGGGTTATGTAATGATTGTATGAAATGTTTTCGAGTTAGTAATCGTTTTATAAAATTCGTCATCATCATGGCCAGTAGTTAGTAAGTCTCTAAAATCATACATAAAGTGACACTAACTCTAGGGTTCCGTACCAAAAAGGTAATAAAGAAACCCTTAAGGTGCGACCCTGTCCGTCTGTCCGTATGTCACAACGTGAAATATATCAAGAACTTTCAAATTTGAAACGATTGTAAAGAACACGTCTATGGAAAATACGGAAATTGAAAAAAAATATATACAATATTAGGAAAATTGTGAATTATAGGGTGGTTAAAAATCAAATCAAGTAAAAGCTTAAAGGAGGTATGATATGTAAGGGCTAGAGTTGCAATTTTTAAAACCGTTTTTTTTCTACTGTGCTAAAATTTTGAATTATGAAGAAAAATGTTGAATGGATTACTTCTACTATGAGCAGTTAAGATTGTTCAAGAATCAATGAGGTCGTGACATGACGGGTATGGTGTATGGACGTTTGTACGAAACTCTCGGCGCGCGTGTCAAACTCGCACGTGACCGGTTTTATTTAATAAGTAACGAACTTAACCTAGGTTATTGACAAATCATAGATCACGACTCAAAGAAGATTTAATAAGTGGAAATTAGCTTTATTCATATGAATCTCATAATTTCACTTCCTTTAGCTAGTGAGGCCTGGCATTAAAAAAAATTATGGTGCTTATAATTATGGTGCTTTTCTTACTTTATGTTCTGTTTATTTATGGAAAACATATTTTGCAAAGTTATTTAGTTGGAAAACGGCGCAAAATCTGCCGAATATTACCTGGACTAATGGTGCTAAAAAAGAAAAGAATTAAATTATAGTTTTATACAGAATTACGGTTACCTAATTCAGTAAGGCGTAAAGTGTCTGATTGTATTGGAAGTTGGTAATACATGGGCATTAGACTATATCGTCTTAGCCAAGACTACTATATCGTCAGCAAACCGAAGGTGAGCGATGTAGTGATGTACTCGCCGTGGATGTTGATGCCTAGCCTTCTCCAGCCCAGAGTCTTGAAAAAATCCTCCAGTGCAGCGGTGAACATTATGGGAGAAATAACATCTCCGGACGGAAGGCTAAGTGTGGGGCAAGGTGGATAGATGATGACCTGGCAAAGGTCACGGGAGTCCGCTGGATGCGGGTGGCGCAGGACATTCTGGCTAGTGCCCTTCCCAAATAGTTTTGGGGGAGGCCTTTCTCCAGCAGTAGACAGACGTCTTTCGGCTGATATGTAGTATGGAAACTTGGAAGTTTAGAAACCCTAATTAACTGTTTTGGATGATCACTAAATAAGTAAGTGATGTAATTGCGTAATTATGACCATTGATTTTGTTTTATACTTACCAGAAATATAATAGTTAGAAAATAAATTATATAGATAATAAAATTTATAATAAAATATAAATGGATTTTATATACTTAGTCGATTAATGTAGGTACGAGTATACTTGGCGGGCGTACTAAATACCAAGCCCCCTGATCAGAGTGCCTCAGATTATGTAATTCTTTTGATCTTTGGGATCTCTTCAATATTTAATGATCCATTCTGATAAACATGACAAAAGGAGGCAAGGACGATCCCGTTCCACAATGCATTTCCGTGAATAATTAAACCGTCTGATTCTTTCTTTTTACAGCTGAAAGCCTAAATAAGTAAAAAAGATCTACTTCGAGTAGGTACATATGTTAGGTTCAATCGCACCCTACACGAATAAATTTAATAAGTTTATACTTCTTAGACAATGTAACCGCAGCGTGATCCGTAAACTTGATTTAATTGCTTTATTCAACTATCACACTCGTATGTATAAGAGTCCTCTTTATCTAGAGGTTGTATAATACGTTGCTATGCTGCAAAAACAGATATATCATCATAAGGCCTTATACATCTTGACAGATGATTTAAGCAGCGTCTGTACGCGAGGGACAACGCCTCTCGTGACTATATAGGCCAATCCGGGATCGACATTTGCGTCCACATTTGGGGCACGCAGGAACCGTATCTATTCACTGGCTGTTATAGTGCGTCGCATGCAGTGGACGCAATCCATTAACGAAAACTGCATGCGCGCATACTATGGGGCGACAGAGGGAGGGACTAACCTCCCCCATGACGAGAACCTCTTGAAGGCCAAGAAGGACAAAGCCAGCAAGTACCTAATAGACCTGGCTCACGAGGAACCGCCATGTGGGATGTTGATTCGACGATCATCGTCACGATAGTCGTTTCGATGAAAGGTTTGATAGCGAAGAGTCTCGACCGTCACCTCGAGAGACTCTCGCTAGATGGCTGGATCAAGGGTCAGATACAGAAGGCGGCACTCCTGGATACTGCGCGGATAGTACGGAGGTTCCTGTCTCTGTCGCCCTGACCGCCGGTAGTTTAGGCCCCGCCTCTCTGCAGGCTGCACCCTAGGTTGTATGTATAGTTTTATATTTTACTTTTTATATGAGTATTGTACGACTACCGACTACTAACTTACGAGAAAATATGAATAAAGAGATAAAAATACATCTTTTTACGTTTTCAATTAATGAATTCCGTTAATTCATAAGCATACCTACACAAATGATAACTGTATAATATATAAAGGGTTCGGTTTGACTATATATGTCGGTTGTTAGTAAATACAAAATAAAATAGGTAAACGTATTGCCATGACACAATTCAATTCAATTACGTAGCTTTTATGGGCCACCCAGATAATGACACCAAAATGCAAATCATTATTTATACTAAACGGGACTTAATCGCGTTTATTAACTAATAAAAAAATCTACACGTAAATAAATTTGCGATAGCCGAGCATTTGTTGGAGTCAGGACCAAACCACTGGATTGAGCTCCATAAACCGAAAGTACTATCTACAGAACGTCATTTCTATACTAGAAAAATACGTTAAAAATATTTCATCTTCGTGGAATCCTTTCATAACCAAAAGCGGGTAGTTCGGAAAACCCGCGCAGCAAGATGTTGATTTGATACCCATACAATCCAGTTGCCCCGTGACCATGGATGTTGCAACACATCCAAAACGTCGGGAGACCGATTAAGTCCCGTTTAGTATAAAAATGTGTGAAAATTGTGAAAGTTTAAATCAATATAAAATGCAAATCAAAAATGAGCAAAATAAGAAAAAAAACCAAAAGCCTGGCGGTTGCTTACTTGAGTGTTCTTACAATAAGGATACTTCACCGATTGTGTCTAACACTTTGGAAGAAGTCCTAATAAATGGTTAACAACGAAAACGTATTTATTGACTTAACTTCTACTTCTTGCGTCTTCTTATTTCTTAAGTCACCATCGCTCTCGATTTTCTCCGCCAAGGTTGGATAAACCATAAGAACCTTGATCGTAGAAAACACAGAACCGGTAGTATTGTTTTACGTTATCAGAAGTTACCTCTAATCATGTCTTTTTCATCACAAAGTTGCTTAGACTAATGAGAAAATAAAGCTGTTAAAACAACAATATATATACAATGATACGCAGTTATACAATCATAGCGTCACTGTCGAAAAAATAATCGATCGTTAAAACTGCGATAAGAATTATCATTGCCGATTAATACCTAGTCAATGACTTTTCACCCGTTGCACACTGAACGATAAATAAAATGACAGGACTGTCTTTGTATCAGTGATTAAGTTATGTAGTAAACAGTTAGACGTGGGTAACACATGATTTCGTTAGTGACTAGTGAACTGGCACCTCGCAGTGTTTTGAGTCTAATGTGTGTGAAGGAATCTCGTGAGAGTTACTCAAAAAGCTGTGTAACCCAATTGTAACAGAAGAACTGAAAATGTAAGTAACATATTTAAATAAAATATCTATATATGGCTGTAATTTCCAATAGAACTCCTTGGTACATTCGAAATGATTTAAATAGCAATACGTGTATTGCGAAGCAAATTGAACAGGGACTTGGTATTGTGTGTAATCGAATCGATCACGGCAACTCTTATATTTCAGGCATGGATATGTCTATGTAACTTTATGAGTTAAATGGCGTAAATGATACTTAAATTGGTTCCGATTAAACGTGCGCAAAGCTTTTTGACCCCCGTCTCGAAAATAAGCTCTAATTCAGAGGAATCTGTACTTTTATTGCATTTATACCTTGTTAAGTATGGATAACCCAATAAATTGAATTTTACGATTTTATGTAATCTCCATTGGTTTTAACGATTAGGTTAACTTGACACCCCAATGATTTTAAATAGAGTGATTCAACATTCTTTACTCAGATAATTATGAAAAACTAAAGCTGGAGACAAAATATTACATTTTTAGTATTATTTATAGACAGAGAAATTTTACTAAAATAGTAAACAATAAAGCATACAAAATTTAGATCAAAGTGTAAAATTGGAAAATAAAAGATATGTTCAATTTTCCACGATTGAAATTTTTGATTTTGTTAGCGGACGTTTCTGCTTAGTAAACATTTACTGTCAATAAATCATACGACGATAAGTTAAGTGATAACTCAGCGTGGAAAATACATTGTACCTACATACACCTAAATAATTCAAAACAAAGTGTCTATGAAGTACCAATTAGGTTCACTTAAACAATATATCTAGGTACCTACCATACACATTCAATAATATGTTTATTATGTCTATTCCGGACATGTTATCGTATGTGAAAGGTTACTTAGAGTTATTTCGCTCTAGTTAACATTTCTGACGACATTATTTATGATTTTACTATTCACGAGGTTGAATTAGGTCATCGCGTACCTACAAATGCACTTAAAACAACAATATTACGTACTTTAGTGCTCAATTCTATTAAGCCAAGTAGACGGAATATTATTATAAGACTAGTCAATTAGGAGTATAGTAGTTGTATATTTTAGTTTTCAGATGAATGTATAGAAAATGGAAGAAACAAACAACATACGGCAACGCTCACGAGGCCCGAAACCAAATGGAATTATCGAACACCGCCACGAAAAGAAAGAGGATCCGGTGTTCATACAAAGGGAATCTCCCCTAACAGTTCTTATTAACACATCCCTTCACATAAGAGCAATATATCATATATTCGTCGTGATACTTTTGATGCTATTATTCGACACAGTCATTTATGACCTCGTGGAAAGTGGCAAGTAAGTTTGCACCAAGTTTCGGCGCGTGCGCGTGTCCTATTAGGAGTAGCACATGACGAGCATCCGGGCCAGCTTCAAATAAATATACACATAGAAAGTAAATACACTACAGTGTAATAAACTACCTAATAAATCAGCAATTCTGTAACAGCAGTATTTACTTTAAGCGAATCACCTTAAGGCCTTTAAAATACAATGCGACCCAAATGAATAAAAATATAGGATGAAAGTTTGTAGCATGAACTCACGTTACTTTCAATTTTCAGAATACTGTTACCCACGTCTACCGATTTAGAAATAACTACTGAATTTATATGAGGTTAAAGTTGAAAATTAAATTAAGGCCAACTATCTGTCTGTGGTAAACCCCAATAATTCTAGTGTAATCGCTTTAAGGCGGTGATGAATTGGAAATTAGTGAGTGCTTTGAAACGCTGTTCTGACTACATAAGAAACAATAAGGTCTGATTTTCAGATATATGATTCTTTATCTGATTTTACCGACTCGTGATTGCTTAAAATTTGATCGATAGAAAAAAATCACAAAATTGGGTCTATGTTTTCCTTTTTTAATCAGCCTACTCAAACGATACATTATTTTACGACACAATCAAGTTAATACTATATTTATAGTATTATGGTGTATACTGTATTATAGTATTTTATCTCATCTAAAATCTCACTATGAAATTTAGATAAAACTTCACTAAGTTAGGTATTTATCGGTCCAAAAAAGCCATTCCCGAAGAGTTTTACATCTCTTTTTCTCGTGCGCGGAAGGCATTAGCGTGTCTCTGTCTAGGGGGCGTGTTCGACTCGAAACAAGGCATCTCTTTAAGCGTTAAAACTACACATGTAAAAAATCTAACACAAGCAAATATGACTAGACTTCCCATAACCGCTGCGTTGGTTAACGACCCCATAGACACTTGTACTCGCTTAGTCAGTCCTTTAAGGGATGATTTCCGGGATTGCATACAACTATCCCACCTCGAATAATAAGAAGTCCGACGGAATAATAATCTGAAATATCAAAAATCCGAATTCCGATTAAAATACCGATTTTCAAAAATCCGAATATCATCATTACACCGACCAAATTATAAATCCGAATAAACAAAAATCAGAAAAATCTGAATTACGAATTCCTGTTACTAATAAATATCAATTAATCACTAAAACAACCCCCAATCACTAAAACAACTCTACGATCACTCCCGCAGCTAACACACACAAATTAAGTACCTAAGATCCGCATTCTGAACGCCTGAAGTGGAGAAACTGAATAGCAAATCACACGAATACACAATTAATCGGCATCATTCATAAGGAACAAGTTAACTATTTATAGGAAGATCGGTAGATGGAAAACGAATTACAAGCATTTCCTATACAGAATATTGTGAGCAAATTGTGTACAATATCATGTATCTATCGTAAATATATAATAAAAAGAAGAATAAGAAGATTATAAAAAAATAGCATGTTGGGCGTATAAAGGCAGACTTAATGGAATAATGCGAGTTCGGCCTTAGGATTATATATACTACGTAGCCAGGGACACACGCCAATTATTTTAATTTAACCTAACCTAATCGCCAGCGGGTCGACGTCACCCCGCTTTGCGGGGTGCCTATTTCCGCTCTAAGGGACACAAGCTAACCCTAACCTAATCTACTAATAATACCATTGTTACGACTACATTGTTTTTTTTTACTGCGGGCGACTTCGGAGAAAAGGCAGAACCCTATTCTCTATGGGAAATAAGATTTTTTATTCCCCGTGTAGTTTCTAAAATCCCAATTTCATAACTCCTAAGAAATAAAATTCCGATTATTGAAAACACGAAGTTCACTATCCCGAATATCAGATTTCCGAAATAGTAATGCAATTTCGGAAATTTGATAATCGGAGTACCTCCCAACTAACATTTTGGTGTCAGCTAAGGGTTTCAACCTTTATAAGTGAGTTATATTTATCTCAGTTGGAACTAATAGTGTTATAGAGGAGTTAGGAAAAAAAATAACTCCTAAAAGTGTTACTAGAGCTTTATTGAACGCTGCTAAAAAGGTTTTAGAGTTATAAGAGTATTACTCAAAGCAATTATACTTTAGATGTTAAAGCTTTAACCTGTTTGTATTGCTTAAACCTTTACAAGAGTGCTGGCTGACGCTCATTAACTCTTATTGCTTTTTAGTTGTTGCAGTGAGTGTCTTATAAAGCTTAAGGTGTTATATCTGCTATAAGGTACAGGCAGAGACTTTATAACAGAGTTGGTCAAGAGTGTTGTAACACAAGATACTAGAAGTGTTGAACAACACCGTTATAAAGGCAAAGTCTGCACAATATTCTCGACTACAGGTGTTGTAACTCAATAAGCGTTATAGATGAGTTAACTGACGCCTAAAGCTTTAATGTAAGTTCGCTATTGTTTTGATGAACTCTAAGCTAACTCCTTAAGCGTTACTACGGTGTTTGCAGAGCGTTGGTTAACACTATGGGTGTCAGATAACACTGCTCTAAAGGCTTTCTAACACCTTAACCTGTTAGACGTGGGCCTCTTTCGTGGTTATATAGGTGTAGCATGCTCTAACACCTTTCTTACAGGCATTCTTAACACCTTAACACTTGGCTGGAACCGATATAAGAATGATATAAGGGTTATTTTAACGCTAGTGTGCTAGTTGGGCTACTGTTTTTCGGGCCATTGACACTTCGCGCTTTTGATTGTTTGGAGTTATAAAAATCGGAAAAACAAACTATCGACATTATGAAATTCGTTAATATGTAATTCGTATTTTTTAGTAATCGTAATTATAAGTCTTAGGAATTATGAAATTCGGAGTTTTGAAAATCGGAATGAGCAAATTCGGAATTAAATATTTCGGAGTATTTGGGTGTTCCCGGCGTAGCCAACTGGTCATTTCGGGGGTTGTTTAAAAAAATAAAGCAACGTAATATGACGAGAATGTTAAGGTAATTTGAACATTTCGGGGGATCATTTGGCTACGCCCGTGGAGAGAAAGAATTACATTCGCATTTATGTGTGACAAATTGATGTTAGCTTTGTGTAATCCAAAGTATTTTATGGCGGTATAATGTATTTCATATTGCAGGATAAACATAGCCACAAGCACAGTAGCTTATGGATTTGGTGACATCGGACGAGGTGCTAAACTCTGGCTGTTTGAGTTTGCCATCGCCCTCGCCTTCTACCCGGGCTTTCGACTTTATATCGCCGGAGCAAGATTATTCAGGAATCATTCTGGTAATAAAACTTCTTAATAGTTTTAATACTTCTACACAAACGCCCAATAATATAGGCCGTTTATATTCATAAGCTACTTGGTTTTCAAATCTACGCCAAACAATGTAGATTTATGTATACTCAATAACTTTTTCAATCAGTAGAGTGAAACAAAATTAAATCTTTGATGAAAACCAAGGTAAGTAATCAATTCCATTTCATACCGGCGGGGTTTCATATAAAATATCAAGACAATCACAAAGTTTAAAGAACAGGCAGGTAATCACTAACTTTTTACGAATACACATAATAACCCTCTACCAGGCAAAATACTTGCGATCTTATTCTTCGAAAAGAACGGCTTTTACCGCGAATACTTTTTGAAGGGTGAAATGAGATTGGGGATATACTCGGCCGTAGAAAACAGCAGTTTGAAATACTTTTAATAAATAAATAATTAAATAATTTTAATACCGCGTAATACACTCTTCTTTTCACTCCTTCTAAGGGAACAATAATTAAAAACATAGTAATTACGGTAAGTTATTTATATTTAATAAAGAAAAATAACTAAAAATTTATTGTTACATTTGTACCGTTTTGCAACGTCAAAGTTATGAGGGTTTGACTGACGGCTTCCTTATTTCCAGAAGCAATAATCGAGTCACGTGTTTGCTTGTTTTGTGTTGAAGTATCTTCCGTGAAGGTCGGGCTTGCGTTTCCGTGATTTATGAGCCCTTCAGGTGTTGGTGGGTCAGCCATCGCGGCTTGTAATATAGCGTCTTCTGCTCGTGCTTGAGCCGATGTACCAGGCTTCGGTGACAATGTGCGGTTCATTTTAATATTCTATTCATTTCTGCGGTTTATTTTCCTGCTTGCTTTAGCTTTATTTTGTATAGAGTTTTCTATGTACCCTTCGGCCACTGTAGAAGATTTCCATCCTCCAAGACGTTTGATGGAAGTCAAATCTGCCCCAGAATCAGCCAAAATTGTGGCAGATGTTCTCCGGAAGCAATGACCTGTGTATTGCTCAGGGTTGGGAAGGTTAAGGCAACATGCGATTTCTTTGGGCATGGCACCAATCTTATTTTTTCCCATCACCTGCTTCGAGCACTTTCCATTTTGGTAGTTGATAAAAAATCTTTTATTTGGCATGTCGCACGGCCGCAAGGATTGGTATTTTTCAACGACCTTAAGGCGCCGTAGGTTCAGCGAAAAATATCGTCTCAGGTGGTGCGGCCCCCGCGCGCGCGGGGATGCTCCGCCCGCACGTCTCCCGCCGTCGCGCATAGTGGAAACACACAGTACAGAGTAAACAGTACCGCAACGAAGCGGCTAATTCATATTCTAGTTTAGACGCGCACTACCGCGGTTTTTAGAACTAATGCAAAAATTGTAGTAACTTCACAGACCGGAAAGTAAATGGGTTGCCAGTTGCCAACCATGTGTGTATTAAAAAATAAAGTAGGGTAATTCCGGGGTAGATGGCCATAAGGGGGAGATGGCCCATCGAAATATTTCATGGAACCAGTGACTTGATTTCGCGACTTTTTGTTTATTTCGCTTCGCTTTGTGCCTAAGAGCACGGGTGCAATTAACAATTAGGCGAAAAAAAACCACAAAGTAAGTAAAATCGTCTTTGATTATTTAGACTAGTGTCAATATTTTTTGGAGAGGTCATGTTTTACCAGGTGATGATGTTAGTTTCTCAAAATAATGCTGTTTTCGTGTATTTGCTGCAAAGTATATGAGTGTCTCATTGTTCTAAGGTCAGACTTTGGCAAGTCATGTCATGACTTGTTTTTAAATTAGGTGGTCATCTCTCCCGCAAGAAAAGGAGAGATGGCCACTGGCTAGTTTTAGTCGGTATGCCATATGATATGATGCTGAATGTGTATCAAAGAAGAGTATATAAAACAATCCAGGAAACCTAAGCAGCAAAAAATAGCCAAAACTGCCAGCTCGGTTTGTAAACGAAAGAAACTGCCATGGCTGTGGGGATAATTACCTATTAGAAGTTATTTTCTTCGAAGACTGGTTTCAGTGTAGTTTTGGCTACATAAGAATTGCACCGAGTTCGAGGACACGTGCTTAAGTATAAAAAAAAAAAAACGAAAAACATACTAACTGAGAGAGTTAAGTTATGGCCATCTTTCCTGTAAAGGTATGGTCATCACACCTTGGGAGAGATGGCCAATCGTGTCTTTTTTTCAAAGGGTTTTTTCGATGTAATTTATATAGATATTATACTTTTTTTGTTTAATAATCCAAAGTTAATTAACCAAAGTTTAATAAAAAATAAAATATGTATTCGTGATATGTAAGCATTTATTTTAACAGTGTTCCAAAAAAACTATGGCCAACTACCCCGGACTTACCCTAAATAAAATAAAATAAATAAATATTTGGGGGGACAATCTTACACAAATCGATCTAGTCCCAAACTAAGCAAAGCTTGTACTATGGGTACTAGACGACGACATTCATACTTAAATAGATAAATAAATACTTAAATACATAGAAAACATCCATGACTCAGGAACAAATATTCATGCTCATCAGCTCATCACACAAATAAATGCCCTTACCGGGATTCGAACCCGGGACCTCAAGCCTGTAGGTATAATAAAATAGCGATGGGCGCTGACGGTATTACACTCGGTAAATTCGCCAAACTAACCAAACGAACCGGTGGGTTTAAAAAAGGAGAGAATAAAGAGAGAAGTCGAGTAGAGTGGTGAGGAAAGGAGTTAAGTGAAGAGGAGAGGAGAGGAGTAGAGTGGAGTTGAGAAAAGAGGACCAATTTCAACTGGGATACTCACAATTTATTGGAAAGTAAAGTTTTATAAGTACTTTGCTAGGGTAGGTACCTACACACAATGAATTTTAGCGAAGAACATTTAGTATAAATAAATAAAATAGTTATTTGTTATGCAAGGCTGCAAAGTTGTTGTTTGGCGCAAGTGCTTGTATTGAAAGCCGAGCTAGCGAAGGATTGTAAAATTGAACCATGAGCGAAGCGAATGGTTCAAAAGTACAATCCTGAGCATAGCGAGGCTTTCAAGGCACGAGACGCCAAACAATTTTGCTGCCGAGCGCAACACACAACTTTTCACCTCACCACCGCGAGAAAAATTGTAGGTAAATGTAATGGAAGTAATTTGGGTCTTATACTCATTTTCAATAAAGGTTTGTTTACATCTCATCAAGATCTAGCATTTTATAATTATTAAATGTAACATATATTTAATTTGCATCTTTAAATAAACCCCACGCTTACCTACACTAAAAAGTCAAAATATTGTTGGGTACTCACGGGTAAACTAAGGCTCAAATTCGCTTATGCTTTTAGCTATTAGCTAATAGCTGTATATCTTCTGCACTAAAATCTATAAATAACCACCATTATTTTGGTGTTACTGTCTGTGGCTTTAGTACAAAACAAAATTAAATGTAGGTTGAGTTTTTTCTTAAAGTAAGTAACTATTCAAACGGTGCGTTCCAAATTTGGAAGAAGCGAAATTTTTTGAAACATAAAACTACATTTTAAAATTATTTTTTCGTATTTTATCCTTATAAATCAGTCTTAATATTAATATTTCGTATGTACCTACTTAATTAAGAAAGAATAAGTATTATTCATTTTGTTTTATCAAAATAATAACAATTAATTATTGGCATAACACCATCAGTTTCTGAACGCACCTCTCATTCTGTATAGAAAAAAGTTGGATCTCGAGATTGACCGTCACGTTCCAAATTCAAAAACTCTTTCCACGCTAGCGGATAAAATGGACTTTTGGGCGCAGATTTTGAGCGAGAAAGCAAGCCTTTTCGAGCCGGTGAGGTGAAAACTTGTTTGTCATACCTTCTTCATCGATAAATGTTTAAGAAGCATGAATAACAGTCAATAAGAACAGCAGCTGGTATTACCCAGTACAGGATATTATCTGTTGTGTGCTCGTGCGTGAGTTTGTGTGCGTGTGTGCGTGTGTGCGTATGTGTGTGTGTGTGTATATGTATGTGTGTGTGAGAAAGAGTGTGTGTTTGTGTGTGTAAGTGTCTACTATTTTGTTTGATAAAATAAGTTATTTTTATGTCGATCGATTAGGAGACGCTCCTCTAATTGGCATTCCTCGCGCTTGCCGCGAGTCAACTAATTCTGGCAATAAATGACCAATATAAAATTCCACAAGTTGTTTCTCCATTTTTTCACTCCAAAACGCATCATCTCGCTTAATATATATTACTTCCATGGGTTGATTTTCCCCTTCGTCTTCAATGTAACTTGAGACGTTGGTGCCGTTTCAGAAGTTGTAATAACATCGCGGTATATGTCGCTACGAGCCTCCCTAAGGTGTAAATACAATAGTGGAAGGGATTGAAAGATTCGTCACCATCAGCGGACCCACGGTAGCTCAATTGGGAGAGCGATGGACGGATTCCAGAGGTTGTGGGTTCAAATCCCGCTCGTGGCGAATAATTTTTCAATTTTCCACTATGATCGAAATTCGGAATTTCGATAGCGGACGTTTCTGCTTCATAAACATTTAAGATTTCGTTACACACTATCTCTCTTTTCCTCTCTCACCATATAAGATAGACAAATACCATCTCTCTCTCTCTTCGTCTCCCTCGATCAAACCATCCCCTGACCACCCACTAAAATATACAGTGTTGTCACATGTTCAGCAAATCCGGTTTTTCAAGATATCGCGATCACAGCGCCATCTACCGGGTCCAACTGTTTGTTTTTCAAACCATCCAGGGACCCACTTAAATACCTAAACACATAGTTTCATAAAAATCGGTCCTACCATTCGTCATTTCAATTGTGATCACGACGCCATCTATCGGGCCTATTGTCTTTATAAACCATCCATGGACCCACTCAAATATGTAAACAAAATTTCATCCAAATCGGACAAGCCGTTCCTCCCCATGTAGCACTCCATTATTCTCCTCTCTTTCCCACACCAGTCCTCTCCAATCGCTCACTCCCCTTCACTCCATTTTCCCCGCCCCTCTCCTCTTCTCTTAACTAATTCCTCTCATCTCCACTCCTCTCTACTTCACTCCACTCCACTCCTCTCCTCTCTGTTGAGAGTGTGACTGTCACACGAGTTTCGGTTGCGCCATGCTCACGTACTGAGGGCCTACCGCGAATCGAAAACGAACTTCGTTCGTGTATCTCCGTCTCTGTCGCACTTGCTAGTTCGAGCGACAGAGAAGGAGATACTTGAACGAAGTTCGTTTTCGCTTCGCGATAGTCTCTCTGATTAGACTAAAATAATTATCACGTACTCATTCGATGGGAACACGGTTTCGTTATTTTCTTTGTTGCGGTCCAACAACCTAAAAAATTTTTTAAAGAGAATGATTACATTCAGAAATGAATAATTTGATATGATATTTACAGTGCCTACTTATTTAACAAGAAAAAACACTATTCATATAAGCGTCACACAGCCACTAAGTAAGTAGGCACCTACACTACTGCATTTATTATTTATCTGTGATTGCAGTGCTACCGTTTCGCATTTGTTCTTCGGGCAATCGCTCTGCAATTCATAACATGACTCCTTCTCCTTTTTTTAGTTTTATTCTTTTTATTCCCCATTATAGGGAGCACGCAGGGTATATTTTTTGCAAGAAATGCACTTGGCCGTACGGATTCGGGAGCACAAGTCGCGCGACACAGGTCCGTCCCCGAACGCAGCTCGCTGAGCACTGAGCGGGCGGCGGCCGGTTATCGGCCACGAGTAGGATCACGGTTATCGATGTTTTCGAATTATTATTTTTGATTGGAATTATTTAAAAAAAATGTATTCACTGATTACAATCTAAAATACAAATACGCAATTTTTGATGCAAGTTTCATGTAAGTAGCAAGTTTAAAAAAAATGTAATATCGTTTTAAAGAGTGTAATTAGAGGTATGTTGGCGATTTTTT
Organism: Epinotia demarniana; assembly: GCA_945867215.1. Taxonomy (NCBI): domain Eukaryota; kingdom Metazoa; phylum Arthropoda; class Insecta; order Lepidoptera; family Tortricidae; genus Epinotia; species Epinotia demarniana. Next base: position 17,230,494 of record OX244266.1, on the reverse strand, counting down.
TTTATCGAGCGAAAATTGCTTAATCATGTTTCTAAACACTGATCTCCCTGCAGAAAAGCCTCGAGATTAGTAAACGTATTTTTTCTTAACCAAATTATTATAAACAGACGCATTATATTGTTTCAAAAACTCTGTTCGCTTGACTTCGCTGAACCCACGGCGCCTTAACATATTCATCGCGAACGACAAATGATCTAACAACTTTAGTTTTAGTATCAATCAGATTTACTAATATTAGTGTCTCAGAATGTTTCTGTATGTCGTCAACAGTAATTTTTAATAATTCCATGCCACGACACGCGCCGGTGACCCCGAATATCAACGCCACCTGCAAAAAACAATATCTTACGTAAAGGCAAGTTTTAATATGCATAAGTACTAAATATACCTACGAAATTATAGTTTTGTCGCAGTACAGACGGACAAGCACACAGACAGCGAAAGGTTGATATAGTATAACGGGAGAACGGGCGTCGTGCGCGAGGCGACGAAGCCCGGCGCGGAGCCCGCACGCCGCGCGCATCTCTCGCTATACCTCCCGCCCCACGCCCCCCGCGCGCCGCGCAGGCAACGACTGATAGAAGCGCGAAGACTACGAGTAGGTATAGTTTGACTAGGGAAGGTTGCAAAAGAGCAAATCAATAAGGCAATTGTGCCCAGTCCCGTCATTGCACTAATGTTTTACATGTTGCACCTTATATTTAGGCATAATAATGCTCGTATACGTAATTTTAACAATGAAAATAAAAATCCTCTTAATGTAAATCTTCTTTTCAAATTTAACCCATGACTTCGACATAAAGTGCACTGTCAATGATGCAATGATGGGTCTACCGTACAATTATTACCTTATAATTACATTTAATAGATGAATAAAGGGACCTAAATCTATCGGTAGGTATTTATTTAAGTACTTACTTTTACTGCGAGAAAGCTCTGATCAGGCGCATCGGTTAAAAAAGTGTCCACATTTTCTGCAGACAAGACTCTTGATTTTTTTGCTTTGTGGCCCTCAGATAATCTTTTCAGATATGCTATTAATTTAGCATACGTATTTATTTGGATCTCATTGTTTACAATACAATACAATACAAATACTCTTTATTGCTCACCTCAAAACATGAATCAAATAAACATAATAACTTATTAAAAAATTGACATTGTTTATGCTGACTTTCGCTTTTGCATGGAATATATACTCCAAAGAGTAGAAGGCTGTTTATATTTCGATAGTTCTTGGAAATAAGCTATAAATACAGTTTCCGAAAACGATTTGGCACCTTTACCATTCTTCCAGGCGGAAAAGTTTTCGTAGGCTTTCAGATATTTTGCCTTGCTTTTTGCAGGAAGAAGATTGTTAATAGCATTCTTGGCTTCCGTTCTAACAAACTCCGGTGTTAAAGTCTCATTTTCACTTGAAGTTGATAAATTTTTCATGGAAAGTATTAGGATAAGAAATTAGGCACTATTTTTCGTGTTAATGTGAAGATATTCGTTTGTTTGTAATAAATAATATGCGTGTTTCGCGGGTTTTCTATTCCATTTTGTTAACTTGTAGTATCAATTACTTTAAGTATTATAATTATCAAATAAAGATTACTTTGTAATAACACGTACTTATATTTAAATAAAGGGAATAATTAGGTATTCAACTGAACCTGTTATTTTATTAAGCATATTAATATGGAATAGCGCGTTCAAGGACGACAATTAATGAGACCCTAAGCGTTCCATGAAGAAAAAAACGCTGTATTTAAACGCTCAACGCAGCGGTCTCCTTGAACACGCTTCTGAAATCAGGTGTTGTCTCTGGCCTCCATTGACGTTCCATTTATTTATTTTCGTGGCATTAATTAATTGCGTTCCATTATACGTTCCATATGGATCTTGATCCAAATCTCGTCCAAAACTTTGTCAAAAAAATACACTCTATGTTGTAATTGTTACGTTTTAAGCCACTAGACTGTTTTTGGTAAGTTAAAAACGAGCCCGATGCAGACAACTTAGTCTTAGTGTGTCCCTCTCACTCATTGAAATATATTGGTATAATAATTACCCATATTAGAAAGGGACACTACGACACACTGAGTCTCTTTCGGCTCGCGTTTACGATCTCAGATTATACCTCATCATCATATCTCAGATAGACCGGTAGGCCCTACCGCGAAAGTCATCCGAAGTTTTCCCTCTCTGTCACACTTGCGAGTTCGTACATTAGTGCGACAGAAAGGGAAAACTTCGAATGCCGTTGGCGGTAGGCCATCTTACTACGATATGTTTTTTTAAGCTTCCTTCTCTATGTAGTCTATGACCAGCGCACAGGGAGCAAACTTGAATTTTGCTCCCTCGGATAAAAAAGACAGATTGAAAAAAATAATGCAGAGGGATCAAAAACCAGTTTTGCTCCCTATAAACGGGCTAGGAAAGACTTGTATTCGAATAGAAGGAGTGAAAATAAAATTGTTATTCAACCGAAGTAACTACATGATAAAAACACTAACGCAGAATAAATATGTATGTAACAAGGACTGGTGATTGATTGACTTACAAGGATGTCGCGGTTGTTACGCGTCTGCTTTCCGTGGTACCTGCCCGTAAGACAAGGTACATTGATTGAGCGCCGACGAAGCGTAGCTCATTTTCCACTCAACCCTAGCCCGCAAAGCCTTCCAATTTGCCGCTTTACAAACCCACAGCCTTATATTAATCTCGCTGCTACGAATTTTTGTGTTCAGATTACACAATAAAAGCACGAACGGAATTTTGCCTTGTATTAGGTCCGACACGTCAATAATACTACCATGTTGCCTGATAGACAGATCAGCAACTTTTATGAAATGTCAAAAACTCGAATAGTATTTACATGAAGTTTGAAAGCTGACATAGGCAATGTAGTGCTAGTGGTACGCCAAAAAAGCTGCAAATGGTGTTAAAACCATGAAAATCAGAACGCCATAGGGCTACATGTTGCCAAAACGCATAATACCAAAAACGCATTACGCCATTTTGTCATTTCGAGTATTGAAGAAAAACATCCCCCATAATGCCAAAAACGCAGAATGACAAAACAGCTAAACAATTAAAGGAAGAATGTGTACTCCTAATTTTGCACTAAAATGTAAGTTGTTGCTCAGTACTTTTTATCTAGTAGTGGCATAGATATATATGTCGCAGTACGATAGATAAAGCCGTTATATATTTTTCTATTAGAGTTTTAGACATTTCATAAAAAGTTGCTGATCTGTCTATCAGGCAACATGGTAGTATTATTGACGTGTCGTACCTAATACAAGGCAAAATTCCGTTCGTGCTTTTAGTGTGTAATCTGAATGCCAAAAACGCAATACGCCATTTTGTCATTTCGCGTACTGAAAAAAAACACGCATAACGCCAAATACGCTGTATACCAAAAACGCTTTATGCCAAAAAACGCATAATACCAAAAACGCATTACGCCATTTTGTCATTTCGAGTATTGAAGAAAAACATTCCCCATAATGCCAAAAACGCAGAATGACAAAACAGCTAAACATAATTAAAGGAAAAATTTGTACTCCTAATTTTGCACTAAAATGTAAGTTGTTGCTCAGTACTTTTTATCTAGTAGTGGCATAGATATATATATCGCAGTACGATAGATAAAGCCCTTATATTGTTATCACCCTAGGGATATAATTATATGTCGTAACATAGTCATACGAAAGCGATTCATTACTATCTTACTGGGAAACCTAAACCTAACCTAATCGCCAGCGCGTCGACGTCACCCCGCCATTTCCTCTCTAAGGGACACAAGCGAATCCTAACCTAACCTACAATGGTATTCCTAGTAAGATAACTATCTATAGGTTTATAGGTTAGGTTAGGATTCGCTTGTGTCCCTTAGAGCGGAAATAGGCACCCCGCGAAGCGGGGTGACGTCGACACGCTGGCGATTAGGTTAGGTTTAGGTTAGGTTAAAATAATTTACGTGTGTGTGAAAAATAAAATTATTAATATCGGCATTATGCGTATTTACCTTTTGGCATTGTGCGTATTTAGCTTTTATAAAGTTTTGGCATTTGGCGTATTTGGTATTTCTACAGATTTGGTATTATACGTATTTGGCATTAAGAGAATTTGGTCTATTGCGTTTTTGGCGTTTAGCGTATGAATGGCGTTTTGCGTTTTTGGCATTATGCGTCGAAAGCTTTTCATTTCGTCGACACAAGTGAGGGACACAACTGAACTGTAACCATACCTACTTATAATACAATTGTTACGGTTGTTAGTTGTTTTTCTTGCGGGGGGCTACACCCCCCGAGCCCCCTTTTTGTTGCTGCCTTAATCTAGTTAAACCCCTTAAAATTAAAATAGTTGGCATTAACATTTACGACAATTTTTTCGAGCACTCTGCCCCACTAGTATAAAAAGTTTAGTTTGAGACATTGAGAATAATAAATACTTTAATACAAATACAAAATGTTTTATTTGTAAAAACAGGTTGTATTAATTATCCATACACACAATAAAGTTAAATTTAGATAAAAATAGTTACAAATAAGCCGAGGATAAGACATCCGTCACGTTCTGACAAGTATGCGAGTGCGGGGATGCCTTAGGCTATGTTCAAATGACCGCGCGGCGACGCGCGGTTGCCTCGGCGCCCGGTTTAAGATTGTAACAAATCAAAGTTGTTGTGTACATGACCGCGCGTCACCGCGCGTGCCCGTGAACGCGCGGTCATGTACCTACACAACAACATTTATTGGTTACAATCTTGAACTACGCGCCGAGCCAACCGCGCGCCGCCGTGCGTTCATCTGAACTTAGCCTTATCCACAACGATAAGTCATCAAATGGCAACCTTGCTACGCCTGCTGGAACTGCTGACTACGGTGACAAGCAAATTACACCCTTTTTTTTATTTCTAACATAATTTACGCAGGCGACAAGGGTCACAGGTATAAAGTGGCAAAAAATACGGCCTTACCATGTGATGGGGTCGTCAAATATACATGTGACGGGGTCGCCGGTTCTACTGAAGGTCGATCACGTAACGCATTGTACGCGCGTCAGCACGTCTATCATGGGACGGCCTCGACATAATCTCGATTTTTCTCGCACTATACCTCTTGTTCTAAGTGTTCTAATACGAAAGAGACGGGTAGTGCGAGAAAAATAGAGAGAGCTCGGGCGCCGTCGCGTGATACCTAGCCGTGCAGTTAGACCTAAATGTCCCTTTGTAGTTTGGAAACGTTATGTGATTACCCCTCAGAAGTACTAATCATTAGCCTCCATTTGTATTAGTAGTATTCCCAAAATGTCTAAGTTTGTAAACTTTACTTTTAAAAGAAAGCATGTTTACGTCTCAACAAGTTTTAATAGCTTGTCTTTTGGCGGTCTCCAAGGGAAAAGGAAAGTTTAGAATTAATTTACTTTTCTCATACATGCAGTGAAATATTGACGTTGTGTTCTTTATAATGGGCTTCGAAGTGTCACGTTTCGGGCGCAGCGAGCTGAGAGATCCGGGTAATGGCATTTCATACAAAGTTGGACGCCTAGGGCTGCAAGATGGTCACAATTTGTGACGCGAGCCACGGCGTTCAGCCATGAAAATTAAAGTTAGATTTTTTGGAGTTTTTATATTTCTTTCATTGCATGTTTGAGAAAAGCATAATACGAGTATATATGTGCACATAACTTGCGCAACGCGGGACGAAGGGGAGGGGCAGCTCGCAAGGCGAATTGTAGTACGTGCGAGCTGGCCCATGTGCTGTATGCATGTGCGGTCCCATTTTTTTCAAAAATTTTGTTGGATGATGGGATTCATGAGGAATTGAGGGAACTCCTCAATTATAGAAAGACCAAAATCACTCACGTGTGCCTAATGCACACATGTAGTGATTTTGGTATTTCTTATAACTCGTGTATTTACATCCGGAAATCATAAATTTGATGGAGTGTAATTAATGATGAAGACCACAGATGACTTATGGAATTCCTCGATTATGTACCTATTACTTAAAAGTACAAAAGTACGTCACAGATTCTGATAAGATTCCGTTGAAATAACAACTAATGAAGTGCCAAAGGTGATCCTTGTGGAATCGACGGAAATCCTCAAATATTATGGGGCAACATACAGCAATTGTGTTTTTTTTTTCTAATAATTAACGCATAATTTGCTCTCGGAAATCAGTTGATGTGTTAAATTGGAAAAGAAATGTGAAAATGTTCTCGTGGCTTCGCGGAGTACTAGATTGAAGTCGGTTAAAACTTTTTTTTAAAGTAAATTATTTCAGTACTTTATAAGTATTGTTTATGACGTGAAGAAAAACTTCAGGTCGCACATTCGAATCCTATTTCAACCACTGCGTTTTATTAGGTATGTACCTACGTACACGAAATGCCATTTGATATTAACATTACAAAGGAGCGCTCATGGCCTAGCGGTACCGGCACGCTCCCGCCGTGTAGGTACGTGAGTAGTTACCAACTGAGCGCTCCCGGGCTTTGGAAGGCACGTTAAGGCCTCTTGGCTATCGAGCGGTTTAAAAAATTCTACCAGTTACCCACTAACTCGGTAAAGCAGGGGTTTGGGAACCTCGAAAACGTCTAGATTACCCTCAGGGTTCGAAAAAAATGCAAATTTGGAAATAATTCATAACAGCAGCTTTTTTGCGTGTAACTGATATATTATCACTTTAGTAATTACGTAGACTCAAAATTCACCAAAATATTAGTCATCAAAAAAATCGATATTTAACCAATTCCTGAAAAAAGAGGAAAAATATTAATCGATATTTTAATTTTTGTTTTGGTTAATTTACAGGAGCTCTTCAAGAATAATAAATAAATCACACAAAAAAAATAATGGATGTGTCATTTATTTTTATATATTTACTTCCCGATGGAAATTTTGGTGGATTCTTGGATAAGGCATCTTAGAATAACATTTGAAAATTAAACAAACAAAAAAAACGCTGTTATAAATTAATGTTTGAAAAAAACGTAATTTTCCTGGGGTATATTGCGAATAGGAAAGGCGCTTGTGTAACGATAAACAGTATTTTATTCGGAGAGATGATTTCCCTATTTAAGATTACAGACAGCAGTGTTTTTTGGTAAATAAGCAACAACATACGTCACACTCCCAAGAGGGAAAAACCGGGAGGCTACTTTATCAGTCCAATACAAAATCAAACAGGTGCTGAGGCAGCTTCCTGGGCCCTGTTCAGAGCGGGCGTACCGCCAGGGAAAAATCAAAAATCACCCGCGCGCCCCGCACCTGCCGCGCTGATGCGTCTATTGCTGCCCCGCTCCTTCTCGCATAGTATGCCCCGACAGTCAGATGATGAAACATGATGAATACCTATGAATAATAGGCATGATGACTCATTTTCAAATTGATAACGTAGTGATGCTAAATGTATAGTAGACCATCAAATTACCGTAATAAAGTATAAATAATAAAATATAATTAAAATCGTAAAAAGATATGAACCTTGAAAGTTAAGAAAAAAAATATTTTTATTGTACAAGAGTAAGTTTAAAGGTACCAATAGAATCCTTAGGCTTTTATATTCAAAGATTCAAAGATTCAAAATATTTATTTGCTCTGAATACAGTAAGCTTAGGTGGTAAAATACAATGCGTGCTGTGTATTCAGCCTGCGTACAAGCATGCAAACATTTGCAGGGGCGATGCTAAATAATACATGTTAAAGACAAAATAATAAATACAATAGTCAAAGTTAAAAAGTCAATTGAAATAGTTATATAGTAATAAAAATAAAACAAGCAAACAATTAATTATTATGAAATGTCAGTTAGGTATAAATGTCAAAATCTAAATATTTTTTAACGCTATAAAAACATTTGTCCAAGAGCCAGGCAGTCAATTTTGATTTAAAACTATTTCCTTTTAGTAATTTAATGTCCTTAGGTAGTTTATTATATATAACTATGCACATATTAAACACATTTTTGCCGTAAATCATTTTATGAACACGTGGCTTAAAAAGTAAATTCATAATGGTCTGTCGGGTCTGTCTGTCCAGTACTTCTGCTCGTTTTTTAAATAGATGTCGGTGGGTGTCAACGAAGATACATATTTCCTTTATATAGAGACAGGGTAACGGGAGAATACGTAGTTTTTTAAATAAGGGGACGCAAGAATCATCAGACCAAGCATTACAGATCACACGGATACATTTTTTTTGGATAATGAGGACTCTCTCTACATCGACCGAGTTGCCCCACAAGATTAGGCCATAACGAAGCACCGACGACACATATCCATGATATGCCGTTAACGCGGCCTCCACTGACACTGTGTCTCTCAGTCTCCGTAGAGCAAAAACAAATCGGTTGAGTCTGTTACATACTTGCTCAATGTGGTCCTTCCAGTGTATAGAAACAAAATTGTACAACAATTATGTACTTAAACGCAGTATTCCGCGAATGACTCAACAATTTAAGAACCTGATTTTTCATACGACGATACATGTAGGTACTTTGTATTAACAAATGTCGGCTGTGACGTCACCCCTCTGTCTTTCAGTATTAAGCGTTTTGCGCTGCCGCCAGCGAGGTCAATCTTTGTCTCAAATTTTTGGGTATTTATGTTGTTTAATTGTAGTTCCTCCAATACAAACATTTGTTCCTGTCCAAAAACTGGTTCAAATGACATCATAGAAAAATTTAGTCATCATCCCTATTATAAAAAGTGAGAAGCAAGACAAAATCTGTACCTATATTTGAAGATATTATTTTTGCTATTAAGTCAGAGTTTCGAGAGCTATAACTGAAATATGACCTTCCGTTTTTTAGGGTTCCGTACCCAAAAGGTAAAAACGGGACCCTATTACTAAGACTTCTCTGTCCGTCTGTCTGTCACCAGGCTGTAACTCAAGAACCGTGATAGCTAGATAGTTGAAATTTTCACAGATGATGTATTTCTGTTGCCGCTATAACAACAAATACTAAAAAACAACATAAAATAAATATTTAAGGGAGGCTCCCATACAATAAACTTTTTTTTACTGTTTTTATAGATAATGGTACGGAACCCTTCGTGCGCGAGTCTGACTCGCACTTGGCCGGTTTTTTATTTACTAAATCACGTTAGGGTTACAATGGCTAGTAAAAGCCTAAGCCATAATCGAATTAAAACTTTTGTGACACATGTCTAAAATACTACTAATAAAACCACGGTTAAATTCACGTATTAAATGTCACGACAGGCGACATGTTTCGAACTCTTCGGGAGTTCTTCTTCAAAACAATCATCGAAAACACTCATCCTGAAGAAGACCTCCCGAAGAGTTCGAAACATGTCGCCTGTCATGTCATTGAATACGTGAATTTAATTGTGAATTTATAAGTAGCATTAAAAAAAATGTTATATATTATGAAACCTTCGATCATGTCTATGAAAGTCAGATTTTCAGGCCACAGTGTTGCGGCCAAATTTTTCAATTCTGATCTCGGATCCCTGCTTGGAGACAATGGAGACGCTCTGGCCCTTTAGTTATCAATTTTGAACATACTGGTAGGTACTAAAGAAAAACTGCTTATTTGTGTTCACTTTTCTTAATATAAAAATGACCAAGTTCGCAGGCAATAATTGTTGGAATCTGCACCCTCGATAACCCTATAAGCGACACCCGTGATGACTTTAAAGAAAAACAATGTCAATAATGTCACTACGGGCGACATGTTTCGAAATCTTCGGGAGTTCTTCTTCAGGATGAATGCTTTCGCGGCGGTGTCGCTTGAATCACGACAAGATTCAAGCGAAACCGCCGCGAAAACACTCATCCTGATGAACCCCCGCAGAGTTCGAAACATGTCGCCCGTAGTGACATTTAATACGTGAGTTGAACCTTGTATTAGTAATATTTCAACATGTCTCACGAAAGTTTAAATTCGAAAAACAATGTCCGCCATCTTAGAATTCAAAATGGACATCATTTCTCGAAAAGCCTGAAAACGTATGTTGTTCTTTAAAAAAAAACGCGCATCGTAATTTACAACAAATATTTCAAAAATGAAAATAATGCGACCACTTTTTGAATTATTTCCGACTTCGAATTCGTATTTAGAGACCGAGAGGACATCCATTTTGAAATTAAACGGATTTATTCTCAACTAGCGATCCGCCCTGGATTCGCTCGGATAATATATTAAATTATATTATACATATAAACCTTCCTCTTAAATCACTCTATCTGTTAAAAAACCGCATCTAAATCCGTTACGTAGTTTTAAAGATCTATGCATTCATAGGGGCAGACAGCGGGAAGCTAATTTGTTTTATACGAGTAGGTACTACGTTGTAGTGATAGTGATAATCTTTCATAAAGTAAATACACGCTCGACAGAAAAAATGTTCGTGTAGTTTTGCATGTACTGCACAAATTATTCTAAGAAGCCGGTCGCCGGCCGATCGCTGCGTAATCTTATGGTTGTATTTTGAACTTTAAGGTCTACACGTTAAGGTCGACTTTTAAATATATTATTTCAAAATATACCAAAATATCTACTGGAATGTAATGATACATTCATTCACTGGACGAATATACTGGGTCACAATATTATTGAAATAATTATGTTCACCGTGCTGTCGTGAGAGCACAGAACGTAGTCCTCTCGTCTCAGCCACTCTCAGCGGAGCGATTGCGATTGACTCCGCCCGCGAACGGCAACAGAAGATATACCAAACTGCACGAAACACGCGACGGGAGAAACAGTATCGCGCTAAATAAAAAATACCTATACGCCAAATACGTTATACCTCAATAAGTCTGAAAAGGGACTACATAAAAAAACGCCGCTAGTGAAATCACTAGGCAATATCAAGAGCTAAATAAAAATAAAATTAAAAAAATAAAAATAAAATTTTTACGTAAATTATATGCACGGGAACGGCACACAATCGAAATTAGGTAAAAATAAGACATGTTTTGGCGATTGTTTTCTATCGAGGCAATTTGGGTTTTGTATGGTTTTTTTTCAAACAAATAGATTGCAAATATGATGTAGTTTCTGTATGTTCATTTTCCTGGCATTCGCTTTAGTTTGTCATAGGTAAATATTCAATCTAAGAACTCCGATTTCGCGGAGCGCCCCCTCTTCAATAAACGTTACAAATTGTAAATTGTAACTGTCGAAGACAGGTGACAATCTAAATATATAAAAGAAGAAGCTGACTGACTGACTGACTGACTGACTGACTGACTGACTGACTGACTGACTGACTGACTGACTGACTGACTGACTGACTGACTGACTGACTGACTGACTGACTGACTGACTGACTGACTGACTGACTGACTGACTGACTGACTGACTGACTGACTGACTGACTGACTGACTGACTGACTGACTGACTGACTGACTGACTGACTGACTGACTGACTGACTGACTGACTGACTGACTGACTGACTGACTGACTGACTGACTGACTGACTGACTGACTGACTGACTGACTGACTGACTGACTGACTGACTGACTGACTGACTGACTGACTGACTGACTGACTGACTGACTGACTGACTGACTGACTGACTGACTGACTGACTGACTGACTGACTGACTGACTGACTGACTGACTGACTGACTGACTGACTGACTGACTGACTGACTGACTGACTGACTGACTGACTGACTGACTGACTGACTGACTGACTGACTGACTGACTGACTGACTGACTGACTGACTGACTGACTGACTGACTGACTGACTGACTGACTGACTGACTGACTGACTGACTGACTGACTGACTGACTGACTGACTGACTGACTGACTGACTGACTGACTGACTGACTGACTGACTGACTGACTGACTGACTGACTGACTGACTGACTGACTGACTGACTGACTGACTGACTGACTGACTGACTGACTGACTGACTGACTGACTGACTGACTGACTGACTGACTGACTGACTGACTGACTGACTGACTGACTGACTGACTGACTGACTGACTGACTGACTGACTGACTGACTGACTGACTGACTGACTGACTGACTGACTGACTGACTGACTGACTGACTGACTGACTGACTGACTGACTGACTGACTGACTGACTGACTGACTGACTGACTGACTGACTGACTGACTGACTGACTGACTGACTGACTGACTGACTGACTGACTGACTGACTGACTGACTGACTGACTGACTGACTGACTGACTGACTGACTGACTGACTGACTGACTGACTGACTGACTGACTGACTGACTGACTGACTGACTGACTGACTGACTGACTGACTGACTGACTGACTGACTGACTGACTGACTGACTGACTGACTGACTGACTGACTGACTGACTGACTGACTGACTGACTGACTGACTGACTGACTGACTGACTGACTGACTGACTGACTGACTGACTGACTGACTGACTGACTGACTGACTGACTGACTGACTGACTGACTGACTGACTGACTGACTGACTGACTGACTGACTGACTGACTGACTGACTGACTGACGGAAATTCTGTCCCTAAGGGTGTTAAATAGGGGTGCAAAGTTTGTATGAGAGAAACATTATTTTTTGTACTAGAGACTTGAAACTTTGTATGGATATTACTTATTAAGATACAAAAAAAGTTCTTTCAGCGTTTTAGAAAATTCCACCCCTAAGGGGGTTAAATAGGGGTGCAAAGTTTGTATTCAAAACTATTGAGACTACAAACTTGAAATTTACACCAGACCTTCCTTTTATGACGTAGGCAAGGGATAAGACGGGATTTTTGGAAATTCTATCCCTAAGGGTGTTAAATAGGGGTGCAAAGTTTGTATGGGAGAAATATGATTTTTTGTACTAGAGACTTGAAACTTTGTAGGGATATTAATAAAGATACAAAAAAAGTTCTTTCAGCGTTTTAGAAAATTCTACCCCTAAGGGGGTTTATAAGGGGTGCAATGTTTGTATAAGGGAAACATTATTTATTGAACTAGAGACTTGAAACTTGGTAGGTATTTTACTTATTAGGATACAAAAAAAAGTATTTTCAGCGTTATATAAAATTCCACCCCTAAGGGGGTAACATAGGGGTGCAAAGTTCGTATTCAAAGCTACTGGGACTAGAAACTTGAAATTTACACCAGAACTTCATTTTATGACGTAGGCAAGGGATAAGACGGGATTTTTGGAAATTCTATCCCTAAGGGGGTTAAGTAGGGGTGCAAAGTTTGTATGGGAGAAACATATTTTTTTGTACTAGAGACTTGAAACTTTGTAGGAATATTATTATTAAGATACAAAAAAGTACTTTCAGGGTTTTATAAAATTCTTCCCCTAATGGGGTTAAATAGGGATGCAATGTTTGTGGAGGGGAAACATTATTTATTGAACTAGAGACTTGAGACTTTGTGGGAAGATAACTTATTAGGATACAAAAAAAGTAATTTCAGCGTTTTATAAAATTCCACCGCCAAGAGGGTTAAATGAGGGTCCAAATTTTGTATAAGGGAAACTTATTTTTAGCTACTACGTACTTAAAACTTTGTGGACAGATTACTTTTTCATTTACAAATAAAGTGCTTTCAGCGTTTTTGAAATAATGACACCTAAAGGAGGGGTTAAAAAGGAGGTCCAAAGTTTGTATGGAGAAAAAAGATTAGTTAGACAATTTTATTCGAGAATTCACATGATAATTCCTAACGATAAATGAGTAAACAAGTGTTTCCGGTTTTTTGAGAATGCAACCCCTAAAAGGAGACATGTGGTGACAAAATCTGAAAATCAACATCGGCATCTATTGTTTCTATGGTTTATCGGGTCGCTGATTAGGAAAACAACAACGATTTTACATTCCAACGTGGCGTCTAAATATCAATATGGGCGTTGTTATTACGGTTTTTTGAGACGTTAATAACGAAAATCACATAAATTTTGAAATGTAATGTTGTGGACATGAAAATTCATGAAAATATTTGTGCCAAATTGCAATTCAATCGGTCCAGTTTTTTTCGTAGCAAATCGGTTGTAACAGACGGACTGACAGACAGCCACACGTGATCCTATAAATAAGGGTTCTATTTTTGCTTTTGAGGTATGGAACGAGACCCGCATTATATAGGGTTATAGGTTTTAAAGTTTGTATTTGGTGCCATCTCGATCGTCAGCAATCGGTACCTAGGCGAGTGCGGGCGGCGCGGCGGGACGGGAGGGTAGGAGACATTGGGAAAGTGCCTGCATCCGTAATAAGTACATTCAAGGTGCTGCACGAAGATCTGCTTACTTTTAATAAGTTAAGCATTTTGGCCGCCGTTAAATTATAACAAATTTTTGGGTATTTATGTTAAATACTGGTTCGAAAAGCATGGAAAAAAATCTTAGGAAACAAGCCTATAGCAATGTCCAGGCCACAAATTTGACTTAACATTCGTGGAGATATTTTGGTATTTCAACATTAATGTTCATGAACATAAAGTAGCTTTTATTCCAGACGACATATTCTCAATAATCATGATTGTAAATTTAATAACAGAAATACGTACATACGTACATACATTGACGCCTTCATTCCCAAAAGGGGCAGGCAGAGCACATGAACTTTATGTTCCAGCGCCACTTTTAGCATAAATGTGGGTATAAAAGATCGACAAAAAGTGATATTGCTTAGGTTGTTAGCCCATCACCCAGGACACACTTCAACCCTGCTCTCTTAATCGACTTTTACGACACACACGGGAAGAAAGAGGGTGGTGAAATTCTAACCCGCCACCACACGGGCATAAATATAATAGTAAATAAAAAATAATTTACCATAATGGGTTATGACGAAGGGTTATTAGTAGGGGAAGTTAGTAGTAGTAGGTTAGAAGGCGGCGTAGCAATTCAATAATTTATTATTGGAAAATTACTTTTACTACGCGGGCGAAGCCGCGGGCAAAAGCTAGTTCTACATATTTCTGTTCAATATAAATTACCCACTACAAATTTCTAAATTTCAGAAATTTACAAAATTGTCGAATTGTAGCGACAATTTTACATATTACTGTTCAATAAAAAAATACACTTGACAGGCGAAAGTTTACTAATTTGTCAAGGTAACTGGTTTATTAAACGCATAATTGTAGTTACTGGATTACAATATTGTAGAATTGTAATATGTACAATTGTGACAGGCAACCACACCGTCTGTCAAGACGTTTTGATACAATCAATAGAGTAAAATAGTGCTCACGTCGTCGTGTTGTAGTATTGAAACGTGTTTATTTTCATTTCATGGGTTAGTTTGTCACTAAATTATCCAAACAGTGCTTCTTTATTTTCATAAATAAGCGACAATATAGTTAATTTGTGCGCACTATCCATTTTGCCGACAGACGAACTAATAAATTGTTTTCTGACGTAGACAAAAGTAACGAGGAAATTCAATAGTACCCTCCATATTGCTCTTAAGTAAATGAATTGACAATTAGTTGTAAATTGTAATTTACCAGGACAAATTAACTGACAAATGTCGGTAAAAATGACAGGTACTTTTTTACTATTGTAAGTTATATTGAACAGGGTTTACCAGCGTTACAATTTTTAAATATGTCACTGTATTACAATTACAATTTTGTAGCTTTATTAAACGGTTATTACTTGACAATTCTACAATTATCTCGTATTTTTACCAAATTGTCAGATTGTAATCTTTATTGAACAGGGCCCTGGGGATCGATTTTTGAATCTCACCAAGTGACAAATTCTCACCGATGTAAGTGATTTCCAAAAGTTCGTATTTTTGAAACTCATCGGTGACTTACATTTGTCGTACCTATGATATCAATTTACGAGTGCCCCTACCCACTCGTAATTGAAATCACCATGCGATTGTTTTTGACAGTTGACGTATGTGACATCTGCCAAGAATTTTTCAAAACTTTAATTTTCGATTACATAACACTGACAGATACGCTACGTTTTACGTTTGAATCGTTTTAGTATGAGAAAATAAAAACCGGTATCGGTTGTTCTGCGTACAAAGGAACGTAACGGGAAGATTGTCTCTGACTGACATTGTAAAATTTCTGCATGTTGGTAAATAGCGTGTGACTTTCAAAAATACGGCTATTGGAAAATCGTGACATTAAAGTCATCGGTGATCATTTTAGTCACCGGTGACTTTGATATCACCAGTGAGATTCAAAAGTCGTACTCCGTTCGCCTTGACCGTGCGTTATTACTGTTATTAGTGCCAGTAGTGTCAGTGTGCTCAGTCAGTTCAGGGGGGCTAGCACAACTGACGCCGCGCCGCGACGCGAGTCGAGAAGGATCTACCCTCCTCGTTCTAATTTTCGCGGTGCGAGTGTGACAGGGGACGCTCAGTCGTGCGACAAGCGGCTTGTCAGCAAGTTGGGCTAGACGTACAGTTTCACATTGTGTCGAGTCAAGTACACATCCGTTATGAAATTCTAAGGGGAAAATACGTTGGACAGGTCTTACTTTAGATCCAGCCAAAGTCCGTACTCGCACCACTCTAGCGACGCCATCAGCACCAGGGCACACTTCTTCGACGATCACCAATGACCACGTGACAAGCTTGCCTTCAGTTTCTAACAAGGCAATGACCCCAACCTGAAGTGGTTCCTGTTTAGCTTGCTCACGTTTTTGTACCAGCAAGCTAATGTATTCGTCTCTAAAACGTTTCCGTAGATTGTCACGTAAACATTGACAGTAATGATACCTGATGTTTATGGCTTGTTTATCGACTTCATCAAAGTCACTCGTTTGGTGGGTCAACAGTGGTTGGATAAACATTGAGGGAGTTAGGGGTTGCAGATCCTTTTAACCACCCACGCACGTGAGGGGCGCAGGCCCAAACAACAGCGTTTATGACAGCCTCTTAGTAATATATTCCACTTACCCAGTGTCCCAGATGTCCAAGTATAAATATATTTTTCTCATTTATAGAGGGTTCCATTAATTGAGGTGAGAAAAGAGGTTATTTCAGTTAGTAATAGATGTGCGATTTTTAAATAAAAATAAACATACATAGTACATAATCTTTAACAATAATCCAAAAAGGTAGCACAAAGAAACTTTCGAAAAGTTCGTTTATTATAAACAAAACAAAAATGCATACCTACAGAATGCGCCAATTCAAAAAAATCTGTCATTTAAGTTTCTCTCTTGGAAGCAACTTAAGGACATACTTAAGTATAAAGGCACAATCACTCAAGTGCGGAATTTGCGGGAAGACTATTAATTAGTAAACAAAACGCAAATTTGTCAGCAATAAAGGTCCGAGTTATGGGCAATCCAAATTACGTGATTTATAAGCCCCAATTCATCAGAATCTGACTAATTTCAATTCTGACTTCGACATGTTGTACTGACAAATTGGGGTAAAATCATATAATGTGGATTGCCCATTAGAGATGAGTTGTGCTAGCCTCGCAGATGACGAGAAGGACACGTGATATATACTAGGCTAACACTTACCAAATAACTGTTGTTTGCAAGGTTTACGGCGTTTGTGGAACGTCTCATGCATCGCTGGGCTGGCGGGTCTTCAGGCTGCTCTAGTGGCCGTGCCGGTATGGGACCTGGGACGAAAACACCTGGCTCTTGCTTCTGGGGTCACCGTCACCTGTGAAATGGTAAGAAATTGTCATACTACTAGTAGTATCACGAGCCGTATTTGTATATACAATATATTTGCAATATAGAAAGAGGTAGATACGTTGTCTAATGTCTATACGAAAGACCGTGTTTAAAAATGGCCAGGCTTACGCACACATGAAAGAGCTGCGAATATTGCAGCTACACACTAATATAGGTATGAAATGAGTGCAGGACGGTATGCTTATTTCCGGGAGCGTAAAAGAGACAAGTAAATGTGTTGTAACGTACAATGCAGATAAACTTATACCTTTCTCTGTTTCTCCCACAGAAATAGCATAACACACCGTCTCGCTTACATGGGCTGAGAATGGACAAAGAGTATTAATAAATCAGACTAGGCACTGCCTCTTAACATATTCTCGTTACGTACTATTGTACATTTATACGTCTCGATTTAAGATGCTCGGCTCTTCACAGTAACATAGTTTATTTCTTGAGAGTGTCGAAATATACGTTTTTTGCTGGCATAAACGACCGTCAAGTGAGTGTAACCCTGAGAATAATGGTTTTAATTTCAACTCGATACGACCTCAAAAGGGTAAAACGGAACCCTTATAGGATCACGCATGGACGATATAAGGGTTCTGTTTTACCCTTTTGAGGTACGGGACCCTAAAAACAGAGCGTGTAGAACGTTTTTCATACGAAGTGTCTAAAAAATTGTTTTAATTTTTGTTATATATCTTTTATAGTTTGTGGCAACAACGTAGTCTAATTTCCGACCTACCGGAATCTTCCATTATCTATTCAAAACAAAGTGTCATGCTATTCCAGTTTACCGTTTTAAAATGACAACCAAACTACGTTTGTATGAAGAGCCGAACGTTCTGGCGACACTAATCAACACATTATATTTGCACTATAGGTACGTATAATAAATGGGAAACATTTTATCAAGTAGGGAGTTATTATACAAACTTAACATAGGATGAATCTAAATAACATAGAGATACATATATTTTTATAATAATCTCAAAATCATAAATTTTATCAAAATTCACGAATCTTATACCTACGATCTTATCAAGACCCCTCTGTTCATGTGTTATTCTTTGATCGGCAAAGATATTGCGTCTCTATCGCACTCAAGCTTCGGGTATATTTTTGTTGCACTCGACATTATCTCGAAATTTCTTTTATGCACGTAATTATTGAATACGTATAATATATTAATATTACATATAAAAGTAGATTACTTACGTATGATCCGTTATCCCTTGACTTTTGTAATATAGTTAGTGCAAAATCACATCAGACACGACGGCATGGTTTAACTTTTGTGCTGCAAATCTGACAACTGAGACACGTTTACACGCAATCATTGACGGCGCGATACTGAGGCGAGGTCCACCAATTGAAGGAGTTTTAGTGCGCCACTTTTGGAGCGCTTGTAACATATCTAGGTACCAAATTTTTATATTACATCATTGTTTGCAATCATATCTAGCTGGGTCTCGTCTGGGAAAAATATTTTTCTCCGTATTTTCTCTGTTTTCACCCGAGCAGAGCTCGGTCGCTCAGGGACTATACATTAAATCTCTCTCTGTGTGGTGTTGGGTTAGAATTTCACAACCTAATTGGGTACGTGGCCTGAATGGTAAGCAGAAACGTTTAGTTTCTCAGTGCATTATAAAGTTGTGAATGTGTGTGTAAACATATAATTCAATTATATTTATTAAATAGTCCGAAACATAAATAAATAAGTAAAGATTTACCACGTTATCCACGTTAATCACCTGATCTCGATCACCCAGGGGCATTAGCCGCAATTATTTTATATTCAACTAGGAAAAATATATAGGTAATGTTCGGTTATGGCGCTTCACCGGACGCTACCGCGTCACGCTCGCTTCGCTTGCTCGGCTCGCGCGGTGTAGGATCGCAGTTCACCTAACAACCTAACCGGTTTTTTCCCTGGGATCAGGCTAGGGGATTAACGTGGACAACAGCAGATTTACCGAGTTAACAAATTAACGGACCGGTCACTTGTTGTGGCGGCCGGCAGCGGCACCGGTGAGCCATACGTGGGAGCGAGAGGGCGTGTTCGGTCGTCGTTGGCTGAGCTCTAGCACTAAAGGCTCCTGTATACGGGTCATCGTCGCCCATCATACAGGAGGTCACTATGCGTTAGGGGGAGAAAGACAATCTTCCATCGCATTCCAACGTATACTAACTGCGCCCCTGTCCCACGCCATGATAGCACATTGTGCGGAGGTCAGACCAGTCTATCCTTCAACGACCACACGCCAAACCACTCAGGCGACCTTATTCACCACATAATACTCGTCAAAATATACTAGTGTCTATTCTTAATAAAGGTACAAAATCTCACCTTAAATAAACCATAAATCGTTGTCGGAAACTAACCGAATTACCTAAGCATAATTTATCTAAACATGTTGTTTGCTGAAAAAGCAACGGGTCGTTGTGTCAATACCCTCGCAATTCCATTGGCCATCAGATAAACCCGTGTTTTCTGCTGCTCTGATTGATGTTCCGCCGGCTTATCTGTAATGTTGTGTGATTTATGTACATTACACCAACGAATTCAGGAGCAGCGCGCCGTCTAATGCATGGTATAGGTATATATTCCCCTAATATTGTCGCACAATAAAATGTCTCGAGCGAACGTAATATGGTCGTTTTGTTTAGCCTATTTTTGTTTACTAGGTTTCAATTTAAGTAATAGGAAGTAATATAATGCAAGACATGACTTTTTGAATTAAAATTTCCAAATAAAAACACGTATAATTATTTTCAACACATTTGCTCGTAACGTACCTACCTCTTAATAAGTCGCTTTTAGGCTCATAATCCTGGGTAAGTATTAAAAACGCGTGCATGTGCAGTAGTACGTATAACATGTTTTATAACATTACGATACTTAGTTGTACGATGCGTGTTTTATAACAATAAATTGACTATTTCTTTTTGGATATGATATAGAAACGTTTAATTTAGTAATATTATGAACATTTGATAACATTTCACATGAATTAACGAAGATGACATTTTAAAACGAATATATTTATTGGGTTGAAGTGTATTGTGGGCGATGGGCTACCAACCTATCACTGCAATATCACATTTGCAATATCTTTTAAACCCACATTTATGCTAAAAGTGGCGCTGGAACATACTGTAACAGCTGGGAGTTAGCAACACCAGTGAAAGTCCAGAAAAACGTTTAAAACTTACATTCTTCTCAATTAAAACGGAAACAAATAAATGAGCGCAAGAGACGTGCGGCGGTCGCGGAATCTAAATCGGCACCAATCGGGATCGCTCGGAAACACATATAGATGCACCCCCGGTCACCCCTCACCTCTCTTGCCTCTTACATCTAGGTGATAACAGAGTTCTTTGCGTCGCGAACACATACGTTTCATGTGCTCTGCCTACCCCTTTTGGGAATAAAGGCGTGAATGTATGAATGAATGAATATTTATTTTATTTTGTATTGGCTGTTTATAGATTTCAACTAAGTCTGGCTTAACACATGCGCGCGCACTGCGCAAACTTCAATAAAAAAACTGTTGCGCGCCATTACAGGGTTTTTTAGAAGTATTTGTAAACATTGTTAATGCATGCTTGGTTATAATAAATAGAACCTGTTGCCATTAAATAAATAAAATAACTTGGCAGACCTTAAAATTACATCTTATGAAAAGGATTTTTTCCTCGCAAAATGTGTTGAAAAACGTCGTATGATACGCGTGAGCTGTGATAATTACATCCTCGGCTTTCTTATCACGCTCATCTGCGGTTCGCGTGAACAATTCCGCTTCTGATGTAATTATCAACATACTCACTTGTATCACAATGTACTATTAAATATAGTCATGATTTCTCTTATTCCTAAACTATATAAGTTTGGAACACGCATTCCCGTAAATAAGGCCACTATACTTGAACAATTGTTGAACAACAAACTTTCCGCACTCGTTACTCATAACAAACAGATACACATAAAGTCGGAAATATGCATGCAATTGTGTAACTTATTACATTAAGATAAGTAACATATATTATGTTTGACGACTTGTATATGTAGGTACCTAGGTATATAAAATTTGCAACAACAACTTATCAGCAACTTTTACTTTTCCCTGTGGATTCTTATCGTTCTAAACTAAATTAGGTATGCAGAAGACTAACATATTCGTTGTAGACGTGTGATTTATGATATATACGGAGTGTTGTTCACTGTACTCGTATACGGACTCCATACTAATATTACAAAGTGCAAAATCCTGCGAGATTGTAAATTTGTAAGTTTATAAGATTGTATGTAATGGGTAATCTCAGGAGCCGCTTATCAGGTTTCATAATTATTTCACCTGTGTATAGATAGAATAGACTGTTTGGACGGTCATAGGCTATGTATCCTCCCACGGATTAGCCTGCTCTATTTGAAACTCGCGGACTAAGCCGCGCGGCCAGCTAGTAATAATATAAAGAGGAATAATCTGTGTGTTTGTAGCTTTTCAAGTCTGTCTATAGGAGGTAAATTCGGGAACCACTTATCCGATATAATCTGTACAATATTTTACCTGTGAGAATGCACTTTCCGGGAGGACATAGGTTATTCTGCGGGTTTATACCTTCGTTCTTTGCTATTCCCGGGCGGATCGGCGCCGGCAGATAGTATATCTAATATTATGAGTTTGTATGTTTTGGGTAAGCCCCGGAACCGCGTATCCGATTTCAAAAATCCTTTCACCTGCGTGTAAAATGGAATATCTGGATGGTAAATAGGCTCAGACCAAGAAAAAAAGACAGACGGAGCGTTACGAACAGTCAAGTGAAGCCAAACCACATACAAACAAAACCAAGCTACTTCAAGTTTAGCACACGCTCACACACACAAAATTGCACAAAACTCTTCAGTACGTGTCGCAATGCTGTCAAGATCATTTATTTCGAGTTTTGTGCGATTTAATTTGTTTAGCGTGTGCTAAACTTATGGGGCTTGGTTGAAAACCGGTTGGCTTCACTAGACTGTTCGTAACGCTCCGTCTGTATATTTTCTTGGTCTGAGGGTAAAAGGCTACATTTTATTCTGCGGATTTACCTGCGTTCTTTGCAATATGCGGGCGACGGCTACACAGCTAGTATAGGTAAAGTGAGAAATCAGTATTCGTTACAGCATTCTATTTTGGTTACCTAAACAAGCAGTTGCAATACCTAGGGCGGTCAATTCGTGAATGTCCCAGATCGCAGGTGTTTGCTGTGGCCCGAACCAAAGGTGAGGGCCATAAACATGCGACCTGGGGCTTTACGAACTACCGCCCGTGGTGCGTACGCAATTTTACGTCTTCTCCTGGGTGTGAAGTGAGATTTGCAGCTGCGCCCGTGGGCGGTAAATGTCACTTACCGTGCAGAGTGACGTAAAATATTTAATTGTTAGTTCGGTTTCATGTTATTGTGACGATTTATAGATTCCTTTTGAAGCTACTATTATACCTAGATGTAATGAGCGTTCATCGATCTACGAGTACTTAACTACGTAAATAAAAGTGGTACAAATATCCACTTAAGGGATCTTAATTTACCAGCTCATAAAGCTCATTGAAAAACGCATGGCAAAACAACTCATAAAAGTGTCGGTATATGAGAGATTTAGGCCATTTTTCAAATGAGCGATCAGGTCATTTTTCAAATGAGCGATTCAGGTCATTTTTCAAATGAGCGATTCAATTTCCAACGGCCTCGGAACCGTCCTTTGTCCTGTCCGAGCCGTAAATAGCAATGGATATATTTTGGTTACGAGACGCGTTGAAAATGAGCTCGGTCAGTAATATTAAGAGCTGTTTATTGAGACTTAGTTACGAGTAGGCGTAGGCGTCACCGTTGTTGCCCTGTTTCTATATCGTCGTCATCATCTTAAGTTACTTATGATCGATCCTTTGGTTTATTCTCGCAAGTCTATAGGTATCACCAAATGTAACAATGTTTTCATCGTAAGAGTATATATATACATTATACTCACAGAACTATATATCAAGATAGAAGGAAAGAGCTCGTTCTACTGCTAGACAAAGCTTCTTGTAAATGAGAGGGAATGGTAGTCCACACAATCCAGGGTACATGTGAACTCCGCAACCCGCACAATCCCTCGTGGCCCTGTGTGGGTTGCGGAGTTCACATGCACCCTGGATTGTTTGCGCAATTTATAAAAAAAATATTCATAGGGTTTTGTTGCAACGCCAAAACGACCCCACTAGCTAAGAATAAAGTGAGGTTGTCTGACCGCCCTTACGTAGCCGTACCTATCTCTATACGGTAGTTTCCTAGTATAGCAACTAGTTCTTAGCTCCCAATCCAGTTTAATTGCTTAGCACATTATTATCTACTTACAAAATTCGAAAATTCTTCCCTAATCGATTTACAATTTTTACATGAGTTTCGATTATTTTTTACATGGTCGTGTACATTAGGTCCTCCACAGCATAGGTAATTAACTTACAGAGCCCAGTTTAGTGTTCTCGTAACTCAAAGATGGGATCGATGTAGCTAGTGGCAAAAC
This sequence comes from Epinotia demarniana, assembly GCA_945867215.1. Classification (NCBI taxonomy): domain Eukaryota; kingdom Metazoa; phylum Arthropoda; class Insecta; order Lepidoptera; family Tortricidae; genus Epinotia; species Epinotia demarniana. The sequence goes on along the minus strand of OX244266.1, from coordinate 17,206,333 downwards.
AGCGTGGGAAGTGAAACGCAACATAAATCACCTGGACCCTCGTCAGCCGCCGCGGTAAATAACGCCATCGCAGCTGCCGACGTCGGTACCTACCGGCGATGTCAAACTTTAGCCCAGTTTTCATACAAATTGAACCGCCAAGTATAAGTCAGACTGGCGCATGAAGGTTCCGTAGGTATCGTACTCGTACCCAACCCCGCATAATTGCAATGGCACCGATTCTGTTGGGCCATTTCGCGGCGCTACTTAGTCTTCTATGGTTTTTTTGTTAGCTGTTTGTAGGTAATTTTAGGGAATGTCTAGTATCAACGTAAGCTAACCCTTTGCATACGGTCCCTTTTGGTTGCATTAGTTAGTGTTTTCTGGATAATTTCCTTTATTGAACCTAGCTTGGGCCGCAAATGGTTCGTAAGTGTCCGGTGTCCGACGTAAAGCTGTCGCGCTGTCCTGCTGTCCCGCTGCCCGGTTGGTCTCCTCTACGGTCGCATTTCTCAACCGACTCTCATGAAATTTTCTGTTTTAAGTTAATATCTAGTTTTTTCGTCGGTCAACTTATTTGTAATTAAAACTCATAAAATGCAGGCTTGGGAGTTGTACAGCTCACTGAGCCACTAGTTTGTAATATAATTCCTCTACATGGTTATATTGCTCTATAGGTTTTCACTCAAAAACCTAACAGTAGAATAGATCCCGACCTACAATCGTAAATTTGGAAAGAAGCAAGGTCTTCCAAATAAAGGAACTTCCGAAAGCTATGAAATTGAAGCAATTTTTTTTGTAATGGCATAATGCGCGCACAAGTATAAGGCTAATCTGGTGGTTGCGTTAACATAGAAGATTGGCTTTTCAACTTGATACCTCCACAATTTCTTCCGTTCAACTTCTACCGTTCTTCCCGGAAGTGCGCAAACAAGTGTAGGGTCCGCTTTGCCACCTCATCCCAAAATTAAGCGAAGGCAGACATTTCACGAAAGCGAATCTGACCTTCCAACCCATCGAGAAGAACTTATTGGGATTTCACCGGTTTCTTAGCGATGGGATGTTTCCCTTAACGGCAAAGTCATTGTTACATATCAAATTATATTTTGTACTTATTATGTTTCTTAAAAGAACCCATCGGTACGACACGGGATTCGAACCCAATGACCTCAATATTGAAAGTCACGTTTTCTCGAAAAAAAGTCTTGACAGGCAAAGGACCACGGAGTGATCCTATATGGGGTCTTTTTTTCTTTTGAATTAAGGAACCCTAAAAACAGCAACACCGCGGTTTTAGTTCACACGCAAAACCTTTAGGACCGTTTAGACAATCAAAATGTTCTTCGGCAATGTGTAGCCGGCAGCTATATAATTATCTCGCTCTTAATCACAGACTAGAGCAGGTCGTCCACACATTGCCGTGAAACTGTTGGTGCTCTATAGATATCCCTCGTTCATATATGAGTGAGTGAATAGGAAGTCAGAAAACGTGCTGAACTCCTCTATGAGTTCATCTTAATAATTTAAACTTGCAGCAGGTAACTAAGTACCTACATGGTAACTAATGATTAGGTTCGATTTATACCTGCCGGCACATAAAGGGCCGGATCGTTAAGCGGTAAACTTCTATGTTCGTCTTCATAATTTTTCACCGATACTTTCGGCAATTATAGATCAAATAGGTAATAAAAAACTTCTAGGGTGCTTTTAGAGGTAGTCCCACATAGAATTGGTCAAGATGGAAACCATGGGAATCATCAAATATATCAAAACTCCTCAAATATTGTAGACACACATATTATTCGGTTATTTTCTGTACAAACCAACCCATTTCTCTACTCTTGGAAAGTATTTTTTGTGGTGAAGTGGAAAGGAAATATGCATGTATGATGAGTAGATATTCTAGGTGTCTGTAGTAAAGCGAAGTAAGCACTAAGTGAGATATGGTTTTTACATTTCAAGCAGCTCCCGCAGCTCCGCCCGCGTATACTACATAAAACGCAACCGAAGCCGCGGTATAATATATGCCTATGTCCATCTTGAAGGTCCATTTTCTAAAGAATAGTAAAAGAGTTTTTGAAATCGGATTAGTTCCGGAGATTACCCTCTACATGCAAACTTACAAAGCTATACACTCATAAACTTTACCTATTTAGAACAAGCGAGCGAAGCGAACGAAATTCTCTTCAAAATCGTCTGTCCGGCTGTTTTCTACAGGTCACATTTCTCAACCGCTTCTCGTTAAATAATAAAAAAATAAGAAAAACCGTTATTAAAAATAAAAAATACAAGAAAAAAACAGGCTCAAGAGATCTACAGCTCACAGAGTATAATATAGTATTAGTATTTCTAGCCTCTAGTCTACTCGTAGTATTATAGTTTATTTAGATACATTGAATCATCGTCGAGTTTACACATTGATTATTCATGTACGCTAATAGTGTGGATTGTAACGTTACGGCACAGAGAGATTTTGCCAGCAGTAGAAGTAGCTACGCAAAATAACACGCTGAAAATGATCTAGATCCATGCCTAACAAAAGTTTAAGAACCACTGCCACTATTAGATTCTAATACACAGTACATAAGTACTAGTAAGGGCCCGAACTAGTAAGAGGATAACCTCTTGACATTAGAGTCGTGTGTACTAGGAAAGTTTTTGCTGTATCGCTGATTTACGCTAGAAGGATAAGTTATTGGGTAAATATTAAATAAATTAATACTTTCAATAATACCAATCTTAACCCGAATAATTTTCACTAAATGTATCCTATTACGTATTTCATCCCTTTAAGTGATTTATATTACCCGAGGGTATTGATAAATTGTTAGCCCCAAGAAAGTATTATGTTCCGGTGAAGAATTGCCTCCTTAAGTAAAACAAGAACCTTACCCAAATCTCATGGGAATATAATGAAAGCCGGTACTTATTACCCTTCAAAGAACAAGTCTGAAAAAAAAAAATGATTGCTATAATGAAGATCTTGTTTAATGTAATCACGCATCTTGACTGTATATGAGCTTACTAAGGATCTTGTCTACTGAAGCTAAGAGCACTTAGTTAATTTATCATAGTTATGTATACTAAGTATTGTATTGATTTAGATTAGGCTAGTTGTTTAGTTTAGCACATAAACTATTGTCAGATTGACTAAATGTATTCGTTATTTCAAATCATTGTGTTTTTCACATCAACAAAGGAACTTGCTTGCAATAATTATGTTTCTGGAGCACATCAACCAAGTTACTTGGTTGCAACCATTATGGTCCTTATGCACATCAACTAAGTTACTTGTTTGCAATAATTATGGTGCTTATGCTCATCAACCAAGTAACTTGTTTGCAACCATTATGGTCCTTATGCACATCAACTAAGTTACTTGTTTGCAATAATTATGGTCCTTATGCTCATCAACCAAGTTACTTGTTTGCAACCATTATGGTCCTTATGCACATCAACTAAGTTACTTGTTTGCAATAATTATGGTCCTTATGCTCATCAACCAAGTTACTTGTTTGCAACCATTATGGTGCTTAAGCACATCAACCAAGTTACTTGTTTGCAACCATTATGGTCCTTATGCACATCAACTAAGTTACTTGTTTGCAATAATTATGGTGCTTAAGCACATCAACCAAGTTACTTGTTTGCAACCATTATGGTCCTTATGCACATCAACTAAGTTACTTGTTTGCAATAATTATGGTGCTTAAGCACATCAACCAAGTTACTTGTTTGCAATAATTATAGTGCTTATGCTCATCAACTAAGCTATTTGTTTGCAATAATTATGGTTCTTATGCTCATCAACTAAGTTACTTGATGGTATAATTATGGCTCTTTTGCACATAAAAAAAACTACTTGATGGCAATAGAAATATAATGGACTTTATTGTAATAAGACGGTGGCTTCCTAATGGAACCGGCGCCGCGCACAGAATTGTTTTTTTATGGCTGGACCAGATTTGACATAAAACAATACATGTATCTGCGCGGCGCTACGTTAGTTACGCGGTCTTATTGCAATAAAAACAAATTACATTTTAATTGCAGTCAAGTAATTTTGCTTAATGTGAAAATTATCCATAATTATTGCAAACAAAGTACCCTTGCTGTGTGGATGTCAAAATATTAGGTAGGTACATATAAGGAGACGCAATTAAACAATTGATTTTCAATTAATTTTATTTCTTTGTTAATACTATTACGGTACATTTTACATAGTGAGGTAGATACAGTGGCCCAAGGAACATGGGCAAGTGACTTATTATGAAATATGCCTATACCATATAACTATATGCCTTGCATATGACCATTGATATATGATTCGCGGTTAAAATGCATGGCAGCAGGTCGAGAATTCTTGCTCAGCACAACTTTCTCGACCTGCTGCCATGCATTTTATCGTGTTGTCATGAGACGCAGGGGTATTGGGAGTGGGCTTACGGACTATTAATACATGACTTTAAGACTGCTTTCACGTGCACACTAGCGCCAGTGGTAAATAATTGTGATTATTTAAATGTAACGATAGATATTAAAAAAAGGAGGCTGCTATGCACTGTATTTTGTATTTAAGTACCATGTGAATACATCAAACTAGTTTTTATGTTGCTGGATTCGTCAATCTATGCGTCCAAAGTTAAAACGGCCGTTTTTCTTTTGAGTTCAGAGATCAACGATTCCAGGAACATAAAAACTAGTTTGATGTATTCACAAGGTACTTAAATACAAAATACAGTGCATAGCAGCCTAATTTTTTAAATATCTATCGTAAAATTTAAATAACACAATTATTCACTGGTAATAATAAGGTGATAATAATAAGTTGCTTAAGGCTGCTATCACGTGATAGCAGCCTTAAGCAACTTATTATTATATTTATTATGCAGCGTAACAGCAGTTTACTCGACTTGTCTGAAGGTGTAAGAAGATATACTACGTGTCCCAAACGTTATCGTCGATTCGAGAACGGGTGATAGACCAAGACATAACACTTATAAAAAGAATAAAAAATCTAAGACGCACATTAATAATACGGACGTTATAAAATAATATAAATATATATAAAAATATATAAAAATAGAATAAAAAATGGACATCCTGTAATGTCTCATAGCACATTTTAATAAGTTTTTCGTATTACGTATACACGTTTACAAAATATTATCATATAACTTTAATGCCGAGTTACCTAACGAAAATACAGAATTTGATGGTTTTATATAACATTGTCCTATACCGTTTGCGTTGACGTTTATAACACGTATATATGCTGAATAAGCCCAATCGTGACCAATGAAATGTTGACAGATATGTTATACCTTCTTTCTACCTCTGTGTACCTTTCGTAAAATTCTGTGTAGGTACCGCTCCTGAAAACGAGCGCAGGGAAATATCGCGCTGCGCGCCCGCGACGGTGCTCTGTTCGACCCTTAACACTTTTAAACGAATTTTAAGGTGCAAGAAAAATTATTTTTAAAGTAAATTATATTGTAATTTTATAAGCATTTACAAAGTGTATAAAAGTAGTAATATATAATGTTGGTTGTATCGTTTTATTTACTAAAATACTGATGAAGAGCGGCCGACTACGTACTAAGGATAGGGGGAAACCTAGTTTTGAAGATAGCTCGTTTTCAGGAGCGGTACACAGAATTTTACGAAAGGTACACAGAGGTAGACAGAAGGACAATATTTGACAACTGCATACGGCATACAAAACAAGTCACCATGGTCAACAATAATAACAAACCTTGACTTAAATGAAGTTCTTAATATTATAATGTAGGTACCTAACTTATTAATGGACTTTGACTATGTCCCTTAATTGTTTAATCAGGTATTAGGTAATTAACTAATTTTAAATTATTCAATTATTCAGAACATAGTCTGCAATATTACAATTTAACAATTAAATACAATTCTTTTATATGTACTAATATGTACCATACATAAATGCTCATCGCATTGACTCATAATTTGGGTCACAATAACGATCTAAATATTACAATCAGTTAAGAGAGATTCGGCTGAAGTTGGAACTCGGTCCTATAAACCTTTCTGAACGAAATACCAAAAATCTTGCTGCATTTTTATCAATTCCACAACTAATGCCCACAACTACTGTTAAACCGAAGAATAACACAAAAAAGGGGGCCAGGTGCACTTGGAAACCATCTAAGGCAGAAACTCGAGACGCCTTCATCAAACATTTAAAATCTGACGTTGAAATCGGTCAGTATATTGAACAGCGTTTGAAAACGTTGGAAAATAAAGGTGCAACATCACAGCCTTATGTGATCATTGTTGGTGAGTCATTAAATAATATAAACACGTATTTAGTTGTTGTTAACAAATTAGTCATATATCAGCGGGACAATATTGTGCAAGCCGTCGACACTTGCTACAAAGCTATTTGGGCATTAAACGCGGAGTACGGTATTGACTCAAACGTCGTATATTTACGCCGCTTCCAGTCTCCGGTCTTAACTTGTATATTGACATGTGCTAGATCCAATAGCCACGTCCACACCGGACGCAGGCTCGGCCGCACGCCTCGCCCGAGCCAGTTCCTAACCACATGTCTCAGGCAAGCGGTCCTCATGCTCGGCCGCATTAGAATGTGGCCGGCTCGGTCAAATTTGAGCGTGTCTGAGGCAAACGCGCGCGGCATTTCCGAGCCAAATTGGCTCGGCCGAATTTACCTTAAGGTAATTAATTTAGTTGAGCTCGCGATCGCCATTAAAAATGCTTTCTTATGTTCGGCTGTCCTGCTGTTCCCTCTGTAGGTCGCATCTCTCTACCGATCCTCGTGAAATTTTGTGAGCGAGTTCGATATTTATAGGGCAAAAATGCTTTCGTATGTCGGCTCCGCCGAGCACGCCTCGCCTTAGCGTGCGCGCTCAGTGTAGACGTGACTCGGCGAGCCACGTATTATTCCGAGCCGAGCGTTGTCAGCTCTTTGCCCGAAATCAAATGTGCTGGACATACGAAAGCATTTTTGCCGTATAAATATCGAACTCGCTCACATAATTTCACGAGAATCGGTTCATAGATGCGACCTACAGAGGGAACAGCAGGACAGCCGAACATACGAAAGCATTTTTCATGGCGATCGCGAGCTCAACTAAATTACCTTTAGGTAAATTCGGCCGAGCCAGTTTGGCTCGGAAATGCCGCGCGCGTTTGCCTCAGACACGCTAAAATTTGACCGAGCCGGCCACATTCTAATGCGGCCGAGCATGAGGACCGCTTGCCTGAGACATGTGGTTGTGAACTGGCTCGGGCGAGGCGTGCGGCCGAGCCTGCGTCCGGTGTGGACGTGGCTATTGCATCTAACACATGTCAATATACAAGTTAAGACCGAAGACTGGAAGCGGCGTAAATAGACTGACAAAATGTATAACAAATAAATAAAGAAATGGATACATAAAGAGGAAAAAAAATTAAGATGTCAGCTATTTAGTAAAAATCTTGTATAAGTCACTATTAAGTCAAACCTTACCAGTGTATAACCATGCGGTTTTTTTAGCGCTGGATACTCCGTCGTATATGATTCCAAAGTCTGATCTTTGTCATTGCCAAGAAGGACTCTTCTTCGATGTTGGAACGTCCTGGTCCATTTCGTCTCCACAAGGCTCCAGGGCTCTGAAGAATTTCGGAGCCACTGTAAATCATCTTCAACATCCTCAGATAGTGTCTCAATTTCAATACTGTCAGGCTTCGGTCTTGAAGATGGTGAGGTGACATCAAAGCTTTCATTTCTGCTTCTCTTTCTTTTTGTTGTCAGAGCCCCTAATTGCTGCAAAAGCCTCCTTTTATTTAAGACCTTGGCCACAAGCTTACCTCCTGCTCGAAGATTTGCACCAGATGCAGTTGTACAAGCAGGGATGTAATAGGTGGTGATTCTTTCACCCGGAAAGAGTTCCTTTATTAAATTTGCCCACTTGAAATATATCGATCCAACAATCGGTGAGTTTGTGTGTTCATTCAATATTTCTGTGGCAATTATAGAAACCAATAAATTTCTAGCAGCATCTCCATCTAGAGTTCCACCTTTATATAGCAACAATGAAGACGCCTCCAGTGACTTGCGCAGTACATTTTCAAGTAACTGCAAAAAGAAGATCAAATGAAGATTCCAGTAATTTTAGCTTCTTTTAACATATGAATAAAACCAAAACCTTAACTTAATGAGCACAAACCAGGAGAGATAAAGTGTCATCGTCATCTACCTACCATTATTCCCGGTTGTGCCCCTAAAAGAGCCCCGGGTCCGCTTTGAAACCTAATCCCAAGATTTGGCATAGGCACTAGTTTTACGAAAGCGACTGCCATCGACCTTCCAAACTAAAGGGAAAACTAAGCCTTTTATTATAAGGATACTTTATGTATACCTAAATGATGACCAGTTTAACCTAGTTGGTGCTCATACACTGTTCAGGAATTTTACAAAATAATAAGGTTCTGTCAAAAAAATCATTTTGGCACTAGCTTTTATTGCCAACTGTACTTTTCTGTATAGTGTCATCAAACTCATCAACTACTCACGGAGACGATTTTAATGAGCCCAAACTCAACAGGGTTACATCCGTTAAGTACTGAATTCCCATGGCCACTGTCTGTTCCTATCATCAGATCAGCTCGATAATATCATAATAATGAATTGGCATTCAAACTATACCCCAAAATTTCAGCTCAATTGGTTGAGGCTATCCGCTTCAAAACTTGATTTCACCCGAACAAACATAGTTACATACATTGCAAGTTAATGAAAAATACTCTCCGGTTATATTGCTAACTGTACTTTTTTGTATAGTGTCATTAAACTAATCAACTACTCATGGAGACGATTATAATGAGCCCAAACTCAACGGGGTTACATCCGTTAAGTACTGAATTCCCATGGCCACCGTCTGTTCCTATCATCAGATCAGCTCGATAATATCATAATAATGAATTGGCATTCAAACTATACCCCAAAATTTCAGCTTAATTGGTTGAGGCTATCCGCTTCAAAACTTGATTTCACCCGAACAAACATAGTTACATACATTGCAAGTTAATGAAAAATACTCTCCGGTTATATTGCTAACTGTATTTTTTTGTATAGTGTCATTAAACTAATCAACTACTCATGGAGACGATTATAATGAGCCCAAACTCAACGGGGTTACATCCGTTAAGTACTGAATTCCCATGGCCACCGTCTGTTCCTATCATCAGATCAGCTCGATAATATCATAATAATGAATTGGCATTCAAACTATACCCCAAAATTTCAGCTCAATTGGTTGAGGCTATCCGCTTCAAAACTTGATTTCACCCGAACAAACATAGTTACATACATTGCACGTTAATGAAAAATACTCTCCGGTTATATTGCTAACTGTACTTTTTTGTATAGTGTCATTAAACTAATCAACTACTCATGGAGACGATTACAATGAGCCCAAACTCAACGGGGTTACATCCGTTAAGTACTGAATTCCCATGGCCACCGTCTGTTTCTATCATCAGATTAGCTTGATGATATTATAATTATAAATTGGCATTCAAACTATACTAATACCCAAAATTTCAGATCAATAGGTTGAGGCTTTAAAACTGAGTTGCTTGATTTCACCTGAACAAACATAATACCATACATTGCAAGTTAATAAAAAATACTCTCCGGTTATATGTAGTTTAAAATTAAAATATACATACCCCACACTCAGACCTTAATGAGTCCTGTTCTATATTGATGACTTGCTCAATGCTTGTCGACTCCTTTTCTTTGCCTTCCGCTGTCAAAATTATAATTTCCTTTGGGGCACTATCGATTAGGGTTTCCTGTTGCAAATCAAATGGTAATAAATCCAGGTTCTGTAATCAAAAATAAATGTTTGTTAATTTTAAATATATAGGTACCTGTTTCCCGTATTTAATAGTGCCGAACAATACCTTCCGCGCCACTTGTCTATCTAGTGGCTCTGTGAGCTGCACGACTATCACGTAACGGCGCGCGAGCTCTCTCGATTTTTCTCGCACTATCTGTCTCTCTCTTATTAGAACACTTAATTAGAACAATAAGTACAGTGCGAGAAAAATCGAGACTATGTCGCGGCCGTGTCATGATAGACGTGCCGTTGACTTCGCGATTCTTTCTTTGCATAGCTCCGCCATTTTTAAAACAAATACCAAAAACCGCCACTGATGTTTGTAGCTGTATAATATTCGTGAAAATTGTGTGGGTAAATAGGTCCTAGCTAGAGAAATTGCAACCACTTACCGATAACGATATGCTGGAAAACTCCTCTTTCCATTCCTTCCAGCATCTCATGAACAGGACACGGCGTCCTATTTGTGGTATAACATCCTTAATGTCGTCTGGGGTCAGGGCGGATAACGCCTGGATGGTGATTGCTTGCTCTAAATTAAAAGTTTTAGTTATTTGCCAGCCCGTGAACAACTGTTGCGCAATAAAAAGTAGGTAGGTTTATTTGCGCAAATACACACAATGAACGAACAAGAATTCAACACGAAAAATTATCAACGAGGGAGGGCATAAATCTACGCAAATAAACTATGAAGGGTGTCGGTTAGTTAAAAATCTAGGCCATTTAATAAGAATTAACTTAAAAGGCAACTGCTAGTGTCCGTACAGTATTAAATTAAACAGGCGCGAACCGCGCAGCCATATAACAACCACGAGTGGGCGTTAGTTTTCTGACTCAAATCTAATTAAGTAACGTGTGATCCCTTTCGACATCGTCGTTTTGGAACATCATATATTTATATTTACTAGTATTCGGTAGGGATTTACGTTTAGGTAACATTATTTAACATACCTTCAAATATCGGGATGAGATATCGGGCAGCTCCCATGTTTTGAGTAAGTCGGTCACTTCGTCCATTTGTTTATCGTCATTAGTCACTGCACAGACTCGAATTTTGCATCTAAATAAACCCGTCGATTTATTTAGATGCACTCGGCGTCGTAATGCTTGGCGTAATGGCCGCCCGCCGCATGCCTTGCCTTGCCGTTGAGTGGAGAAGGGAGGCGCGGGGTGCGCGGGGAAGAGTACATATTAGATTCAACTACTTTTCTTGTTTGATTCAGCTATGCATGTCATTTAATTAATCAAGCTTCTTGTTAAAAACTATGAATTAAATTTTATAACGTCTATCAAGTTGCATGTTAGGATGAACAAATATTACTTAATTAGCATAACAAAGTAAAATGGTGAACTCAAATAACAAAAAAAAAGAATGTTCAAGTTAACAAAGACTGTTGATTACACTAACCGTGTGTCTATTGTAGAAATAAACAAAATAAATCTGTTCCGGCAACAATGCAACCTTCTTTATTGGGAATAAGTAAATTCTTGTTGCAAATAAGAATGTTGATAATAATAACAAATGTGCATATTGTAGTAATAAACAAAATCAGTTTGCTCCAGCAACTACATAATCTTCGTTTTAGTAAATAAATATATTGTTATTACAAACATTTTATCATCAACTAAGAGAAAATGTGTCTTAGTTGGACTGCATTTTTTTCAGTGATAGACTGCCGATAATTGATACCTCAGCATTTTCAGTTTTCGTCGGCAATATTAGGAATTTTGCAATAAATAGGCACCTCTAGAACCCCATCGCAATCGAATATTTTAACAAGCAAGTGAAGCGAATGAAGTTCTCCGTTTCCTCTCCGTCCGCAAAAAATCTTTCGTATGTCCCGCTGACCCGCTGGCCCCTGTCCGGCTGTCCTTCGTCGTCGTCGGCATCATCTTATTGCAATGTAATAAGGTGCAAAATTGTAAATATATCTTTAACGTTGACTGTTCAATAAAATTCATGCATTTAGTAGACCGATTCGAAAAGTTATCTACGCAGTAAAACAGATGCTTCAGCACAGACCAGCAATTGTGTGAATTCATTCAGAAATTGTTTTCTTTATCAGGATCAATTCGTGCTACACCAACCAATAAACGTTATCGGTACCCGTGAAGCCATTCTACTTTATTAGGATTCTGATACATTTACAATCTGGCTGTATGGTACACGGGGTCTATTCCGGCCAACGTATTAAATCGGAATTGGTTTTGGGCATTCCGGGCGCACTCCATCGCGGGCGAAGCTTGTCGTGTCAGTGGCGGGCCTGACATCGTTGCCATTTTATTATTTATCGTTGTGGATAAGCACTTGCTTCCTTGTCCGAACGTGACGGATGTGATACCGACGGCCATATGTGATAAAATGTCCACCATGCTACACCCACGCCCATCATGATCATTGTCAAATACACATGTGTAATGGAAAAACTCAACATTTCTTTTATTTTGCTTTCAGTTCCGTTTTGCTATGAAAATCAACGCGGTAGCCGTCGCCTGCGCGCCTCGTTGGCGCGACCCTCGCGCCGCTATACCGACGTTCAACCATTATCTCTATTACTTGTTTGCGCCTACGCTTATTTACCAAGATCAATACCCGAGGTAAGCAATTATTGATATACATTTATAGCGAGCTATACAATAAATGACGTCCAAAATTTACGCCCTTCTAGGCAATTGCACTTTTTAACATGAACGTGTAAATGTAGTTAGGTACTATACTAATTTTATTTAAAAAAAGTACTGAAATAAAAGGTGGAAGATGATGACGCGCAAAATACGTATATGAATCAGGTGTACCCACATATAATACTTAACACATTCACTGCCAGGGACCAGCCTACGGCGCGTGGACCCGCTAGGCGGGCTCCTGGCAGTGAATGTGTTGTGGCCGCCCAGCGGGCTCTTACGTATTAGGCGTAGGCGCTTCAAAATCCACGAGATCAGCTACGAGCGTAGCGCGTAGCGATTCTTGGCAGTGAATGTGTTACTTATTCATGGCCAATGACGGCAATGACTCACATGAGTCGTGGCCTCAAATGGATTAGAACTTATTTACGTGTAGTGAGATGCGAGGGCATTTATTTGTGTGATGAGCACGTCTATTTGTTCCTGAGTCATGGATGTTTTCTATGTATTGAAGTATATATTTATCTATATAACTATGTATATCGTCGTCTAGTGCCCATAGTACAAGCTTTGCTTAGTTTGGGACTAGGTTGATTTGTTTAATATTATCGTCCCCTGATATTCATTTATTATTTATTTATTTAATATCAAGTATCTACCCATAACACCACCCATACTTATATGTATTATGTGTATTACCTTACCGCGCTTAAACCACAGACCAATTTAGATGAGGCATGTAGACGGTATAAGTTTCATAGAAAGACTGAAGATGTTTTTTTCCTGTCGGTCCCCGATCCCGCGCATTCACCTTTTGAATAAACCTCCTAGGGAGTGACACGGGGGATGGAAGTTTGTAGTTCTACGACGACCAACTGTTTGACAAAGCCTGTTCAACTTACGAGACGCCCTTCAGAAACCTAAAGCTTAAAGTGCACATTGATTACCTCCACTAAAATACCTCTATTTCAAAATTTTGCTAGTCGCGGCTTTAAGTTTCGTAGTAAGTACTTACGTAGGACCTCAAGATAAATCGAACCAGGGCCCGAAAACGTTCATTTAATACGGTATAATCAACTTCAAACGTATGTAGGTATCTATTTAGTTCACCGCATTGCATTATAATTACATACCTACACATTTGTATACTGTGAGTACCGACCGATACCGAAACTGGATCTTACTGAGAACGAAAATATTGCTCAGTATAAATATCTTGTGAAATACTATTTGATATTAACTACGTCCAAGTATGGTCGCGGTCGTACCGAAAGAACAATTATTGTTGTGTTTTCTACTAAACAATCTTAACACTTAAACCGCCAGAAACCCGATAGACGGGCGCTGGGCTTGTTGGTGCTTTCCTCTACGGACCCCGTTTTCACATGTTATCAGCTACGAGCGCAGCCCTACGACATTGTTGGCATTGAATATATGCTAACATTTCTAACACTTTCACTGCCAGGAAACCGTCTAGCAGGCGCCTACGCCGTAGCAGCTTTCCGCTGCATACGGTAATAGCGATTCCTGGCAACGATGTGTTAAGATATTCTTTTCTTTGGGAGTTTCTGACGATCTGAACGCCTAACTAAATTACGTTTATGTATGCGATTAGGTATACGTATGTATGTATTATATCACGATTATTATAATTTTTTTAACAGGAGAAGCTATAGATACACAGATTGCAACTTAATTAGTGATACAGAGCCAATTACAGGAACTCACGTTTAGATACAATATAAAAAAACATACACTAAGTTACACGCACAATGTTACAACAAAGCATACATGCATAAAAAATAACTTTAAGCAGAAAATAGCAATCACATTATATTTACAACACACCACCTTAATAACTAATAAAAAAAGCGGCCAAGTGCGTGTCGGACCACGCACAACAAGGGTTCCGTGCCTATTAAAAAGGTCGTATCCTTACTGAAATCATATTTTTCATATTTTTGACATACACGGTTCAAAAGTTAGAGGGGAGGGGGACACAATTTTAGTGACTTTCGGGGCGATTATCTCCGACTCTATTCACTTAATCAAATAATTTGCTGAGAAACCTTATATTTATTTTGGAAGGCCTATAGATTGATGTGCCACACGAGGGCATGCATTTTTTTTTTGACTTACAATTTTATGTATGGAGTGCACGCCTAAAAAAAACTTTTTTTGTAATTTCATTATATAACTATGTAGCGGTTAACAAAATACACCTATCTTCAAAATTTTATTCAAATACAGACAGACAGACAGACAGACATGACCTTGCAAAAGGTAATTAATAGTATTAATGAACTATAATAAAATTCTATAATACAATCCCAACACATCATTGGGAAATGCGTTAATTGTTGCCAATTTTCATCATCATTCATTTTTGACCTTATATCTCGTAATACTCGTTTTATAGATGTCGGGTGATCATGAGAGTGACGTTCAAAACCCAGGACCTATTTTAGTAAAATCGACAGCTGATCGCTACTTGACTGTACGCTTACATTACATCGCAAAAAAGAAAGTATTTAAAGTAAAGGCAGGTCGAAAATACAATTATTTAACAAACTGAATCTATTTCAAGGAAACTAAAATGATTTCTTTTTATGGACTCTGTCAGCTGTACTATATGTACTTACGGAAATCTCAACAATTGTTTTGTATATAATATTTGTACAAATATTTGAAACTGTTTATTCCCCACTTGTAAAATAAAGAAACCAGATGTATTTGTGCTTTCTGTTGAAATAAATAAAATTTATAACGCGACCATTAATTCGCTAAACGCTAAAGTTTTGACGTGAGCAGTCAAGTCACATTATATGTCACAATAAACTAAAAAGTATTTAATCTTTCGATGTTGGTTTGCTAATATGGTGCTTAAGGTCCAAAACACTGAGTTCTTTTTTTATGAAACATATATCTTGATGCAGGTTATAAGTTAACGCTATTAGCAACTACTGAAATGTAGCTAGAGCTGTCATTCTGGGGCCATGAACCTAGAATACTATGGACGGGCTGTACGTGTTGCCACGGTGAGGGACGGAAAAGCTCTTATGCAGCAGTTGTGGCAAATAAAAAAAAGTGGAACTATGACAAGGACAATGAATGATATTCCCCTTTCTGTCACACTTATAGAGATTTGTATGCTACCAGCTCGCTCGCACGTGGTATTATTATTACCATAGCCTGTCCAGAGTATTCTTCGTTCATGTTCTGGGGCACATTTCTTGGCATATTTGTTTGACATTGTGCATCTAGTTCTATATACTAAATCGAAGGTTACCTACTCGTACAGATAACGGTAGTCTAACTTTTTCAACTACACTGCGTGATACTGATAACGGTAATAGGACTTTTGGGATAGATATTATAAAGCATAATATAGTGCACAGCACTGCGGTGGTATGGTTCAGTCCCACCCTACACCCAGGGGTATTGGACCCATCATACCCCTAGGTATGATGGGTCTGACATGAAAAAGGTCATATCGTTACTGAAAACTTATGGCACTTACGTCCTTTTCTTTAAGCAACGCAGTTTTTTATAAATATCTCGAAAACCTTTGAACCGATCTTGTTGAAAACAAATTTCGCTGGTAGAATTTTATAATCCCTATGAGCATGATTTTTTTCATATTTTTAAAATACATGGTTCAAAAATTAGAGGGGGGGGGACACAATTTTAGTCACTTTCGGGGCGATTATCTCCGACTCTATTCACTTAATCCAAAAAATTGCTTAGAAACCTTATATTTATTTTGAAAGGCCTGTCGATTGATGTACCACAAGTGGGCTTGCAATGAAAAAATAATTTTTGACTTTCAGTTTTTTTTTTTTTTTTTTTTATGTGATCGGAGGCAAACGAGCAGGCGGATCACCTGATGGTAAGTGAGTACCGCCGCCCATGGGCACCTGCAACACCAGAGGTGTTGTGAGTGCGTTGCCGGCCTTTAAGATGGGAGTACGCTCTTTTCTTGAAGGTTTGAAGGTCGTATCGGTCCGGAAATACCGCAGGCGACAATCCATTCCACAGATTAGCTGTGCGAGGCAGGAAGCTTCTGGAGAAGCGCACAGTTGAGGACTGCCAACCATCTAAGTGGTGAGGATGGTAATGTTGTCGCGTTGGACGATGGCGAAAAGAAGCGGTAGGGATTAATCCGAACAATTCCTCGGAGCACTCCCCGTTATACATGCGATAGAAAATGCAGAGCGAAGCCACATCTCTACGCAGCGCCAAGGAGTCAAGCCGATCCGAAATATGCTGGCAGTCAACAATTCGAGTTGCTCGTCGTTGGATGCGGTCCAGAGGGAGAAGCTGGTATTGGGGTGCCCCTGCCCATAGATGAGAACAGTATTCCATGTGTGGGCGGACCTGCGATTTATAAAGCTGCAGGCGGTGGGCCGGTGTGAAATACTGTCTCGATCTGTTGAGCACACTGAGCTTTTTTGAGGCTAATTTGGCCTTACCCTCTAAATGCCCGCGGAACTGGACTTCACTCGAAATGTCGACGCCAAGGATTCCGATACTGGCTGCGGCAGTCAGGGGAAAGCTCTCAAAACGAGGTGACACGACAAACTTTAACTTTTTCGCGGTAAACGCGCAAACCTGTGTCTTGGTAGGGTTAAAACGGACTAAGTTAAGTCGACCCCATTCAGAGATTTCATTTAGGGAAGTCTCAATTTCAGACACAAGTTTGTTCCGGCTCTCGATGACAATTTCCCGAGAGATGTTGGTACGGCCGGTGTAAGAGGCATCACCTGTACTATCATCAGCATAACAATGAATACCGCTGATTTTCAGCATGTCATTAATATGCATAAGGAATAGCGTGGGTGATAGCACACAGCCTTGAGGGACACCAGCATTTACAGACATGGAGTCGGAACATTCACCGTCAACTACGACCTTAATGCTTCTGTCTGCTAGAAAACTACTGACCCAAACACATAATCTCTCAGGAAGCCCATAGGATGGTAGCTTCGAAAGAAGTGCTTTGTGCCAAACCCGATCAAAGGCCTTCGCTATATCCAAACTAACAGCCAATGCTTCACCCTTAGTCTCGATCGCCTGAGTTTTATGTATGGGGTGGGTGCACCCCATACATAAAACTGAAAGTCAAAAATTATTTTGTTTTTTCGCCACAGCTGAAGGGATAAGTTAATTAGAAGCTT
Organism: Epinotia demarniana; assembly: GCA_945867215.1. Taxonomy (NCBI): domain Eukaryota; kingdom Metazoa; phylum Arthropoda; class Insecta; order Lepidoptera; family Tortricidae; genus Epinotia; species Epinotia demarniana. Next base: position 17,188,668 of record OX244266.1, on the reverse strand, counting down.
CAAAAATGGAAGAACGTGACGTGATGTGACCTATATAGACTTATTACCGTCAATACTAATTCACTGGAACTCTTTCGACACGAATGCATAGGTAGGTACATGAAAGCGAAACAAACTAACATCGTAACTTCTCTTGAACATTTATAAGTATTTATATCATAATTTGGTAGGCATATATTCCAAGGGAGGAACAGTTAACCCCTAAAAAATACTTACTTTATTCACCATTTCTGAACTGAGCGAGAATTATGACCGGTCGGTACCTAAGACTAAAAAAGCGGCCTAGTGCGTGTCGGACTACGCACAACAAGGGTTCCGTGCCTATTAAAAAGGTCGTATCCTTACTGAAATCATATTTTTCATATTTTTGACATACACGGTTCATAAGTTAGAGGGGAGGGGGACACAATTTTAGTGACTTTCGGGGCGATTATCTCCGACTCTATTTACTTAATCAAATAATTTGCTGAGAAGCCTTATATTTATTTTGGAAGGCCTATAGATTGATGTGCCACACGAGGGCATGCATTTTTTTTTTGACTTACAATTTTATGTATGGAGTGCACGCCTAAAAAAAATATTTTTTAGTAATTTCATTACAAAACTATGTAGCGGTTAACAAAATACACCCTATCCTCAATTTTTTATTCAAATACACCTTATGGTTTTAGAGTAAAATGCCTGTGACATACTGACGGACAGACAGACAGACAGACATGACGAATCTATAAGGGTTCCGTTTTTTGCCATTTGGCTACGGAACCCTAAAAATGAACCGGAGCCTTGTTAAAAAACCTAAGGACAAAAGTAAATACAACTGGTTACAGGAGATCACGATCAGTATGATAATATGAATTAGGTATCGATACAGTGCACAATAATGTTAAACAAAAAACATTAACAAATATAAATAAAAGCATAAAAGTAAATAGTAAAAGGAATTGCTCAGTCAAAATACATACTAACTACCTACTCTAACAAGTTTCAGCCTCAAAAAAGGTTATAAAAAAATTACACAGTTAATTATGTCGATATCTTATCTCTTTCGTCAAATTGTTCAGATTACGACTAGCGCAGTTAACGAAACTATTTTGTCTGTTTTTGAACGATGTTCGTTTCAATGAAAGAGGAGGAAAGTGCCTTTTGAACTCCTTCCCAGTAGACTAGAGCAGTTCGGGACAGTCAATGACGTCAGTAGGTAGTAAAGAAATAGAATATGTAATTAGTTAGCACCTTTTACTTTAAATTACGATTACATTTTCAATCCATCCGTTCAATTCATAAAATTGTAGCAAAGCAGCTCATTAAATCGTTAAACAATGGTTTTACGCTTAACGATATTGAATGAATACAAATACTAAGAAATACTGCTAATGGATTAGTATTAAATAACTAAATTGGATTGCTTTCATTCCGTGTCTACGACAGACATTTTCTCTTCTGTAAAGTTTCATCTTATTATTTTAAGCTAACAGTTTTATGACTTAAAAGGTAGTTAAACGTTTGAAAACGTCCCATTATGTCGTAGAAACACAATCACTTTAAAACCAGTTGTATACTCGTAATACATAGGTTAAACTGTGAACCGTGAATTGTTCCAAGAATGCATAATTGCAATTATTCGACGGCTTGCTCTCGGTATGCGCCTATTCATGTGCTCGCGATTTCGCTCCTGCCGCCACTATTCAGATAATTGTTACAATTATTTTTTCACCTCAGCAGCTCGAACAAGCATATTTTGCTGCGTGAGTACAGTGTGCAAAATGCGATTTTGCTCACTCCGTGAGACAAAGTAACTTTTTAATTTTGGTGCAGAGCACTGTCATTTCGTCGTATGCCCCACCCCATACGACGAAATGTCGGGGTCTATTACAAGGTCAGAATATTTGAACTTTATTATTAGCACTGTCCCTTTCATTCCTTTACGAAAAAAGAAAATGGCAGACATAGGTCGACGCATAGTTCGACCATCGAATTTCAAAGTAGACCCCCAAAAAAGCGGATACAACTAACACGTTCGAAACCTATCAAATTAACAAGTTTAAATTACCAAAATAATTATACAAAGGAATTTTAAATTAAAGAACATTTAAATAAAAGATCTCAGAATAAACACCATTTTTCATAACAAATAGGTAAACATGATTTATAGCTAATTAAAAATTCTAGTTTAAACAATTTAAATTCTATGAACGTATACCACAAATGCAGTTTCCGAACGCAAGCGCGGGGCCCCGCCCCTTTTAAAAAGTTGCGCGCTGTTAATTTGTTTGAGATTTTATCATGTATAATTTATTCGTCATTCTTGCGTTATTGATATTGGTTTTAAATATAAAAACTACTAGGATAAATCAATTCTCTATCTAACTAGGAAATATAGTGAAGTCAGTGACGTGACGAAGGCAGTATTTTAACAACAGTATGGCTAGTTTTTGATGTGCACGCGAGATACACGTAATATGCTAATGTGTGCCCTAAATATATAAATATTTCAAAATATCTTGAAGATATTAGTAAAATCTGTGAATTTTAACAATAACACGGTTAGTTTTTACTGATGTGTTAGCGTCACGCGACACTGGTTTCTCGCGCCTTGTCTCGCCTTTCTAGTATTGAATAACGGCGCGGCCGGCACTGAGGAGTTAAAACAAGCAGTAACTAACGCCTAATTAAGTTTTCGTCCTGAATAATCTTGAGACGAATAGGTACGTGATACTATGATATATTTTTTGATGTGAAAATGTTCTCACTGCTGATGTGAAAAGTTGTATGTGTTACTCGAGAGCAAAGTATTTGTATCTCGTGCTTTTGAGTCCTTCGCTGCGCTCAAGATTCAAACTTTGAATCCTATTTCGCCTCTGATGTAATTATCAACCTACCTCACTTGTATCACAATGTACTATTACGTCACACCTGGCCATAATGCGAGTCTTACTGCACGCTGCGCGTACAGGAAAACTCGCATTGCGGCCAGATGAAGACGTAAAATTTTGTACTCAACACGGGCGGTAATTCGTAAAGCCCCAGAGCGCATATTTATGGCCCTCACCTTCGGTTCGGGCCACAAACACCTGCGCTCTGGGGCATTCACGAATTCACCGCCCTAGTTACGTAATGTACTATTACGTCACACCTGGCCATAATGCGAGTCTTACTGCACGCTGCGCGTACCGGAAAACTCACCTTCGGTTTGGGCCACAAACACCTGCGATCTGGGGCATTCACGAATTCACCGCCCTAGTTACGTAATGTACTAATAATATCTTTGGATACTAAAATAGAGACCCGCTTGAGTTTTGACAGCTGATACAAAAATATTTACTGTACTAACATTACAGTACAGATTTTACCTACTACCACAGACAAGAAAGTTCTCAAAGTAAAATCGGTTGTAATAATGCTAGTCATTTCCTACGGTTTCTGAACGCATTTTAGAGAATGATATGTGCGTAGATAAATATTTTAGTCGTGCTGAGAAAGCGACTTATATACTTATTAAAGTACTATGATATTTACTCTAGAATGGCTTATATTGGCAATATAAATAATAAGATTAATAAGCATGTTTATTCATCCACAATTGTTACACATTTCAAAATAACAGTTGATGCCTCTTTTTAAGTAATTTTTACCTGTGTTTATGAGGCACAATGTTTATGCCAAGAAATTTTTAATAGTATCGACTAGGCTAACCTCGTCGACGTAAAAGTCTAATATGGTCTAGTATGATTCTAACAACACAATTTACTCCCAGAACTAAGAAGATTCGATGGAGTTCGGTGATATTCAACTTCGTGGAAGTGGCGGCTATCATATTTTACAATAGCTTCCTTTGGGAGCGGTTCATTTTACCTTATTGGTCGGAGTACGGAAAAGAAAGTAAGGTCAGTTCCAAACTACTTTAGACTAATAGATATTGCACGGCTAAGGTAAAATAACTGAACAGAGCATTTCATAGAACAACTATGTACTTAGTTATACTGAGGGGCTACCGGGAAATGAAAACGAATTTCGTTTGTGTATCTCCGGTTCGAGCGACAGAGACGGAGATATTCGAACGAAGTTCGTTTTCACTTCGCGGTAGCCCCTCTGGGCGTTTTCCGCAAGTGGACATCGAATGTGCATATTTTGCGTGAATCGGTGCGGTGGAATGACTAAGTAGTGACATAGGTAATATATTTTACGTCACACCTGGCCATAATGCGAGTTTTACTACACGCTGCGCGTACGGGAAAACTCGCATTGTGCCCAGGTGAAGACGTAAAATTTTGTACTCAACACGGGCGGTAATTCGTAAAGCCCCAGAGCACATATTTATGACCCTCACCTTCGGGTCGGGCCACAAACACCTGCGATCTGGGGCATTCACGAATTCACCGCCCTAGTTACGTAATGTCTAGTGGGTCGACACACGTAAAAAGAGCCCTGGCGGCCATATAAAAAGTATGGCCGCCAGGGTTCTTTTTACATGAGTCGACCTGTACCTACTATTATGATATGACGGTCACAACACCTATTCGCGCATTATTTTGCAAACACTTCCTCAGATGTGGCTTACGCATTCCAGCGCGAGAATTTATTGAAATGCTAGTTCAACTTGATGTGAACAGAAGACGTAATATTGCAGGATTGCATTACATTCGCAATTGGACCTTGTGATTTTGAGGTTCGGTTTATTTTCCAGGTGGAAGCAGGCACGGTAGTCCGTGGCATGTTCGCGTGTGTGCTGCCTGGAGTGATATCATTCTTGTGTGGATTCTATTGCCTTCTGCATGCCTGGCTGAACGCCTTTGCCGAGATGCTAAAATTTGCAGACAGGCTATTCTATGAAGTGAGTAATAATAACGAAATAAGGTACAAGTTGGTACCGATATAAGAACGATTTTTAATACCGACTGAGGTCGAATTATCTTAAAAAACGAGGATAATGAAACGTCTCCATATCTCAGATTGCTCCCTGAATTAGGAAAGGTGACATAACAACACAGTATTATCAATATACGAAATTAAGTTGATGTTAGGCGTAAAAGTTGGCTTTTCATCCCAGGTGATTCACTTTTCATCCCAGGTGATTCACTTTTTAAACAGATATGTTAATTAGAAGCTTCAAAAATGGAAGAACGTGACGTGATGTGACCTATATAGACTTATTACCGTCTATACTAATTCACTGGAACTCTTTCGACACGAATGCATAGGTACATGAAGGCGAAACAAACTAACATCGTAACTTCTCTTGAACATTTATAAGTATTTATATCATAATTTGGTAGGCATATATTCCAAGGGAGGAACAGTTAACCCCTAAAAAATACTTACTTTATTCACCATTTCTGAACTGAGCGACATTTATGACCGGTCGGTACCTAAGACTATAAAACATCCAGACGCCAATAGAAATGGTCTGGTAAAAAGGTGATTTTTGATATGAGGGTCTAAGGCTCCGAAACTAAACGATTAAAATTTTTTGCGAGTGCTTTAATATTAGAAGTGACATTTTGACCTCTCGTACGTGTAAAGAATCAAAATATATTTATATAAAACTTTTTTTTATGATAAAGTACGTATGGATTTGTTTTGATAGGTATGTTATGGTTGCCGATGACGGGTAGCAAACACTGGATATCGAACTAACTAACTAACTTTAGCTACCGAGCGAGGCAAAGTTTAAGCAGCTACATTCACCATAAGTAAGCATAGATAAAGTAATGTGCATATATTTTTTACCAGGAATGGTGGACGAAATCCCAATTCTCCAAGTACTATCGCGCATGGAATCGCGTCGTGCACTCATGGCTGCGAGACCACATCTACAAGCCCTTGATACCGGTCACCGGACGCGCTGTAGCTGTCTTCGTAGTTTTCTTCGTAAGTTGTTTATGTATTTAATCTGTATTACCAAAACAAAAGAGGAACTTGTAGTACAAAATGAGGACTTAATGCCATAAAACATTCTCTACCTACCAATCATCCTTAAGGTAAACCAGATAAATTGTCGGCGGTGCAAATTTATTAGACGTAAATTTATTTTCTCCAATATGCTCGGAAATGTTCGCCTTACTGTAGCAAAAATAGTACGTGAAGTTCCTCGTTACTGACAAACTCAGATTTAAAAAGTTAAAAGTCATTACTGTACAGTTTTAGCGACCAGGAAAGTGTATGAAATTCCTTTACTGTATACTTTTTTACCTTTTAACTATATACTTTGACTAAGACAAATCACTACAAACAGCCAAGTGCTCGTATGTTTAAAGACCTTGCAATTTGTCACAACAACTTGCGATAGTTACACTGGTTAGTAGTGTATGGCTGTCTCTTTCGAACGATTGCAAGTTGCTGTGACAAATCACGCCCGTTTGTAGCCTGCTTTAAGTTTTCTTTTTTTTAATGGTCATAGACAAAACGCGTACTTTTGAAAGTGATCGAAGTGACGTTTTTAAATATTTCTCAAATAGTTTTCAATGAAGAAGTAAAAATATTTATCGAAATAAAACTCACAACGGACTGAAAAGATTGCAATCCCGTTTACTCTTTGACAATTTTAATTGCATAAAACATTTAAAATTGTAACCGATTCTAATAATTTTAAAATTCGTATGTATGCCAATTGAAACTGGCACTATGAGTCGTGCCGTATACATACTTTTTAAAAATAAGTCGGGCGGGAACTTGATAGGTTATTTACATACTCGCTATTTTAAGATTATTGTAAATATTATTTGATTTCCTCACATTTTTCGAGAAAAGCACTATATCTGCCTTGGCGGGAACGGCAATTCGTGGATTCGTCTCTATTGTCGGATTCAGCTTCGCTTCATCCGACAAAATCAACTTATCCACGACTTGCTACTTCCCGGCCGCTGCAATAATGTACTATCAACAGGTCTACATAAAGAAAGTATTTGGAATATAATGCAATACGAGACGATAAAATTCGATTTATTAGATCTGCCAGCAAAGAAATTATACCTACCTATACTGTTATTGCTGGCTCACTTCTGGTAACTACTAGAATGTTTACCTAGTTAAATAAAACCCGAAAAGATTTTTGATAAAAAAAGCCGACCAAGCGCGAATCGGACTCGCTCACCTAGGGATCCGTACAAATTTGTAGTTATATAAATAGTTTATCCGTCACAGGAATCCAGTCTGGAAGATTTTTCCCACTTCATTGATCAACAAACTTAACTTTGTCGTTGAAAATCGGAACCATAAAAACTTGGACACTCAAGGAACTTCTGTAAACTGCATCTGACATCACAGTAACAGAACAGGAAGAGAAAAGAGAAACAGCAAAGTTTTTTACGCGTCAACGTTAAAGACAAAAGCAAGTTTAACCCTCAGACCAAGAAAATATACAGACGGAGTGTTACGAACAGTCTAGTGAAGCCAACCAGTTTTCAACCAAGCTCCATAAGTTTAGCACAAGCTAAACAAATTAAATCGCACAAAACTCGAAATAAATGATCTTGACAGCATTGCGACACGTGCTGAAGAGTTTTGTGCAATTTTGTTTGTATATGTGTGCGTCAGCCTGTGCTAAACTTGATGTAGCTTGGTTTTGTTTGTATGTGGTTTGGCTTCACTTGACTGTTCGTAACGCTCCGTCTGTCTTTTTTTCTTGGTCTGAGGTTTAACCTTACTAAACCGTAATTATTTTCCAGTTAATATAAAGCCTGTAAAATGTTGTCAATAATGGGATTTTTCCATTCCTCTCCTGAAATATAAATGCTTGCTTACGGACGGATTATAGCTCATTATTGATAGTGAGTGATGCTGATAGAAGATCGATATTATATTGTTTGGAGGATAAGACGCTTTCTCTCATTAACAGAGATATCCATATTGGAATTGGAAGTACGTAAGTCTGTATGTAATAAGTAAACAACTTATTTCACACTTTTAGGTCTGTCCAATACGCAAAAACTTCATGGGGGGACCATGTTGAGGGAAACGCTCCTAAACTCTTTAAACCGCCTTCGTCTGGTAGATTTATCAGACAACGTGACAATGTAAATTCTTGATTAACACGTTTGCAACCAAAAACCCGCCTAGCGGGCACTCGTAATGTTTGCTCAGATGCCGGCTGGACCCGCTAGGCGGGCAGTAGTATGAACTTACACGTCTAGAGAATTCTGTCGGTTTCTGGTGAATGTTTCCATTTCTAGTCCAGTTGCGAAAGTGTGAGTTGAAATTTGCAAGTTCGGCGGTTTGAAGGAAGATCTATTCTCGTCGTTTCCGCCATAACTCACAGTTTGCATACAGGTATCTGCCGCAGCCCACGAGGTGATCCTGGCGTTGTCATTCGGATTCTTCTATCCTGTATTGATGATGCAGTTTGGGGTGCTGGGCGTACTTCTAGTTCCCATCACGGCTGCCAGTGGGCGCCGATATCCAAGCGTTATGAACTTGCTTATGTGGCTGTCATTCTTCTTCGGAAACGGTAAGTTTTTAGTGGGTCTCATTGACCATGTAAGTAATAAGACATCCTTCCTGTTACCGAGACTTGAGATTATTGCACACTTAACAATTCGGTGCTGTAACTGTGCAGTTGCCATGGCAACACTTACATCTGCTGTGCTGAGGCTATTTCTTTACGGTGCGCAGAATTAACTATCCGTTGCAGTATTGCAGATCAGAACAATACAAACGATTCGGGTCAGGTTGAGCAAGGTGCCAAACATGTGTTTGTCAACCTTTAAATACTATGGATGCATGGATGCACTTCAAAATGAATATATGATCCAAAAGCATATTGCCTCCTGAACACTACACAATATTCATAAAAAAATTATATAGCTTTATAAAAAAGTTAAATAACAATTAAAAATATGGACTAATTTTACCCATCCTACGACATAGGTAATGGATAGCCTGTGCCTTATGTTACAGAAAAAAAAGCTCTGCTGTCACAAATTTGAATTTGACATTGACGTAAATTGTTTACTACAATAGATGTTAAGTTAACGTCTGTAACCTTACTTACTTTACGAAGTACTTAACGAAGTAAAATAAAGGTTGTGCTTTTGAATGATCCTTGGAACATGGCGGCATGGCGGATCGTGCTCCAGAATTTTTTTTTCATTTTCTGCATCCTGCTGTTTAATGTATAGTTTTGATAGCGTATCATGCAATAAATGGCAAACATGACGGCTACAGTTTATGAAGAATTTTCCTGGAAATGCGAATAACCAATTCTTGGGCATCATTCAGCGGTTCGTGGTCGCGGCCGCCATTATACTTTGTACTGCTCCAGCTATCACTCAGTGCATCGTGAAGGCCTTACACCGTACATCATGCATGTGAAATGTTTTTTTTATTTCTGATTTCTGTACACTGTTTTTGGTACTGAAGACTAGGCAGTATGGCCCATGGTCTTAGCCTGTCCGAATGGACGAATTTAAAAAAAAAAAAAAAAAAAAACACTGTTTTTGGCAAAGGCCCTAGAGGCTGCCATTTCTCTAATAAATAATAAGTAAAATAAAATTAAAGAGATTGTATATTATAGGGACTTATTGTCTATGCCTATGGAGAAACCCGCATGGATCGACGAGGTGTATACTCCTCCTAAGTACCTACACCAAGAATTGTTTCGTGCCAAGTTGTAACAATGACACTTTGAAGAAACCGGACAAATGTTTTTTATCGTCCGTCGTAACCGTGTATATAATACCCCAGGAAAATGACGTTTTTTTCAAACATTAATTTATAACGTTTTTTTTGTTTGCTTAGTTTTCAAATGTTATTCCAAGAATCCACCAAAATTTCCATCGGGAAGTAAATATATAAAAATAAATGACACATCTATTACCTACGTTTTTTGTGTGATTTATTTATAATTTATTGAATCAGGCGTTACTTTGCGGAAGTCCATGATATATTAGGAGAACAATATTTCTTTGCTATTCCGCTAAAAAACGTGCTGGTCTATTAGTGAAGATAAGATGCAACTATTTGCGTAAAAACATGCAAAAAATTACAGCAAACCACCACCAATAATGACAAAAACCTCGACACGTGTTTCGCCTCTCTACGAGGCATCATCAGGAGATGCTGGCAGGAGATGTTGCTTGCGCCACGTCCACTGAGCAAATGACCCGCCCGGAGCCATCCGCCATATTTATATTCTGTCCCCCCATACTACCGTTCATGCGTGAAAGAGATGGAAGAACACGTAACAACGGTGATGACGCAACATTCAATTGTTCGTTGATAATAACGCCTCTATTGCTGTACCTAATTATTTCTAATTGTTCTAGAACACTTAGACGCAATCCTTTTTCGCAAACATGCAAGATGTTGAAAGAATGATTGTCAGATAACGCATGGTTATTCTCCAATAAATGTTTTGCGAAATTAGACTTGTCCGGGTGATTATGCCGATACGACGCAACATGTTCCTTATACCTTGTGCTAAAACTACGGCCTGTTTGTCCCACATAAACTTTATTGCAATTATCACAGGCAAGTTTGTAGACTCCCGACTTTTTGGCACTTTCCACTTTCTCCTTGCCATTGCACAGTTTAAAGCGCAATGTGTTATTCGTTTTGAAAGCCACGTTTATGTCGTTAGACTTTAAAATATTGTAGATCTTATCAGACAACTTGCCAACATAAGTTATGCTTGCTTTGTACTTTTTAGGTGGGTCCGAAGATCGTGCAGCGTACAGAAGATAGTTTTTCATTCTAGCCCGTTTTTTCCTAATAATACCATCCACATGAGACTTGCTGTAACCGTTTGAAATTGCTAAATGGTATATATTATTTAATTCCATTTTATAATGAATATCAGAAAGAGGCACTGTCAATAACCTATGTGCATAACAATGAAAAGCAGCTAACTTATGTTGCCATGGATGAGCGGAAGAAGCCGGGATAACAGTATCTGTATGCGTAGGCTTACGGTAAATTTGGAATTGATGTTTGTTATCCACCTTAGTAATCGTTAAATCCAAGAAATTCAGTGAGTTATTCTGTTCTAATTCCTTCTTAAACTTAATTTTAGGATGCTTGTTGTTGATTTCATTCACAAAAATATCCAGTTGACTCATACTACCCGTCCAACAAATAATCAAATCATCAACATACCGAAAATAATATAATATATTATTATTATCCACAATGTGTTGGTTCTCAAAATGATCCATGAAAATATCTGCCATCAAAGGACTAAGTGGGGAACCCATTGCCAAACCATCACCTTGCAGATAATATTGCCCCCCAAATCTAAAATAATTCTGTCGCATACAGACTGTCGCCAATTCTATTAATTCATCTACCTCCCCTGGGTGCAGCCTCTGTTTTTCAAAAAGTGCCCTGAGAATGTCTAAAGTATTCAAATATGGTACATTTGTAAACAAACTATCCACATCCAGCGACAAAAGAATAGCATTTTGTGGCATGTTGATGTCTTTGATCCTTTCGATTAAATCCAAACTATTCTTTAAACAGTATTTTGGTTCAAAATTAGACTTCTGTCTTATGATACCATTCAACCTCTTAGCCAATTTATAAGTCGGTGCACTCAAATACGAGACAACTGGACGAATCGGGATATTGTCTTTATGAATTTTTGGAAGACCATACAGAATTGGTGCTTGAGGATTCATGGATATGACCGTGTTTTTCTGATGCTCGGTTTCAAAGACAAACATAGAGTTCTTGACAACATTTCTTAGATCTTTCTGGAAACCAGGCGTTGGGTCCTTCCGTAAAACCGAAAAACCATCATTCTGTATAAGATCCATTACTTTCTGGTTATATTGTTCCCTACCCATGATGACTATGCAATTCCCTTTGTCTGCTTTTGACACCACTAAATCGTTGTCATCGACTTTCTGTTGAATAGACCTCAGCAATAACCAGTCAGAGTCAGGCGCACTCCTCCTCAATGGACATGTCTTTTTTAATGCATTCGCTACGGTGAGCTTTGCATCCATATCATTATTGTTAAGAACTATCGCAACCTCTGCGTCCACAGCTACATTTTCCAAAACTTTTTGAGACATCTTAGGCCTTAAGTTATACTTTAATCCCTTATCTAACAGTTTGACCTCATCTTCCAAAAACTCAATGCCGGTTAGGTTTTTTACACGAGGGTGGAAACTGTGCAGAGTCGTTAGGGCATCACGCCTTTCTGTTAAGTTGAAATCCGAACCCGAATTAGTAAGCCTATGTAGTTTATCGATCTGTTTCACATACATTTGGTGCGCAAGCTCAGAGGCAAAATATCTCGCTTTTTGGTCTAAAATATCAAATTCAATGTTGTGCAATTTAAAGGAAAGCTCTGAATACAAAACTTTAAGGTGTAGCTTTAAGTTATCCCTAATTGAAAACCAAGATCGTGATTCTTCATTCAGCCATATTTTCCGAGCCCTATTAATAGCCACCTGAGATGCCCTACTAGAACTATTACAACGTATGTTGATATAATTAGGTACCACATTCAGACGTTTACACTGTTGATTAAACCAAACGTTCTGGACAGCTGCTCGGTGTTGTTTAGTTAGTTTGACATAAAGTCGTGCCTGTTCGGCTATGCTTGCCGTTTTCAAATAATTTATTGAATCAGGCGTTACTTTGCGGAAGTCCATGATATATTAGGAGAACAATATTTCTTTGCTATTCCGCTAAAAAACGTGCTGGTCTATTAGTGAAGATAAGATGCAACTATTTGCGTAAAAACATGCAAAAAATTACAGCAAACCACCACCAATAATGACAAAAACCTCGACACGTGTTTCGCCTCTCTACGAGGCATCATCAGGAGATGCTGGCAGGAGATGTTGCTTGCGCCACGTCCACTGAGCAAATGACCCGCCCGGAGCCATCCGCCATATTTATATTCTGTCCCCCCATACTACCGTTCATGCGTGAAAGAGATGGAAGAACACGTAACAACGGTGATGACGCAACATTCAATTGTTCGTTGATAATAACGCCTCTATTGCTGTACCTAATTATTTCTAATTGTTCTAGAACACTTAGACGCAATCCTTTTTCGCAAACATGCAAGATGTTGAAAGAATGATTGTCAGATAACGCATGGTTATTCTCCAATAAATGTTTTGCGAAATTAGACTTGTCCGGGTGATTATGCCGATACGACGCAACATGTTCCTTATACCTTGTGCTAAAACTACGGCCTGTTTGTCCCACATAAACTTTATTGCAATTATCACAGGCAAGTTTGTAGACTCCCGACTTTTTGGCACTTTCCACTTTCTCCTTGCCATTGCACAGTTTAAAGCGCAATGTGTTATTCGTTTTGAAAGCCACGTTTATGTCGTTAGACTTTAAAATATTGTAGATCTTATCAGACAACTTGCCAACATAAGTTATGCTTGCTTTGTACTTTTTAGGTGGGTCCGAAGATCGTGCAGCGTACAGAAGATAGTTTGTCATTCTAGCCCGTTTTTTCCTAATAATACCATCCACATGAGACTTGCTGTAACCGTTTGAAATTGCTAAATGGTATATATTATTTAATTCCATTTTATAATGAATATCAGAAAGAGGCACTGTCAATAACCTATGTGCATAACAATGAAAAGCAGCTAACTTATGTTGCCATGGATGAGCGGAAGAAGCCGGGATAACAGTATCTGTATGCGTAGGCTTACGGTAAATTTGGAATTGATGTTTGTTATCCACCTTAGTAATCGTTAAATCCAAGAAATTCAGTGAGTTATTCTGTTCTAATTCCTTCTTAAACTTAATTTTAGGATGCTTGTTGTTGATTTCATTCACAAAAATATCCAGTTGACTCATACTACCCGTCCAACAAATAATCAAATCATCAACATACCGAAAATAATATAATATATTATTATTATCCACAATGTGTTGGTTCTCAAAATGATCCATGAAAATATCTGCCATCAAAGGACTAAGTGGGGAACCCATTGCCAAACCATCACCTTGCAGATAATATTGCCCCCCAAATCTAAAATAATTCTGTCGCATACAGACTGTCGCCAATTCTATTAATTCATCTACCTCCCCTGGGTGCAGCCTCTGTTTTTCAAAAAGTGCCCTGAGAATGTCTAAAGTATTCAAATATGGTACATTTGTAAACAAACTATCCACATCCAGCGACAAAAGAATAGCATTTTGTGGCATGTTGATGTCTTTGATCCTTTCGATTAAATCCAAACTATTCTTTAAACAGTATTTTGGTTCAAAATTAGACTTCTGTCTTATGATACCATTCAACCTCTTAGCCAATTTATAAGTCGGTGCACTCAAATACGAGACAACTGGACGAATCGGGATATTGTCTTTATGAATTTTTGGAAGACCATACAGAATTGGTGCTTGAGGATTCATGGATATGACCGTGTTTTTCTGATGCTCGGTTTCAAAGACAAACATAGAGTTCTTGACAACATTTCTTAGATCTTTCTGGAAACCAGGCGTTGGGTCCTTCCGTAAAACCGAAAAACCATCATTCTGTATAAGATCCATTACTTTCTGGTTATATTGTTCCCTACCCATGATGACTATGCAATTCCCTTTGTCTGCTTTTGACACCACTAAATCGTTGTCATCGACTTTCTGTTGAATAGACCTCAGCAATAACCAGTCAGAGTCAGGCGCACTCCTCCTCAATGGACATGTCTTTTTTAATGCATTCGCTACGGTGAGCTTTGCATCCATATCATTATTGTTAAGAACTATCGCAACCTCTGCGTCCACAGCTACATTTTCCAAAACTTTTTGAGACATCTTAGGCCTTAAGTTATACTTTAATCCCTTATCTAACAGTTTGACCTCATCTTCCAAAAACTCAATGCCGGTTAGGTTTTTTACACGAGGGTGGAAACTGTGCAGAGTCGTTAGGGCATCACGCCTTTCTGTTAAGTTGAAATCCGAACCCGACCTAGTAAGCCTATGTAGTTTATCGATCTGTTTCACATACATTTGGTGCGCAAGCTCAGAGGCAAAATATCTCGCTTTTTGGTCTAAAATATCAAATTCAATGTTGTGCAATTTAAAGGAAAGCTCTGAATACAAAACTTTAAGGTGTAGCTTTAAGTTATCCCTAATTGAAAACCAAGATCGTGATTCTTCATTCAGCCATATTTTCCGAGCCCTATTAATAGCCACCTGAGATGCCCTACTAGAACTATTACAACGTATGTTGATATAATTAGGTACCACATTCAGACGTTTACACTGTTGATTAAACCAAACGTTCTGGACAGCTGCTCGGTGTTGTTTAGTTAGTTTGACATAAAGTCGTGCCTGTTCGGCTATGCTTGCCGTTTTCAAATAATTTATTGAATCAGGCGTTACTTTGCGGAAGTCCATGATATATTAGGAGAACAATATTTCTTTGCTATTCCGCTAAAAAACGTGCTGGTCTATTAGTGAAGATAAGATGCAACTATTTGCGTAAAAACATGCAAAAAATTACAGCAAACCACCACCAATAATGACAAAAACCTCGACACGTGTTTCGCCTCTCTACGAGGCATCATCAGGAGATGCTGGCAGGAGATGTTGCTTGCGCCACGTCCACTGAGCAAATGACCCGCCCGGAGCCATCCGCCATATTTATATTCTGTCCCCCCATACTACCGTTCATGCGTGAAAGAGATGGAAGAACACGTAACAACGGTGATGACGCAACATTCAATTGTTCGTTGATAATAACGCCTCTATTGCTGTACCTAATTATTTCTAATTGTTCTAGAACACTTAGACGCAATCCTTTTTCGCAAACATGCAAGATGTTGAAAGAATGATTGTCAGATAACGCATGGTTATTCTCCAATAAATGTTTTGCGAAATTAGACTTGTCCGGGTGATTATGCCGATACGACGCAACATGTTCCTTATACCTTGTGCTAAAACTACGGCCTGTTTGTCCCACATAAACTTTATTGCAATTATCACAGGCAAGTTTGTAGACTCCCGACTTTTTGGCACTTTCCACTTTCTCCTTGCCATTGCACAGTTTAAAGCGCAATGTGTTATTCGTTTTGAAAGCCACGTTTATGTCGTTAGACTTTAAAATATTGTAGATCTTATCAGACAACTTGCCAACATAAGTTATGCTTGCTTTGTACTTTTTAGGTGGGTCCGAAGATCGTGCAGCGTACAGAAGATAGTTTGTCATTCTAGCCCGTTTTTTCCTAATAATACCATCCACATGAGACTTGCTGTAACCGTTTGAAATTGCTAAATGGTATATATTATTTAATTCCATTTTATAATGAATATCAGAAAGAGGCACTGTCAATAACCTATGTGCATAACAATGAAAAGCAGCTAACTTATGTTGCCATGGATGAGCGGAAGAAGCCGGGATAACAGTATCTGTATGCGTAGGCTTACGGTAAATTTGGAATTGATGTTTGTTATCCACCTTAGTAATCGTTAAATCCAAGAAATTCAGTGAGTTATTCTGTTGCATCTTATCTTCACTAATAGACCAGCACGTTTTTTAGCGGAATAGCAAAGAAATATTGTTCTCCTGATTTATTTATTATTCTTGACGAGCTCCTGTAAATTAATCAAAACAAAAATTAAAATATTGTAGAAAAATGTGGTTACGTGTGATGGTAACGCACCCTTTTCTATAGAGCACAGACCAATTGGGTTGAGATTTCCAATAGTTCAGCACTCTTATAAGATGAAGGTGGATTCAGGCCTGGCTAACAGAACAACAAACAACGATTCCAGTAAGATTTATTTATTTACACAAAAGTTCGTTCACTAAGTAATGTTCACAGGATTCAGTTAGTTTTACATAAGTTCGTTCACTTAACAATGTTCATAAGGTTCAGTTAGTTATACGATAGTTCGTTCACTTAATAATGTTCACAACGTTACGTTTATACGATTACGGATTGTCTGTTAGAAACTTGGCGTCAGTGGTGTTGTTAGGTTATGGCTGGAGATAAATAAAATACGACGATAGATACGGATAATGAGTAGTTTATATTGACCACAATACAACAAGCCCAATCCTTATGATTGTGTTTATAATTAACGATTACGGAATAGAAACAGGAAAAAACGATGTTGCTCGGATGAGCGCCGGTATCAAAGAGAAAGAGAGTGACACATGTCAATAGACAATTAAAAAGGTTAATTACAGATCAACATGTGTTTAAGTAGATATGTAACGTTTGTGAAGACATGAATACTACTTGCTATCTTATTATCAACACTTCCCCTTAAGATAACAAGTGGTAGAAATAATAAAACTTTACATGCTCTATATCTCTACATATGCTATGCCTCTACATGCTTTATCAGTCTAAAGAAATAAAACAGTCTCTACATGCTCAATACATTAAACATTCAAACAAACAACTTATTTTAGACATAATTTATCAATAAAATGTTTGTGTTTTTCAGCACTTAGAGAGAGTTGGTGAGTACATCAGCAATCATCTATTCAGTTGGCATGTACTTAACAGTTAAAAAGCCTTTCTGTACCAAATCTTTGACGAAATGATAACGTAAATCTATATGTTTTGTGCGCTTATGGCAAAATTCTTTTGACTCTACAATTTTATGCGCACTTTGGTTATCATTATATAGAGTGATGACAAAGTCAGTATTTATAATCTCTGACAGAAAGCTTTTTATAAAACAAAGATCTTTACAAACATCTCCTATCGAAAGATACTCGGCTTCGGCCGTGCTAACGGCTATGCATCGCTGTTTACGCGATTCCCAATTTATAATGTTATTACCAAGCTTAACCACGAAACCTGTGTATGACTTACGATCGACAATATCGTTAGCCCAATCCGCGTCCGAGTATGCAGTTAAATCTAAATTACCAGACTTATAAAAATAAAGACAATAATTTAGTGTTCCCGCCAAATATCTCAGGACACGCTTAGCTGCTTGCCAATGTGACTTGTCATAAGCATGGTTAAATTGGCTAAGCTGGCTACATGCGTAAGAAATATCAGGCCGACTACATACACTTAAGTAACAGAGACTGCCTAAAAGCTCTCTATACCTATAAGTATTGTCATCTAGACACACATCAGCCTTATGTAACTTACAATTAGTAGCCATAGGCGTAGAAGCCGGTTTACAATTTTGCATCCCAAACTTAATTAACAATCTTTTAATGTATTCCGACTGATCAAGCTTAATACAATGCTCAGTTCTGTTTCTACTGATATTTAAGCCTAAACAGCTGGTAAGTGTACCGAGATCATTAACATTAAAATGGCTTTGAAGCAAAGATAAAAGTTCTTTATTATCATTATTACTGAAAATATAGAAATCATCAACGTAAAGTGCTAAAATAGTCATTTCTTTACCATTTATTTTAGTGTAAACACATGGTTCACAGTCACTTTGCTTAAAACCATTTTTACACAACAAATCATGTACTTTTAAGTTCCATATTCTACTGGCCTGCTTAAGGCCATAAATTCCTTTTAATAAGAGAAACTTTGCTTTGACTATTATCACAAAAACCTGGAGGCTGCTCCATATAAATAGTCTCTGTCAGCTCTCCATGTAAAAATGCAGTAGCAATATCAATGTGATACATATTTAAATCTAGCTCTGCTGCCAACGAGAATAAAATTCTTAAAGTACAGTGTCTGACAACTGGTGAAAAAGTATCATTATAGTCAACTCCTAAGACTTGTGTGAAGCCTCTGGCAACCAATCTAGCTTTATACTTATCGAATTTACCAGATGCATCAAACTTTCGTTTGAACACCCATTTGCATTTTACTACATTTTCATCCTTAGGACGGTCGACCAACTTCCATACTTTGTTGGCTAGAAGTGAATTATATTCACTTTTCATAGCTTTCTGCCAATGCAAACAATCAGAGCCAGAGGTGGCTTCCTCATATGTTAAAGGATCCGCATGCAACCCAGCGCCATCTTGTGTCAGTAGAGAATAATCAAGATCATAATCTTCATACCTATTTGGCAACTTATTACGAGTGCTACGAGCAGGACGGCGTGAAGTCAGCGGCGACTCGGAAGCAGCAACTTCCCCTGAACGTGTCACCCCCCACGACGGTGACGTCACACGCTCTGGCGTCGTTTGGACGACAGATGGCGGTAGTGGCGACTCGACGACGGGTGACGACACGGAGTCGTCGTGTTCACTGCCAGTGCAGTAGTGCTCATCTCCTGAAAACAATGGCGATGGAATTACATTGTGTTCGGATGATAAACTTGTATTTTCTTGCCTCTGAAAACTTTGACTAGAATCAGTATCATTACAATTAATTTGACTAGAGTTAACTTCATTACTGGAAGTTGAATTCATATCATTATCTAAAAATTCGAAATAAATAAAATCATCATTCAAATTATTGTTAAAATTTAAATTCATGTCTTTGTTATAAAATTTGTTCTCAATGAATGCGACATTACGAGCAATAATTACCCTGCTAGGATTTGAGGGGTCTGCAAGCCTATATCCTTTTGAGGTTTCACTGTAGCCTACAAAGATATACATTTTACTTCTGGCATCCAATTTGGACCTTTTTACTTTAGGCAATAGGGCATATGCAATACATCCAAAAGTATGTAAGTGACGAAGGTCTGGTTTTGACCCCATCAATTTCTCTATTGGTGTATGGCCTGACAAGGCTGATGTAGGTGATCTATTCTTTAGGTAGACCGCTGTCATCAAAGCCTCAGCCCAATAACGCTTATCTAAACCAGATTGCAGTAACATGCATCTCACTTTGTCCATAATTGTACGATTGCATCGTTCCGATGCACCGTTCTGACTTGAAGAATATGGAACAGTAGTCTGATGAACAATCCCATGTTTACTAAGATAATTTGAAAATTCATGGCTGCAGTACTCCCCCCCACAATCACTGCGAAGGACTTTTATTGGCAAACCCAACTGTTTTTCAATATGAGTTTTAAAATTAATAAAAGTTTTAATTACCTCATTTTTCCTCTTGAGTGGATAGGCATAGGTCATCCTTGAATAGTCGTCGGTGTATGTCACGACGAAACGACATCCTCCCCAACTTTCAACAGGCAGGGGTCCAAGCACATCAGAGTGTATTAGCTCCAACGCTTGACTGGCACGGTGTGTACTGGCCGAAGGAAATGGTTTAGCAGCCATTTTTCCCTCAAGGCAAGTTGCACAGTTCTTGAGGTCATCCACCTCTGAATCCTGAAAACAAACACCGCATGCCATACCATTTTTTAAAGCTATCATGCCGGACGTACCTAGATGGCCCAACTTCCTATGCCAGATCGACGCTGGCATCTCAGCCGGTTTAGCACTCCGTGCATCTTGCATGGGCAAGATACCAGAGGAATGCACCACATTTTTTGTTTGGGGAAACCTATATAAACCATTTTTGCAAGAGATTTTAAAAATTGGTTTGCCAGAAAATTTACATTTGTCTGTGAATTGACACTCGTTTTTAGTAAATACAACTTGGAAGCCCTGAGCAGCCAAACAACTTACCGATAAAAGGTTGGCAGAGAGATCTGGAACATACAACACATTCTCTAATCTTAGAATATAATTGTTTATATTAAGTTTGACAGCTCCGGTGCCAACACATTTCAGCTTTGCGTTGTTAGCTATAACGACATCACTTGTAACAGAAGTTAAAGAGTCAAAAACATCCTTCTGACATGACATGTGCTGGCTGCAGCCACTATCTAAAATCCAATCACTGCTTGTGGCCAGGAAAGCAGAGGCCAACATTCCCTGTGATGATCCTCTGTCGATTGACGTTTTAATTTAAAGCAGCGACTCTTGACGTGTCCATTTTTGCCACAGTATGAACACTGTTTAGTGGTAGCCGCGGCAGCAATAGCAGCAGGTTTTGACAAATATGCACTCTTGCTGATTGTGTTCGCCTTGCGCGACTCTTCTTGCAGCAAGCGTGTTCGCACTACCTCGCTTGTCAAAGTAGTTGTCATGCAGACAGTCTCCAAGTTGCTCACTAAAGTTTCATATTCCTGTGGGAGCCCCGACAACAGGATTTCAGCGACCTCACAGTCATCCACCATTTTGCCTATGTCCGCCAGCTGTTGCACAAGCATCATAGTGTTTTCAATGTACTCTGACATTGAGTTGAACGAACTTAGTTCAACGCGGTGCAACTTCCGCAGCAGCATAACCTTCCTTGCTAACCCAGAGTCTTCAAAAACTTTTGTTAAGTTATTCCACGCGTCCTTGCTTGTGTTAGCGTTTAAAACATATTGATGACAACAGGAACTCACTGCCAGGCAGATCCGGGCCAAAGCGCGCTCATCACGCGCGGGCTCCGTGTCCTCTCCTAAGACACATTTCCACAGTCCGTCTATTATCAATAAGTTCTTCATGTTGAACTTCCACGAAGTAAAGTTGTGGTGTCCACTTAAACGCTCGACGTGATAACCTCCAATTGATTGTGTAGACGGGGCGGCACACGGTTGAGGCAATGGCGTCGGTCCCATTTGATCTGTTCGTCCGTTATCTTTATCACCTTCTCCAGCCATATTTCTGAATGCTTTCTTTAGCTTATTTAAACTTGCGTATCTGGGCCCATAACCTGTTAGAAACTTGGCGTCAGTGGTGTTGTTAGGTTATGGCTGGAGATAAATAAAATACGACGATAGATACGGATAATGAGTAGTTTATATTGACCACAATACAACAAGCCCAATCCTTATGATTGTGTTTATAATTAACGATTACGGAATAGAAACAGGAAAAAACGATGTTGCTCGGATGAGCGCCGGTATCAAAGAGAAAGAGAGTGACACATGTCAATAGACAATTAAAAAGGTTAATTACAGATCAACATGTGTTTAAGTAGATATGTAACGTTTGTGAAGACATGAATACTACTTGCTATTTTATTATCAACATTGTCAAGCTTCTGGGTAAATGGGACGAGTTACGCTCCGCGCTAGGCTTCCACCGTACTTATTCCGGATTGCACCGTTTGTGATCGGAATTGCGACCATACAGGGTTTATGCAATGTGTGATCGGGACGGGGCTTGGTCCGTACTAAGTAAGGAGGCGGCTTTCACCCTTCACTATGTAAAGACAGTGTGCGGTTGGGATTGCGACCATAGAGGGTTTACGCAATGTGTGACCAGGACTGCTTTGTATAGAGCAAGGTGTTAGCTTGGAGGTGACTGGGATGTCAACTGAATCGGGATTGCGACCGTAAAGGGTTTATGCAATGTGTGAACAGGACTGCCCTTGGATGTCAACTGACTTGACCCGTGACCCGTCTGGCCTTTTATACTACTTGTCGGCGTGGGTGCCTACGTGACATCGAGGCGACGCTATCCATAGCGTGGCGTCGCCTAATTGTCAAGTGCTTTGTTTTGGCGCGCAGAACCATTGCGCGCGAAGTCCATTCATGTTGAAAAAACAGCGTCTGGCCGGGCCCCAGCGAGCGGCGGATGACGCTCGCTACCTGCTTTGTGCCTCTGCTGCCCCTTTTGCATGAATATAAAATATTTTTGCTACAATCTCCCCCTCTGGCTCCGACGACGTCCCGGCGAGGAGACAGGATTAGGTAGCACATCCACTGTCTGCGGTGCCTGACTATTTGCTTGCTTCTTGGGCCGTCCGCTTTTCCTTATTGGTTGAAGCGGCTCAGGTGGCGATATGCCATCGCCATAATATGGTGTCAGAGCTGAGGTATGATAGACTCCCACCTTTTCTAAGGAATCGTTATTACGCTTCACCTCGTACGACGCTTGTCCGTGACGCTGTAATATGATGTAGGGTCCATCTCGTCGTGGTGCCAACTTCGCACTTACGCCACGACTCGAACTGCTTTGAGTGTGGCTAGTTACCATTACCAGGTCACCAGGCTGAAATATTGGACCTTTCTGACGTTTCTTATCTGCCGTTTCTTTTCTTCTTTCTTCGCTTTTTTCCCGAGCTTTTGAAAGTGAATCAGATATCGGCGTTAATTTCGGCACGGAGCTGAATCTCTTCACGACTGGTGATTGCAGGCATCCGCTTACATTTTCTGACTCCCCCTGGATGAAATCAGATTCCAAGACATTGTTCTTGCATGTAGTATTATTCTCTTCCTGAGCATAACTGAACTTCTTAACGTCCAGTGTTGCTATCTCAATGTCTTCACACGTGTGCTGGTTTCCTGGCTGTGGATATTCCTTGCAGCAGTCTGGGCACTT
Organism: Epinotia demarniana; assembly: GCA_945867215.1. Lineage (NCBI taxonomy): Eukaryota > Metazoa > Arthropoda > Insecta > Lepidoptera > Tortricidae > Epinotia > Epinotia demarniana. The sequence continues at coordinate 17,165,537 of OX244266.1, read as the reverse complement.
GCTGCGGACGACGCCGGGTTTGCCACACCCATAGCAGGCGATTTCTGGTAACGGAGTCTTCGCGCTCACGTCTCCCCCTGCAGTTGAGCGTAGTTGCTGCCGGAGCTTCTTGAGGCGGCATTCTTCTTCGCCGTGTCCACTCTTCTTGCAGCATTCGCAGCGTAGTCTCTGGAATGTTTCTCTGAGTCCCACCTTCGGTACTCTTTGGGAATTCTCTACCCAGCAAGGTTCCTTCTCCAAGAGGATTTCTTCAGCACTTCGTGCGAGTCTGAGTAAGTCGTCGAATGAGTTAATCGCGCTTCTCGGCACCCGTTCTCGTATCCGTAAATGCAGTCGGCCATACACCATGTGGAATTGCTGGCTTTCTGTCGGGGCTGGTGCCGGTAGTTGGGCTATCAGTGCCCTCTTCCTTGCGACGAACTTTTCAGAAGGGGTAGAGGCATCCTGCTTCTTTCCAATTATCTCCTGGTATAGGATATGCGCAGGTGTTTTTGGAGCGAACGCGTGTCTTATCCGCTCCCGGAACTTAGTCCAAGTTTCTACCTCGGACTTTGCCCCTTCCCACCAGATTGCTGCACCCCCTTTTAGCAGCAAGGTGAGGCCTTCTAGCGCGTTCTCGTCCTCGATGTCTTCCAGTTTCTAGAACACATTCACCGCTGATATAAACGTTTCCACTGTTTCGCTGCCGCCGTTTCCGTCGTACGTCGCGTTGCACTGTGCGAATGATCCCTTCTTACTCGCCGGGGCTAAGGCTGCGATTATCCTCTGCAGCTGCTCCTCGTTCATGTTGATGGACATCTTCGTTACTTTGTGCTGCGCTCGTGTTCTAGGTTCGTTAGCCAGGGCCACTTAGTTGGGCGCCAGTTGTAGAAAAATGTGGTTACGTGTGATGGTAACGCACCCTTTTCTATAGAGCACAGACCAATTGGGTTGAGATTTCCATTAGTTCGGCACTCTTATAAGATGAAGGTGGATTCAGGCCTGGCTAACAGAACAACAAACAACGATTCCAGTAAGATTTATTTATTTACACAAAAGTTCGTTCACTAAGTAATGTTCACAGGATTCAGTTAGTTTTACATAAGTTCGTTCACTTAACAATGTTCATAAGGTTCACTTAGTTATACGATAGTTCGTTCACTTAATAATGTTCACAAGGCTCACAGTTACGTTTATACGATTACGGATTGTCAAGCTTCTGGGTAAATGGGACGAGTTACGCTCCGCGCTAGGCTTCCACCGTACTTATTCCGGATTGCACCGTTTGTGATCGGAATTGCGACCATACAGGGTTTATGCAATGTGTGATCGGGACGGGGCTTGGTCCGTACTAAGTAAGGAGGCGGCTTTCACCCTTCACTATGTAAAGACAGTGTGCGGTTGGGATTGCGACCATAGAGGGTTTTCGCAATGTGTGACCAGGACTGCTTTGTATAGAGCAAGGTGTTAGCTTGGAGGTGACTGGGATGTCAACTGAATCGGGATTGCGACCGTAAAGGGTTTATGCAATGTGTGACCAGGACTGCCCTTGGATGTCAACTGACTTGACCCGTGACCCGTCTGGCCTTTTATACTACTTGTCGGCGTGGGTGCCTACGTGACATCGAGGCGACGCTATCCATAGCGTGGCGTCGCCTAATTGTCAAGTGCTTTGTTTTGGCGCGCAGAACCATTGCGCGCGAAGTCCATTCATGTTGAAAAAACAGCGTCTGGCCGGGCCCCAGCGAGCGGCGGATGACGCTCGCTACCTGCTTTGTGCCTCTCTGCCCCTTTTGCATGAATATAAAATATTTGTGCTATATTTTATCTCTTATAAATCTCTTATATTATCTCTTAATATTTTTCCTCTTTTTCAGGAATAGGTTAAATATCGATTTTTTTGATGACTAATATTTTGGTGGATTTTGAGTCATGAAAATAAAGTGCTTGGGCTATAATAAAATAAATAAAATAAAAAATAAATAAAGTTTTATTTTCAGGCACCAAGTACAGTTAATAGTACACCCATATCAGACTAATTAGAAATGCTTAAAACTAAAGTAAAATTAAAACAAGTAAAACAAATACTATTTTTTGTTTCCGTTTAGATGTACAGAAAGCCAGTGTCTGAACATGTTACAACTAATGTTGCGGCACACCGACATAAGGATGGTGTTATGCGAGCGGCGCATCCCCTCCCAGAAGGAAGCGATGCGCGCGCGTAACCACTGCAAAGAAGTCAGGGATTCTGGCTTCCGCGAACATGGTGGAGGCACTGCAGGAACGCGGTAGCCCCATCAGTGTCCGGAATATATTATTATACTGCACACGGATGGCGCTGAACGATTTCCTGCTGTACCTGACCCACAGTTGACAGGTGTAGAAGGAGAGACAATATGCATTAAATAATGTACATGCAGTATCGGTATCCTTTATCAGCTTATCACAGCCAAATTCGTCGATGAAATCGTTTCTTTTTAACAAATAGTACAATTTAAACAAACAACTCGCCACAGACCAACTGCAGTGACAATGGCAAAGTCAGATGTCATTGTCAATGTCAGATCACTTTTTTTTCGATCGTGGTAAGACTAAGGTAAAGGCTGTTCCTGCGTAGAATTGGAGTTACGCCCTTTTAGTATAAGTAAATATTGAAAAATTAATAACAAATTAAATACGAACTCTAGGGAAATAAATAAACTATCAGCGTATTTGTCTTTTTAAACCAAATACACAGAACCTATAAAATTTAGGGCTCAAAAATATGAAATGTTGCCAATTGTGGATGTTATGTTCCCATTGCTTTATTAGACTGTAACAGAAAAACAAATAAGAGCATACTTAGTACCTATTCAGAGCTATGACGCGTAGTTGCAATGTGCAAGAGACAACGGATCGGTCGCGGTATTTGAGCTTCCGAAGTGCTGTGGAACCGCTCCGTGCAACCTGAACTGAGCCAACTTGGACTGGGGGGAAATTGGAGGGGGGGTGAAAAAAACATGTGGTATAACACTGTAACTTATTTATTATAACCATAATATGGTATAATTCTCATGTTACATAACAATGTACAATACATTTTTCTATTTCTAACAATCAAGTACCTAGTATAATCACTATATTACAACCGCTTGGTAACATTACGCTTTGCAAATTGTACTTATATAGTATCAGTATTAGGTAGTAAAAAAGTGTTCGGTTCTGGTTCTGGCGCTTCGCCGGCCGCTGCCATAACGCTTCGGGAGCTCAAATATCCATCCGGCTGCCTCTCGGACACTGAAAATACGTGTCATTAACTATAAGGCTCGAAAGTCACGTGGCTTAGTTCGACCGATTTGTAGCATTTCTTATAAGTAGGTAGGTATACATATTATGTTAAGAAGTTATGTGAATCAATTTGTCGCGAAATTTAATAACTACAGTCAAAATCTCTGCCGACGATGATAATTGCTAATAACATTTTTGCCATTGAATCTGTATTAACAAAAGTAGGCTTTAAACCACCCTTGACATCCGACTGAAATTGCCGCGAATTTCATAAGAAATTGAAATTACGCGCTAAGAGCGTTTATTACGGCTATATTTCATTAGAACAATAGGTTGTAATAAACGGGAATGTATTAAAATTCCCTTTGCGTGCTCACTTTGTCCCCAAGTCGCTGCGATGACCATTTCCTGGAAAGGTGATAGATTACACGATTAGGCTGGACCTGCCTTATTTCAATTGTCATTTCATATTTGACCTAAACATTTGTGTGGTATCGACCTAACTACAAACTTCAACTGTTTACTGTACATACCTACACTAACACCTCATAACTCATAACATAACTATGTACCTACTTCTCCAAATCAATTCAGACAGTAGCTAGAAGCCAGTAAGCGAAATAATAAAGAATAGATGGATAAAACAAATAACTCGCGCCCTAAACATCAACAAACAATAACTTTGTTGGACTATAATATTTTGCGACTGTTATCATAACATTTGTACCTATCAGAATTGTTTATGGTCGCCAATCAACCGAAGTTAGCAAAGCAAACAAATCCTGCAACGCTAGCAGCCAGGGGCCAGACTGAATCGTTAGTTGGAGTGATACACCGAGCCGTTGCTACAATAATGGATGTAAAATATTGCTGGCCGCCTGATCGGTTCAGAGGAATCCTCTGTTTATTAAATTGGAAACATGCGTCGATAACGCATTCCTACCAGCCAAAATGTACCACTACCTATAAATCTATCAATATAACCTCCCTACAATTGCTAAAAGTGGCATTGATTTTCATGTGCTCAGCTTAACCCTTTTCGAAATACTTACAAGTGTGAGATTATGTGTACCTAATATTAATTATGTAACTGCCAAGCTTTCTCTAAAGGCACCTGTTATTTGTTATCTCCCTACTTCATGGGCAATATATGAACCAACGAGTAGGTACCTAGCTGACAGGTAATTTCATAAAGTTGATTAATGGTGTACCAACGAGACAGGAGAAAACGTCACGCGACCGTGTGTCAGTCGAATATTACACGCACCGTATCGTACCTATGTCTTGCGTCTTGCCACTTTCCACTTTGCCAAACTTTACGGCTTTTCAGATACTATACTATGCACCACTTTTGATGGCAAATATTATTACTGGGCCGGAACTCCAGTCATCGTAATAAACAGAAGGAGACATCTCTAGGATATCGCTCTTGTTTCATATATTCTTGACATTTTGACTCAGACACGCATATTAAAGTGCAATTATTTATCTAACTACCCATGCCATATATATATATATTTTTGACTTATAAGTAGCGCTGCATATTTTTATCCACTGCCCAGCCTAATTGTCATGATCGTATGTAAAGAATTTATCATAAAGAATATAAAATTAGGACTTGTCAATGCCGTAAAATCTATGACGTGGAATACTTTTCTCGTTGTATCTTTATTTTTGTATCTTGTTGGGATTTATTATTATCTTCACACTTTTATCAACTATTTCGATGTGTTGACAGGTATTCTCTGGAGCCTGTACCCGATGGAATACTTCGCTCGCAAAAACTGTCCGCCCTCCGAACACGACAGTTTCTTCGTGCCCAAGTCATGGACGTGCCCTGAAATTGTTCTCAAGCCTAATTGGACGTTTCAAAATCCATTCTGAACCATTCACAAACCGCAGTAGCTGAGCTTATGACGATACCGGGCTGACTGCTTATGGTTAAAAGAGAATTTTATTGAAATTGGTCCATAAGAGATTAGAAAATTCGTTTAAAGGAAACTTGTATTGTGTAGGTATTTGTAGTAGAATGACGAGAATATTATTGTTATGATTAGGTAATTTATATTTTCAATAAAACTTTATTATTTTTATTTATCTTTACGTCTATATACTTGGGAGCATTCACAGCGCCGTCTATACACTGCAGCCGACCCACACCTTGACACCCCCAGATCATGAGTGAGGCAGGAAACTTGACTTTTCTCTTTATGCAGTCTTTATGAAAGTCTTCGCCCTTATTGCGAACAACTTTTTTCCGTTCGTCTCCAACATCCATTTCAAACTTCGATTCAATGCTCCGTATTACGGATCGGCACTGATGAATAGTTCAGTTTCGACGAGCTAAAGCAAATATTCGCCTCATAGGTGAATTGCAAAAAAATTGTTCGTTCCAAAATTGGAAATGTCCTCCTACTTCAAAATACTATAAAAAAATAAGTATTGAAGTAACATGTATTCCAGATGTTAATTCACGTAGTCTTGTTCTTAGTTTAATAGTATTTGTACATAACTGATAAAAATATGAAAAAACTGCATTAATGAAAAAAAAATGTTTGCTCCCATACAAATTTTATCTGTCTTTTGTGTAACACACAGTAATCAAAAAATCATAACTTTGATTTAAACAGCTCTGGCTACGAAATGTGCTTGTGGTCTGCTCAACACCATGTAAAACGGCAAGGACATGGTTTTTTCAGGTCTCTAGAACAAATATTTTGGGGAATGATTTCGTTCCTTTGTGTTACGTCAGCTGTGTAGGTAACGCTACATGTTGCGCTTTATTGCAGATAAGACTGCAACCGTAACATTTTCATGTCGGGCAACAATTAAGCTACAACCAACAGCGGCGCTACCACGAACTTCGAAAGTCGAAGTTCGGGTATTTCCATCTCTATCGCACTCCCTTACTCGAGTGACAGGGATGCATGTATTACGAACTTCGACATTCGAAGTTCGTGGTAGCGCCGCAGAAGCGCATGTGTCGATAGTCATTTTTGTTTTTATTTTGTGGCACAAAAATTTAAAAAGGATTTTTAAAACCAATATTGTGTTATGTCTTAAATAGGTAATTTCTTTGCTGTTTACTGCTGTTTTTACATAGTTGGGTGGTGAAATGAATACCTAGGTAATCTGCTGGGCATATTGGAATTTTAAAATACCTTTCGGTTTTTATTTATTTGCTTCCCAACGCCAATTTTGCTTCGTTTGTGTGACGTTTTTGTGTCACTTGTGTGACGTTTTGGTCTTGTTACATAAAAAGAAATCCCAAACAAATTACCAAATTTGTGTAACATTTTTGTGAATATTCCTTTGTGTTACTTACGTACATTTTTTTTGCAATCTACCCTCTTCTGTTTCTGAAGTTCAGTAGATAAAGGTTTTTCTTTCGCCGTTAGAATCCGTAGGTATCCCATTCTTTTCATGACTCGTTTTAGTCTAAGCTCCCGTTGCACGAAACCCTACCTCACAAGGTGGCAAGATCAGAAATGCAATACAGTGATAGATACTACTTAGGAACACTGGATTTTAGTTGGTCGCCATAGCATAACCTGGAAGTTTTTTTTTTCGGTTTTACTATTACATCATATGGTGGCAGATCGAAACGTTTAGGTACTCATCGAAAGAGACACATTTGGAGATAACAACCCGCATTGGTTGCCAGCCCAAACGCTGGCAGGTTTCAAGATCAGCCTAGGTATTGACCCCATTGATTGGGGCTCATAAAACATGGCTGATGTGGTGTTTTTTTCCAGTTGTATGCCTTTTTAGCGTGAATAGGAAAGCGCGGGGTTTTTCGGGCGGTATCTACCTACGCTGACGTCTGTCTCTACCAGTTATCCAATGGTCATCACCAGGGCCCGTATTTATCATGCCGATGACATCAATTTGACGTCACGCTCCATATAGGGTGATCCCAAATAGTTTTATTGTAAATTATTAATCATTAGTCGCCAATCATTTTAATCCATGTACAAATGATTTCAAAAGTATTATATTTACACGAGGAATAAATAATACTTACTTGATACGTGAAACGTAAACAAAACTATTTGATTTGTTTTTATACATACATTTTATGAAATAGTATTGTTAACACATTTCCATAATTGAAATGTGTTAACAATACTAACTATAGAAAAATATAAACGTAGAAAACAGAATTCCTCTGTAACGTAAAGCACGCTATCCTTCTTGCATTAATTCCCATGCAAAGAAAATCTAAGTCATCTTTGCGTTCATATACGTAATGCAATATTCATAAAAACCCTTTTGTTTTGTACTGAATCGTATTTTGGTTTGTTGTGTCACACATTTGGTTAATTTTTCCAACTTTAGAATTGATGGACACATTTTCCTAAATTTTCTGAATGATTTCTAAATGATTGACGACATGCTTTCTAAGTGATTGACGACTAATGATTAACAATTTACAATAAAATTATTTGGGATCACCCTATATGGAGCGTGACGTCAAATTGATGTCATCGGCATGAAAATTACGGGCCCTGGTCATCACCATTCAAAAGGAAATAATACGCTATTAGTTGTCTGTGTCACTTAGAGGAAAACCACACGGGATCGGGGACAAGCGTAGCACGCAGCTGTTCTTGACAGTGAAAGTGTGAGTGTGTGTCAGGAGGAGTCCCATGGAACGCATTACCTACGTGTACCTATTGGAAATAATATTTTTTCCAAGGTTTTATTTCATGATTTTGTTAACGTATAATAAAGAGTGATACGCGGGGTGGTCATGCTGAAACTATAAGTAGGTATGTAGGTACAAACGCCAACACAATTATATAGAACCTTATTACATGGCACATCCGTGCACACTAAGTGCACGGATGGTCAGTTAGCTGTGTCTGTGTTGTCGATAGTAGGTACTATAAACTCGCGAGCAAAAGTTTCATGTGCATCCAATATCTGTATAAATTGAAATTCCTTCCTTCGGAAGCGATGACATACGAGATCGTCACCGTGCTGTTGCTCTCCAGCAGCGCTTCCGTGCGTACGAGGAGTGGCTGTCAGCGAGTGGATAGTAAGAAGGAGACTTAAAAATGCCAACCTGAATACAAAACGACCTGCCACTGGGCCCAGGTAGCTGCCACGGCACCGTACCCCTCGACGGCTGTTTGCTGAAAATCACGTGACTTGGACCAGAGATTGCGTGGGCCCCAGGGAGCCTTGGAGGCGAAAGTTCCGCACAAATTTTTACATCAGCATCCGCATCCGCCAAAATCGATGCGGAGTTTTCGCGGATATGGATGTAGTGCAATTCACGACAATTAAGGAGCCCACGCGGCGATTACCACGCGCGGTTTAGATATTTTCACCATTAGTAAAAAAACACTTCTTTTCATTATTTGTACTAAACGGGACTTGATCGCGTATTAACTTATTTATTTAAGTACCTCACTGAGGTCTCCCGACGTTTCGGATGTGTTGCAACATCCATGGTCACGGGACAACTGGCTTGATACTTGTCTGTGTGTGTCGGTTTTCTGTAAACAATGCACAATTGGTTCAAAAAGACCAAATGCGGGTAGTTCGGAAAACCCGCGCAGCAAGAAGATGTTGATACACGCACAAGCCAGTTGTCTCGTGACCATGGATGTTGCAACACATCCGAAACGTCGGGAGACCTCAGTGAGGTAAATAAATAAATAAGTTATTACGCGATCAAGTCCCGTTTAGTATAAATAATGTGTGAGAATCGTGAAAGTTTAAATCAATATACTTCTTTTCATTTATGTGACCAAGAGCAAACGCGATTTTCATTTGTTCGCTACAATTGTAATTTAGTCTCAACGTGTTTGAAGATCGCGTGATGTCATAAAATAGACGTTGTTTATTTACGTTTTTTAGTGTTTGACCCCAAAATCCGCATCCGCGGATGTGTGTCCCCAAATATCCGCATCCGCCTCCGCTTCGGCGGATGTCAAACAAATCGCAGCCGCGGCAGCCCTGACTTGGATCATCGAGCAATGGATCCCTGTTCTCTTTTCGGATAAGTGCAGGGTGTTTGAATGGCTGCGACAGCGGAGGTAGGGTCTACAACTCTACAGGAGACCAGAAGAACGCTTTGTTCAATGCTGCTTCGCCGAAAGAGTCGCCTACGCCTCGTTGTTTTGGGGCGGCATTTCCTACGACGGGCGGACTTAAGCCCGACCCGCGCTGCGCCCGACCCGCGCCGCGCCCGACCCGCGTTCGATGTGTGGAGGCCTTTAGGTGGTTTTTTTGCCTAGCCCTGGTGGGCCGTGGCAGTGGTTTGACCGCTGCCAGGTACATAACCATCACTCAGGAGCAGCACGTCGTCGCTGACGCTCGTAGATTTGATGAGGAGTTCCTCCTAATGCAGTAAAATGATTTCCGGGTGTATATATACACGAGTTATAGTAGAAAATACCAAAATCACTACACGCGTGCCTCATATAATTGAGGTGTTCACTCAATTCCTCATGGATACCATCATCCAACTGAATTTTTGAAAAAAATGGGACCCACCTGGAAGCATATACTTAAAACAAAAAAAATGTTTCGGCTCGTCAATGACGGAGTTCTGAGGTAACAAACATTGAAAAAAAAAACAACCGAATTGAGAACCTCCTTTTTTTTGAAGTCTGTTAAAAAGGAGGGATCGCAAGCGCAATCCTGCCGCGGCCAACGTGACAGCATTAGCGGAGGAGCGGGACAGCATCCCTCAAGACTAGGTAAGAAGATTGATTACTTATGTCTATTAAAAACCGTATAAATTGTATCAAAAGGGCGAGGTGTGGTAACACCAAGTATTCATTGATTGTAATTTGTAATGTACGATTCCCACCGAACGGGTCGCGGCGTGTAAGCGAATGTTTACATCAGAGTTTCTTAAAGTGTGGTCCATGGACCTCTTACCCCCTTAGGGGTCCGTGACATGATTGCTAGGGTTCCGCGGCCACTTCGCTCACTCTTAACGTATACCTACGCAGATACGTAGGAAACATGAGTTTTTTTTCAATATTTTCTTCAACGGGGGTCCGCGGTATTTATGAAATTCTGAAAGTGGTCCCTGCCTAACAAAAGTTTAAGAACCACTGTCTTACATGCAAAGGAATTTTAACCGTCTATACAGTAGTTACATTTCATACAAATTTGAATCGTGCATCCACTGCGAGGCGGCAGCTACCGACGCGGTCGGTGGGGATTGTAATCAAATATGAATTGTATCTGTTTTATAGACGGTTCAAGTTCCTTTGTAGAATGCGCGTCGGCCCGAGCCGCTCGGTGGGAAACATTTATACAACTTACCAACATTCTATTGTAGTGTATTATATATATATATATTAAGAATTTTGAGTAAGTAGGCATGTCTTCAGGTTTACGAACTTATTTCGGACTTCATTTTGCTCGTGAGTGTAAGTATGCGTTCGTTGACCGAAACCTAAAAAGATACCCTTTTTAGAAAACCGAAACACCCTGTTGTTATATTTTACTCATATGTGGAAATTACAAATGATAAAAGTATGTTGGCAAATATAAAAAAATATTTTGATTTAAACCGCATACAGTGATTTTTAATTCATGATCGGGAACGATTTTTCCACGTTAACCACGTTAATCACCTGACCCCGATCATCCAGGGGAACCTAGCGCCAATTATTTTATGTTCAACTGGGAAAAAATGATAATATTCGGTTATGGCGCTTCGCCGGACGCTACCGCGTCACGCTCGCTTGGCTCGCGCGCTGTAGGGTCGCAGTTCACCTAACAACCTAACCGCTTTTTTTTCCCCTGTGGGATCAGGCTAGGGGATTCTAGTGGTCTACTTGATGCCAAACACGATTCGCTCGTAGTTACTTAGAACAAATGGTTTTTTTTTCTGTAAAACTGTATTAGGAATTACGTTTTAATTAAAAACCGTTGTCATCCTAACAGTTGGGTAAGTTTCAGATACCACCCTTGCGTCCAATTATTAAATGAATGTAATAAACTGTCAATCGTCACGTGCGTGATAAGTAGATGTAATTGTTAACAAACTTGCCGCCGAAACGCCGAAATTTGACTTATTATCTGGTACCTACCTACTTAATTGAAATGTTGGATGAGAGGGTGAGATCTGGACCATACATGTGTTAACATTATCATTAATTTTAATGAAATAAACAGTAACGTAATAGAATAAGACCTCATCCATTGCAATAAGTTTTAGCTGGTTATTTTTATTTTTCGACTCATGATCACGGTTGGTCATTGCTCTTTAGAGCCACCCGGCGCCCGACCCGCACCGCCTCGCCTCGAGCGGTTAGTATTCTTTATATGGATTTGTACGGGCATACGCTCACTGCATCAACTCCGCAGTTAGTACATTTACGAGGCGAGGCGGTGCGGGTCGGGCGCCGGGTGGCTCTAATGAGCTGTAACCTTTAAAGATCACCGTGTATCTATACTAGATAGTATGGTTTGCCTACTGGAACGCTGACTGTAATATGAAGTTCACGAACAAATAAAATTTAGCCTTGTGATAATTAATTTGTTGTACAGTCGACTGCAAAGAGATCGATACGACTAATTTTGTAACTTTGGCCGTATCGACCTCTTTGCAGTCGACTGTACCGCTACATATGTTAGGTCTGTTTTTCATTCTGTACAGTACAATTATATAGTACTAAATTATGATTGTTTTTGAAATATACTTTATTTTGTATAAAATAATATATAAATTCAATACAGTGTATAAACTAACAACTTACATCACTATACATCGATAATCATTCTTAATAAGATGGACTTTACTTTGCTGAAAACATAAGCCACATTTAACAGGTAAAGATGTGATTTGTACATGTTTAAGCACTTCTCTAAAAAAATACCTCAAACATTTTGTTGTCAATTTAATTGGCTTAAAAGGAACAATGGATTACGCACATACGTTACAAATATTGGTATCAAACATGCATCGTGTCCCAAAAGTCAAGCCGAAAACGGGTGATAAGGATTTCTCATAAGGGGAGTTTTTTTATGCCTGCATTTTTTTTATACCTGACTTGGATTTTTTTATACTTAGCTGATATGACTATCACCCACTTGCATCTTGACGTTGACTTTTGGGACACCCTGTATTTATAACTACAAAAATGCTGAAATGATTACGTTACAATCTACATAATAATTAAGACACCACCGGTGCTTGGCAGACTTCTTTAAAAATCAAATATATTTTATTGCAAAATCCTTTACTTGTTAACGTTTGACTCGATTATTGACAGTAATAATGGCACTACGAATAAAAATATCTATTACAGTCGATGTCAAAAGTATAAAGTATGTATACAAATTTCGCCTTACTATAATGGAATAAAATGCAAAAGTGTAATGATATGTTTGACGTCGGCTGTAGAATAAAATTAGTATATACAACTATCGTAACATCAATCAAAATTTGCTTATTAAGGAAGCAATTCATACGCAGTAGAGATATATTATAGAGTTAGTGTGTAATTTATATATAATATACGGTTAGGATTCTGGTGGCAGTTTAGCACAAGTAATGCAGTGGAGTCGCCATTGTATATTTTTTTATTTAAATAAATGAATAACTGGACGACAAATCTATATTACAGTACCGGCCAATCACCTTTACGTTTTATTGTATGAACGGTTATAGAGTAAACAATTAAGGTTTGTTGATACATCGCATATTTTACATAATTTTTTGACGACAACTGCAATGCAATACTGTAAATTACAATGATGATTTTATTAACACTTTTGCAACCAGGCAAAATTCCGAACAATACCCCAGAAACCGACAGAATTGGCGTCTCGTGAGGGTTTATAGCTCGTGCTCGACTCTCGGGTATGCCGGCATCTGAGTAAAGTTTACGAGTGCCCGAGAGTCGGGTACGCGGTGTCCAATGTGTTAAATAACATGAATTTTACTTGTTTGCTAATATGTTTTTTATATATATTCAAGAGCTTGAACAACTTGCAACTGGAATTAAAGTTTCAAAATCTTGCATATTATCTTCTTCTGATGTTAAACGGATGTCAAGGTTATGAAAAGCATATACTATGGCAAATTGTTCCATATTAGCTGGTGTTATACGGTTTTTCAACTTGTGACAAATGCATACTTGTATGAAACCAATAAATTAATTATACATCATTTTATCAATCATTTCTTCATTCATTCATTCTGTCAAAAAATATATAACAACGACTCCATTGCTCTTTGTTCACCCCAATGCCACCAAACATCCCAACTAATAATAATTGTATACCTACAAATAACAAAAGTAACAGTCTATTAACAGTTCAGTAGACTGCTCGGCTAAAAACCAAGCAGTAATATTTGGCCGACTATGAAGCGCACAATGATAGCACACTAAATCATGTCAAGTGGGGACAACAATTGAAATGTAATGATGTCATTAAATCTGCTAACAAGCGAACTATGAAACGCTCAAGGGGAAAGTGCTTAATCAACATACATAACCGATAGGCGGGTATATTGAATGTGCATAACCTAAACCCGTCATTAATTGATTGGGTACTATTTGGGGTGAACTTATCGTAACATATCGGGATATATATTATTGAAAATTATTTGAGTCGACCGAGTTTTGTCTCAGTAATCCGTTCAAAATACGACATTACCATTACCGCCCAAGCTAGAAGATTGAAAATCCAATAACGTTGCCGGTCAGTATAAAGTATTTCAACTATTAGGTGAGTAACGCCGCGATGCGTTTTAACTGGAAAGAAGGTCGCGGGAGTCTGCTGGATGCGGGTGGCACAGGACCGGTCATTGCGGCACTCATTGGGGGATGAGGATGGAGCAGTGGACGTCTTTCGGCTGATATAATGACGAAGTTATATTAAAGTGTGATAGTTAAAACGCTCCGCGGCGTTACCCAAGTGGCATTGGCCATCAAGCATAAATCCCCACGGTTTCACACTTAAAGCGCTGTGGAACTAGCATATTGAGCCTTTCAGTATAACTTATTAGATTAACTTATAGATGCAATGTTATATTTGTATAAATGTTTGTTATCATGAGCATACCATTTTTAGTGACTCATGCCTTGTCTTTCATAACGGCCTGCAATGATCTGGTCAGTTAAAATGACGCACTAGTTTCGAACCTACCGTATGACTCGTATGAGCAAAGTAGGTCAGTCTAATTAGCAGCGCGCACTACACAGCGGAGAACGGTAATTTCAAGAAATTTGATTTGAACAGAGGCGGCTTGTTAGTCCTTACTCCCATTTTAGACTTTCACCTTGAGGCAATATCAATTCACAGCCCTTATACCTAGACACCTACAAAATAGCATGAACATTAAAAATAGTTTTTGAATTTACATGACTCAATCTTAATAAACCTAAAAGATATTGTCATGACTTTCTCGAAATATAAATGGTGCCAATTAGAATAAAAAGATATCACTTAATAAATTCGTGACTTAAGAAATGCAAGAATATTATAGCCTTAATCATAAGTAAATTTGTGTAAAAGAAATATGACTTTACTTAGACAGCTGGTGTGCGATCCAACTCCTTGAACAGTGATGAAGACATCCTGAAATAGAAACACCAACATCATTAGTATTAGTATCCATACCTAAGTAAACCCATACTATATAAACAATGTACAAGTAGGTAATGGTACATTGGTCAGCTTTGATTTCTAACCCACAGTTGTCTGACATAGCTATAGTTTGATTCATACAGTCATGATTTATTTGTCAAATGTTTAATTTCCTTTGTTCTGAAAAACATGTCCTGTCTAAAAGTACCGTATTGCCTACTAATCAAGTAGTACCTATGATGCCTGTGAATTACACGTATAATGAAATCAGTACATATTGTTGCAGGATGCACTCATAATCTAGTACTTACTTGCTTATCATGTGCTTGTAAATATAATGCGGAATAATTGTAATGTTTACAACAGATGGGCTGTTATCAATGACTTTTGATATCTCCTTATCTTTCATTCCAACTACATTGATCGTGTTCACTTCCATTAGCTGGTGGTCGGTCAGCATCCCATTGCGAGCAGCAGATGAATCCTTCACTAGACCAACCACTTTCCCATCTTTGAAGTGGAAGCCGACATGTCCAATGGAGTCCTTGTGTAGTGTAATAGTCCTCTCAAAAGGCCTAAAAAATTAATTAACATTACATATATACCATTTTATAGAGAACAAGAGTCAGAGTTTGACTGTAGGTAACTAATTTCTTGTAGCAAAGTTAAATTTACCTGTCACGCACAGACATAGCAATTCCATTAATAGGCGCCTTTCGCAATAGCTCATGACACTTCTCCATCGTCATACCAGCCAGGGCCACATCATTAATTTCCAGCACTTGGTCTCCGAACCTGAGCCCAGCCAGAGCTGCTGGGCTGCCTGCAGCTACGTAGCAGACAAACACACCGCTGTTCACAGAATGCAGGCGCACCCCACATTTGCCGTCAGTATCTTTGCAGAGAACAACTTGCCTTATGGCATTGGTAACAGTGGCTTTCTGCAGGGACACCGATTGAGATGAAAGAGGTGCAATCAGATTGCTTACAGCACCACCAGATTGAACCTGGAATGTTAAAATAAATTTATCAAAAATTATGTATGTATGGAAGGGCTTTATTGTACACAAAAAAGGTTAAAACATAAACATGATAAGTATGTAAGACTAAGGTAAAACGGCGAAAAATTATCCATGTATAATATATACTGAAAATATAACATTCATGTATTTTTGATTGATTACAAGGAAATTATACTTATAATTGTGCTGTGTGTTACACAGAATACATTATTAACCTGCAGATATAGATATGGAAAAAAACCCATCTAATTAGACAATCCAAGCACAGAATGTTTCTGTAATTTACGCATAGATGATTCCGATTTGTTATTGTTGATACCATCTCATACTGACTCTATTACATATATTTCACTCCACAACTCCAAAAAACAATTCAGTTTTCTTAGTACCGTAGTAGTAGATAACAGTCTCATCCTCCTCTTTAAAATGTTAAAATGGTTTTTTTTTAATTTTTAAGCTATTTGACTATGGAACTCGTTACCCGTAAACTCAAAGAGTCCGCAGGAAGCTCCTGAGAGATTTTATAATTGAAATAAAAAGAGAGAAATTAAGTTTAGTATGAATGACTGTTTGTTCTTTTATAATTTTTAGCAACAGAAACTGGTCTCCGACCTAGATATGACGGATCCAGTTGTGTATACAAAGTTTCATGTTATTTGAAATTGCAGCATGCAGTTTGAAAATGAGAATCAAACCGTGTTTGTATGCCTAATAATGCTGAGCCAGTATCTGGTTCACCACCGCAAAGACACACTTGTTTCATGTTTTTTTTGTTTATTTTATTGTTTAGTATGCATGTCCTGGATGTTTGTGAATAAATGTATCTTTCTTTCTTTCTTTCCTTCTTCCTGTATTCAAGCTGCCTGGGGACTCTAATGTGAGCTAAATCTATTGCTGCATTAAAGACACATCCAAACGAAACTCTATCTCTATCTGACACTCCCATGACTCTTTCCTTTTATCATTTGTTTCTCTTCCATATATATCATACTTAGTACAATATACTAACTAGTAGTTAGTTATAATCTTATCATTTATTATTGTAGTAAGTTAAACCACCGAGCTCGGATAGCAACTGATTTATTATTTATTAATATAATAACGGGTAGATATACATTTGTAGAACTACCTACAACATCTTTCCCTTAAAAACAAAAAGCATGCATAACTACAACTACTGTAAACATACCAATTCTTAAAATACTACATGTTCAACCCCCCTTCTAAAAGAAAAATTATTTTAGAACAAATTATTTATATCAATTCCCATTTTACGAGCTTTGTTACGAGTAAGAGCGGGCTCGTATGGCTGACCAGCAGGCCTTGTGCTTGCAACCGGGTTCGAACCTTGCGCCTGCAAAACAGGTGGTACCGGCGCACTTTTTACATCAGGCGGGATCGAACCCTGAGTGGGAAGCGGCGGCGGCGGGGGAGGCACGAACTTCTCACCCGACCCTGACACTCCCGGCTCACATTTAATTAGATGTTGGCGGTTACGACGATACTCCATTCCTTTTCGATTTTTTATTATATATGAACGAGGAGTGTTACATTTTTTAACAACTTTTCCTCTCATTTTATTTGTTGTACTAGTGTGATCCAGTATGATTACGTCATCGCCAACACCTAACTCTGATAGATTTTTGCAATGTTTATCATAGTTTGTTTTAGTTTTATTTTGTTGCTTAATGAGCTCTTTATAACGTTGCATGTCATGACTAACCGGTTTTAACAAACTTTGATGAACCGGCAGCCTGTAAGTCGACGGCCCATTAACAACTGCGCGGGAGAACCTATGATTCCTCGCGGAGTATTTCTGTAACTTAGTAAATCTAGATAAAAATCAGTACCACTATTAATTGATTTCATCAACATCTTTTTTATGATTTGCACGGCTCTTTCACTTTTTCCGTTTGATTGATGATAGTAGGGAGACGATGTTACGTGCTCAAATCCCCATTCAGTTTTAAATCGATTAAATTCCCTGCTCGTGTATTGTGTGCCGTTATCACTAATTACTGTGTGCGGAATTCCGTATCTAGCAAAATTTTCTTTCATAATAGTAATAACAGCCATCGAAGTTATATTTTTTAACAGTGCCACTTCAATGTAACCAGAATAATAGTCAATCAGTATTAGAAAACATTGTTTTCTATATTCAAATATGTCGGTTCCCACTTTATACCACGGCAATTCTGGGATTGGTATAGGTAACATCGACTCCCTAGCTGGAGCATTCTGGCATTCCTGACAAGCGTCACAGCGCCTCACGTACATCTCAATATCTCGCGATATGCCTGGCCAGTACAACACTTCTCGCGCGCGACTCTTGCACCGATCAATGCCCTGATGACCATCATGAATTACTTTAAGCATGTGGTTTCGTAATGACGTCGGGATAATAACAAGCCCATTTTTAAAAATCACACCCGAAATAATATGTAACTCATCTTTAAATGACCAATATGGTCTTAATTGTTCCAGAACATCACGCTTATGCTGTGGCCAGCCCTTACAAATATATTCTGTTAGCTGACACATAGCCTCATCTTTTGCAGTTTCATCACTGACCAGTTTCAATTTAAATTCTGACATCTGAACATTGCTAATGAACTGTTTTACTTGATACACCACAAACTTACTTATGGAGTCATCATATAAATCCGGCAGGGGCGCACGCGATAAGGTGTCTGGTATATACATATATTTACCAGGTTTATAGATGACTCTCAAGTCATAACCTTGCAATCGCAACATCATTCTCTGTAAGCGTACTGGGATCGTGTTTAACGCTTTTTTAAATATACTCTCTAATGGTTTATGATCAGTTTCCACGAGGACATTTTTTTGACCGTATATGTACTGATGATATTTCTCACACGCAAATAGAATGGCCAACATCTCTTTTTCTATCTGAGCATACCTCGTTTGGGTGTCCGTGAGCGTGCGCGACGCGTACTCGACAGGGCGCCCGCCCTGAAGCAGGGCGGCGCCCAGCGCCACTGCACTGGCGTCCACCGAAACCACCACGGATTGCGACGCATCAAACAGAGTCAACACCGGTGCATTGCAAACCAAATCTTTCAACTTTGCAAAAGCACCGTCATGGACGGTGTCCCAGCACCACGCGGACTCTTTTTTAAGGAGTCTGGTAAGCGGGAAAATATGTTCCGAGTAATGCGGGATGAACTTGGACAAATAATTAATTGCACCTAAAAAGCGTTCAAGTGATTTCTTGTCATTAGGTGCCGGCATATCTTTTATGGCCCTAATTTTCTCGGGATCAGGCTTCATGCCATTTTTATTAAACACATGACCTAAGTACGTTACCTCCTCTACGCACAACTTACATTTGTCCTTATTAAATTTTAAATTTATTTCTCTAGCTCTCTTTAATAAATTATTCAATCTTTCGTCATGTTCGCTCTTGGTCCGACCCCAACAAATAATATCATCAATAAACGAATCGACCCCCTCTACATTTTCTAATAATTGTTTAATTTTAGCATGGAACACTTCTGACGCACAATTTAATCCGTATGGGAGCCTAAGGTACTGGTACCTACCGAAGGGGGTTCCGAATGTGCACAAATCTGCACTTTCATCGTCTAACTGCGTAGTCCAGAACCCCGAGCTAGCATCCAAAACCGAGAAGTATTGAGCCCCATGCAGTTTAGCCGCTATTTCATTAATAGTAGGCAGCTGGAAATGCGCGCGTTGCACTGCACAATTGAGCGGGCGGGGGTCTAGGCAGATACGAAGCGACCCATTCTTTTTAGCCGCTATCACCAGGGCACTCACCCACCGCGTTGGATGATTTACTTTACGTATGACCCCTAACTGAACCATCCTGTCCAATTCTTGCCGCAATTTATCATGCAAGCCTATCGGTACTTTCCGCGTCGCACTCACTACCGGCGGAACCGACTCGTCAACCACTATGTGGTACCGCCCGGGAAGGCACCCCAGCCCCTCAAACAAATCACTAAATTCTGATAAATTAACAGTATGAATGCGTTTAATCAATCCTAGCTCACTACAGCTATCACGTCCCAATACGCTTTCACAACTTATGTCAGCTATGGCAAATTTCATTTTATACACTTTATTTTTATAATACCAATTCATAAAAGATATACCTTTTATAGGGATTATATTACCACTATACGAATGCAATTTCATGTTCGGTTTATTTATTATTACTTTTGGGTCATAACCTAAACACAAATATCTTTGAAATGACAATACATTTATATCAGCACCGGAATCCAGTTTAAATCTCTCATCTCCACACTCACCTCTTAATGTCTCATACCAGTCGTCCGACGACACTTTCATTGAAGACACATCAGCAATCACCGGTATATAGAACGACTCACACTCGATATCGGGTTCGTCTTCGTCACAAACGGCAATCTCATACATTTTTCTCTTCGCCGCATTAGTACCACAAACTCGAGCAAAATGCCCATACCCTTGACACACAAAACATTGCACACCGTTGGCTGGACACATGCCAGGATCACAGGTCTGGCCGCACCCCGGGCACGGAGGACGCACCGCGCCGACGCCGCGCGGCCGCGCCGATGATGCCACGCCGCCGCCGCCAGGCCGCGCGCCCCAGGCGCCGCGACTCGGCCTCCATCGTCGGCCACCTCGGGCTCCACGGCTGGCTCCACCGCCACGAAATCGTAACGCGTCCACCTGTGAAGGACCCGCGCTTATTCTAAGCTCTTCTAACCTTCGGGAACCGTCACTCGATATTTCATCCGCCTGGCAGATTTTGATCGCCTTATCTAACGTCAAATCATCTGTACGAAGCAGCCGCTCTCTCACGATAGCGTTATTGATGCCACAAACGATACGGTCCCGAATTAAATCCTGTTCCAATGCTGCAAATGCACAATTCTTTGCCAATAACCTAAGAGCGGTCACATATTGACAAATAGTTTCACCATCCTCTTGACTGCGAGTGAAAAACTTGTATCTCGCTAACGTTATATTTGGTTTCAAACCAAAATATCCATTAAACTTTCCTTGAAGGATCGTAATATTATCGCGATCACTTTCCTTATCGAAAACAAATGTTTGATATGCATTGAACCCCTCGGGCCCTATTAAATTGATAAGCAAACTTGCTTGAGTCCCCGCATCTTCCTTAGACACCCCGGATGCCTTAAGAAATAAATTGAATTGCATCTTCCAACACTGCCACGCGTCAGCCCGGCTGACGGGACTCCCATCGGTGTTGAGCTCGGGAGGCGGTCGCGCGTGTTCCATCCTAGTCGCAACTCGTTTTTATAACACTGACTACACAATTTCACCACAAATACTCGCAACATAAAAGCCGAATTATTTTATTTTCACCGCTGCCACCATGTAGTAAGTTAAACCACCGAGCTCGGATAGCAACTGATTTATTAATATAATAACGGGTAGATATACATTTGTAGAACTACCTACAACAATTATGTAAACATTTGTGAAAGTGTTTTTGTGTATATAATATAATAATAAATGTAATAATTTATAAATTTTGCAGTGCTTTAGAAAGTTACTGTTATGCTGTGTTTTTTATTGGAATTTAATAAATAAATAAATGTAGGTTTATTTGTATGTTTTATGTGTGTATGTGGTCAGAGTATAGCAAAAGGCGCCCGATTTTAGGACAGAAAATTTAGGTTAAAAATATTTTTGTTTCACATTTTTGCTACTTTTTTGATTAGAACTTTAAAGAATACAATAAAATAAGCATCTTTTAGAAATTTCATTTTTTTGATTAACTTGCCCGATTAAGAACGAGAGCGGTCCAAAGTTGCGAGTTCGGCCATGTGATTACTACGGAGCCAGGGACAGAAAATTTAAGATGAAAAAATTTAACCTGAATCACCTATGTTTTTCATTACTGAATCATATAGAACATGCTAAAGCATCTTTTATTGATTGAGTTTTTTCATAAACTTGACCGTTTACGAACTAGAGTGGTTCAAAGTTATAGTATTCTGCCATAGTTTTATCTGTGCAGACTGATAATCTCCAGCAAGTCTTATTTCTGGTATGAGGGACACAAGTGAATCCTAACCTAACCGACCTAAGACAGAGTTCGCTTATGACAAGCTACACCCCAGGCCATAAGTATGGAAACTAGCTTACATGGCCATACAAATCCGAGATTTTCAAACAAAAAAGCTAAATTAAGTAAAATATATTATCGAACATTTTTACTATTTCTGTTACAGTGGTAACAGAAGTACAGCCTCTGTAAAGGTTCTTCCCTTAAAGTTAGCGGAAATAAAAAAAAACACTTTTTTATTTCCGCTAACTTCAAGGGAAGAATCTTCGGAGCCCTAAAAAGCAATAAATATAACTATTCCTATTGTTTATTGTTACCATTTTTGCAATATTAGTAAGTTGTAACCATTCAGGCATTCATTAATTTATTTTAGGAATGTCTAACATAGCTTTTTGATTATTACTTAATAAACACTGTAAAATAAAGTTAATTACCAGACTGTACCTCATAACCTGTCATAGCTAAACAGTTAACATTTTTACAGAGGCTGTATTTCTGTTACCACTGTAACAGAAATAGTAAAAATGTTTGATAACATTTTTTACTTAATTTAGCTTTTTGTGTTTGAAAATCTCGGATTTGTATGGCCATGTAAGCTTGTTTCCATACTTTTGGCTTGGGTTGTATTTTTGTCCGCCCTGATGATGCACAACCCAATAATCCGCATCCAAAATAGTGCTCCGCGCCTCAGTATTTCTATGACCTTTGAAGCACTCTAGTTTGTTAATGGTCAAGTTAATGAAAAAACTCCAATCAATAAAACATGCTCATTTTAGCATGTTCTATAGGATTGATTAAGTAATAAAAAACAGAGGTAAAATTTTTTCATCATAAATTTTCCATCCTAAAATCGAGCCCTTTTTGCTATACCCCAACCGTGTACCTTTATCATGTTGTTTACCTCTACTTCTCAGACTATGGGCAGTAAAAAGAATTTTTATTGTTATGTTTTGAATTGTGACTCATCAAACCTCCTTAAACTGCAATGAAATGAAACTTGCATGCAAGTCTTGTAGTGTGTATGTAACATAAATACTTACAGTTTGCACTCGATATTCTGGCATGTTTGCAGCAATGACACTGTCAGAGAATTCAAGCCCCATGTATTCCCCTAAAGAGGGGTAGTAGTGGCCAGTAGTAACAGGGGCAGTTGGTGCCGCTGTGGCTGGCGAGTAGCTGTGACTGTAGGATGGTGGAGCCTGGTGCTGGGCCACCTGAGCCCGCACCATCGTGTCCACCTTCATATCCTCCAAAGACGGGTACAGAGACATCTTACGTCCTAGAAATCGGACAATTCTAAAGTTACAACGGAAAGATAACAACGCACTAAGGTCAACTTATAGCATAGTCGACTAATTAAACTTGGCTCTTACTCTAACAAACAGAAAATCACGTACCTTGTTACAACACAAAATGAAGCACGAACGAACCCAAACTTGCAACGGAGATATCTCTTAATTAACGCTGAATTAAGCTTAGGAAACTCAAAGTACTTATACGCAAGCAGGTTTAACAGAACACTACTTCGGAAATCCCACCCTGAGTCACAATATTCCGACACAAGCAATATGCATGTACCTATGTCACGAAACAAAACAAACATAAATATAACCCTAGATAACAAACTAGATAAGTATATGTTATAATATAACTACCCCCCCCACCTTCGGAAAGAAAGAACAGAAATGTCAAGTAAGTCAAGTTGATTAAAAATGTTTTAGGAAGGCTTTAATGAGCTCATAGGCGCTGGAAAGCGTCGTGAATGTGTTTGTTTGTGTGCTGGCACATCATTCAAAAACTGCCATAAATCAAGAAGAGAGCTACTTGAACGCATAGAATATGGGTATTATCCAAAACACAGACTAATACAGACGCGCAGTATAAAGCAAGACGATGTTTCATATAGTTGTCTCTGTCAATGCTTATGGTCAGCTGACGTGAGTGAGAATGAGACGAATAGTATGGTATTTTGAGTCTATTGACGACCTGTCTCCAAAAACTGTTAACCACGGTGTTAAAATAGTAAACAATCACAAATAAATAGTGGATACGATTTTACGCAAATAATATAAATGGCATATTTAGTCTTTTTTTGAAGGATTTAACAATTTCTTAGTGTTTACTTCTCGGATATTTTTGCTCAAGCGTGCTATTTTTACCACCTTTAAAAAAAACCTCTACGGCTTCAGTTATCCATGTTTTGGAAAAGCACCCCCTTTGACAAGTAAAGTGACAGTCGCTGAAGTCGCCGTCAGAAATGGATCAAATGAATAGTGGTGTCACTAGAGAATGAAATTGTTACTGGCGCTTTAAGGCCAATAATCAAAGTTTTGTGAATTTGTAGAATATATTACAACCAGTTATCAAGTAAAATACCTCCCCAACTTTATTACTATATTTTATAGAATGGAAACAACATCAAAATCTCGAACGCCAAGGTTAGTGGTAATGAAGACGTCGCAATCATAAGCTATCACTTTATTTACATGCAAACGTAGACATTGTTGATATTAATAAACATTTTGGTCTTAGCCGTTGCCGCGAATGGGAGAGACAGAGACGTAATAAATTTAATGATGCTATTACAAAACTGGGTGAAGCTGTAAGAGCTATCGACAAAGCCAACAATCCCTCTGAAAAGGATTCAGATAATGTTCAATACCCTAAAATTGAAATAGTTCAGAAGGCCACAGCATGCCTCACAAATTGTGCACAAGAACAAACACAAATGAGTAAGTCTAATGGAGAGGTAACACAGTTTAATTGCTATTAATCTTTACGGGGGGCATTTTTTACTTACCCATTTTTGTAAATACTTTTAACTGTAAACAAATCCAGGTGCTCAAAATTTGTTTCTGCTTATTAGATGTGTTTATATCTGTGTAATATATAGTTGTCTAATAACACTATGATTACTGAGCTTACTATGGGGTTTGTTCTGTGTAAGATCGTCCCCAAATATTTTAAATGTATTTATTATAAAGATCAAGATTAGCAATAAATCATCTGCTCTTTTATTGCAGAGGCTGAAATATTAGCGCTGCAAGTGAAAATTGAAGCTAGCAAACAGGGTACTGACACTAAGAATGATGCTTCAACACAAGTTCATACAAGCTTCAGTAAAAAAACGCAAAGTAAGTTTTCATTTGAACATCAATCCTATCCTCGTGGCGCCCAGCACGCAAAAACGAACAGTGAAATTTGAAGTTTCTCTTAAATGGAATTAATTTGATTTTTCATCAACTGACATGCCTTTTAAAAGGCGCGTGGGCGCCACGAGGCTATATTAAAGCTCTGACTAAACATGGGTAATTTATTGTCTTTATTTTATATTACAGATGGGAAATATGTTAAACTATTAATGCTGCAAAAGGCAAAACGAAAAGCTCTCAAAGAAAAGCCTGTTTTGACAACAAATGTTACAGTACACGGAAAAACAAAGAAAGAAAAATTTAAAAGTAACAAAGTAACTCCTCATGCACCTTTAAAAATTTTGCCTAAAACAAGCTTAAGTGACAAAAAAAGTAAGTAGATTTTATTATGTCCATGCCCCTGATTCACAATTGCCACATGAAAATGCCAATTTTGCTTTTCATTTCTTGACTGAAAAAAGTTAAAGCACAGTAGTCGCCCCAGTGCTCGAATTGCACCGCCCCAGCTCGCGCCGGGCAGTATACTTCGTAAGCAGCTAGCCGGCGAGGCTATTATATTATATAGGCTATGTGGGTGAGGCGGCCTCCTTGAAACATAAAAGAGATGTCAACCAGTGGACACCTTACAGCATCCACCCCCGGTACTGGAGGGTCAGTGCTGTTACTAGCTTGCCTTGGTACAATAGGAGAATGTATTTATCTTACATTAGCTAGTATAGTGTTGTATGATTAAAACTTATGCTTGACAAAATTTTGTTATCAAAGTTTATATTATTTTTCTTGTTGACTAATTGATGACTATTCTAAAATTTCAGGAGCTGAAAATACAATTGTTGTTTTACCAGCTGCTCCATACCTGTTTCCTCAAAGACCATTGTTCTTACCGGCAGCACCTCCAGCTTTTGTTATAGTGGATCCAAACATACAGACTTTAAATAAAACCTCTGTGCCCATAGTCAATAGAACTGGTGGTGATACAACAAGAACCACCATGGTAAATATTTTACCAATATCTGCATATTCTCGACCCCTCTCAGCAACAAAAGCAAAAAAGACTCATTCCAAATCAAAGAAAGATGCCTCTAAAAAATTAAAAAAGAAACCATGTTCATCTAAAACAGTAAAAGAAACTGAAAAGAATAATCAAACAAATATTGTCAAAGATAACATAGCAAACGTGAAAAACAATGAAAGTTCACCCATAGAGAAGCAAAAAGAAATGTTAGAATCTGATACACAGACTAAATGTTCAGAAATAACCAAAAGTAAAACTCCAAATAATGATGACAACATTGTCTGTAGTCAGAAAAAGAAAGATGATAACACTAATGTTACAAAAAATAAAGGAATTACCAATACTGTAAAAGCTGGAGAAGTACCTAACCCTACCTCATTGAAGAACATTGAAAAAGTTACCTTAAATGAAACTCATAAAGTAGATTCGGAACCTGTGCAACCCAATCGAAATGAAATTCTTAAGGAAGATAATATGTCTTTGAAATCAACATCAGGCGAAGACAAGGACAAGGAAAATAAATTACCCAATATTCTAGATACAACACTTTGTGAGACGGGAGTTGATGGGGGAAATGCTCGCTTAGAGCTTGCGGAGGAATTCTTAGCAGCCTCACCTACTGCCGCATTCCTCATGTCTTTTCCTCTTGTAAGTGGCAATCGCGCTGATAGCCCTGCAGATGACGCGTCCAACACGGTTCATGTTAATGTTAAAGACAGTGGGACACAAATAGCTATGCCACCATGCACCAGCAATGACGTATATTTTGAAAAACCCAACACTCATAATGATGCGAAAACGAAGACAATAGATAAGCAACCAACTTCAACAACGATTCCTGAGAAACAACCAGTGCAGCATAAATACATTGATAATACTATTCTTGGAAAATCAGCAGCAATCAAAACATCCAATTCAGATGCAGTATCAAACCCGTCCAGTGAAAACCCATTTTTGAGTTTGCCAATGCCATCAATAATAACAACGACAACACCGTCAGACACATTCGGCCTGGACTTTGATTGCAATATAAGCAAGTCCATACCGAGCCAGTCGTCAACTTACGTCAACAACAGTAACTTATTTTACAAGAGCGACCCTTTTAACGCTGTCAAAAGTTCTATTTACAGCACCAGCAGTATAGCTTCTGGGCATGAATTTAATAGCCTCGGTCTATATCCTTGTGCAATGGAGAAATACGGTAAAAATAAGTCAGACTATACAAATGTTGAGGATAACCTTATGAAAATTGGGTCGTCCAGGCTAACATACGACATCGATCTCGGTTGGTCGCATAAGGGATTCGATTTCGTAAACTGCACCACAAATTCTAATACATTTAGTAAAGATATACTAACAACAGCGACTGCCTCCTCGTACTCATCATCTTACAACCCATTCAACCCAGAGTTTCATGTTCCGTTGGTGTCAACGTCAAGTAAAAAAGATGCTTCAAGCAAGCCTATTGCTCCGTTTGCGGACACCATTACTAGCTTTTATTCAACACCACAACCTGCAAATCTGTGGTCTGAAGAGATGTGCTTTTACAGCAACACTAGTGCTTCTAAAACATTGACAAATAAACATCAAAATTATCTCCACCTAGAACACGCACAAACAAATGCCTCGATTAAACCCTCTGTAACCAAGCAATACGATACCAAAGTCGCACCTGATCCCAGTTTGCAAAATATCGTGAAACCACCGATTGAAACTATAAGACAGCAATTACCTGATAAATATAATAAAAAGTCGCCGAGTAAAATGCACATAAATTGGATGACATCCGAGCTACGGCCGATGCAAAGTAATTGCAATCCACCGCAAACGGAAATGAAAGAACCTCACAAGCAACCATATGGTCAAGTAGAACATGCGCCTAAAAAGCAAGAGCAACACGAGGGAAACTATTTTCCCATTGCCATGCATAACTTTTCAGCCCAGCCCGCGCAGGAAGACTTCCAAGTTTGGCCCTCGGCGAGGCCGCTTGGCACGACGGAGATAAGCATTGAACCTCCGCCCATCAATCTACCTACATTGGTTGGAGACCTAGCCCTAGGACCGCATGATAAGAAAAAAAATGCAGACGTATCGAATAGAATCGGTGCCCAGCCAGATATTCAGAATTGCGGTAACTTTTTGTCTGTTACACAACTCATGAATCGCTCTTCCGATGCGACTTCGCGCTATCATGGTCCTACAACGGAGACTCTGAAGGCAGTGGGAGTGAAACAGAGCAATGCCCAATTCGCGAATGACGCCAATCGCAAAGCTATGCCATCACGCATTGAAAACAATGTGCCACAACCTTGTTATGTTTTCAACGACCTAAAGCATTCCTATGAAAATATAGGCCAATTTTCACAACCTAAAGCTAAAACAAATAAATCCGATAAAAGTGCTAAGGTTCATAAACATAGTTATTCTGCTGAAGCCTTGATACGAAGCGGTAACTGCACACAGAAAATACAAGATCACATTGGCCCAAAGTTTATGACCCCGTCTCAAAAATACGGAGACTTTAATACTACACCAGACACAAGTGTAGCACAAGTTTCTCACTTTCCTCCCATACTGGATTATTCTGACAACAGTTACACAGGCCAACAATTTTCTGGGACAACATTATACAACTCCACGACCAACACTATATCAAATTCATTTTACTCCAATTTTATGTCAAGCGGTGCGAATATAATGACTGGCAGCTATACGAGTGCTCCTTTTGCCGGCGATTTCATGGACTACAACCAAGCAGAGTGCAACTACACTAACAATAAATATGAAGAGTTCAAAATGAGGAGTAATCCTCCAGTCTTCCACGATAAAGTTCCTTCGAATTACAAGAGTTCAAGAAGAGAGTCGGCGACAAAACATAAACTGGAATGCTCTAAGAAGGAGTCTAGTAAAAAGTATCAAAACAAGAGGGCTAAACTGAGTGAAGCAGAGGAGTGGAGTGACGCTAATTTGTTCTGGCAGAATAAAGGTCAGAGTAAGAAGCATGGAAACATGTTGCCGGAGGAGTTGACGTTTGCGAATTACGTAGGGAATGGGATGGCGCCGCAGTACCAGCACGAGTTGTTCAACAGCCACCTGGTGAGCGGGGCGCCGGCCGACCGCTCGCTCGCCACCTTCCCCGCCACCTCGCGAGCCAACTTCAACCTCAGCACCATCTTCCCGGAGATTACAATGGTAACACCTTTTTTTACTTTAAGATCAAGTAAGGTTACACACACGACGCCAATACTAATATTTTAAATGCGCGTCTGTCTGTCTGTCACCTCTTAATGCTTAAACCGCTGAACCGATTTAGATGAAATTTGATAGATACTTTGAGTCCCGGGGAAGAACATAGGATTGTTTTTATCCCGGAAATCATCCCCTAAGGGGATGAAATGGGGGCACAAGTTTGTATGGAGCTACGATATAAAACGAGTTCCACGCGAACGGAGTCGCAGTCAGAAGCTTGTAATATTATATACATAATACTTGATATACCTATTTATTACCTATGATACCGGTTTTCACTGAAATCAATAGACGTTCAACGTCGTCGTCGCCAACCCGGGATTCAATAAATAGCTACGTTTATTTGCGTTACGTGAGTACACACGAACTGTAATGTCAATGCAATAAAGATCTGTGTAGGTCATTTTGAACGTGTTATTTTCCTTAGCTACTTCTGATGCTGACTGTACTAACTTAAATTACCTACTTACTGTTTGAATGATTAGGTAACTGCCGGACAAAAGCAGGTCAATTAATCATGATTTTTTATTTATTTTTTCAGAAAGTGCAGTAATGAGTATTCCTCGGAAATCAACTCCTGAATGGCATGGCATACGCATCAAACTAAGTATATATCTGTGATCGTGAATAATTAGACGAGTAGATCGACGTGAGTGTTACTGGATTATAAGTTATATCGATTAAATGATTGCAAGGTTGGTAAACATGATAAATTCTTTCCTTTATTTTTACTTCTTTTGGACATTTTGTTCCGATGTGGATCCTGAGTCTTGTAACTCAATAAAATCGCCGATGCATATCTCTGGTATACAATTTCTAACACTATAAAAAGGGCAATCAATTTTAACGCGCTGCACGACACACGGCGTTAATACGAACACTTGAAACATTAAACACTCTCTCCTATACATACACATTCTAAATGAAAACACAGGGTATGCTTGTCCAAATTGGGAGGTATTGTAGATACTTGTTGTTGTATTTTTTGGAGATGTTAATGATTCCTTACGATACGATACGATAAACGAGGTAGAATTAGTGATTTCTGGTTGTCCTGCCTGAAAGATTATGAAATTGTTGTTCTTGAATGAAGATGATTTTTAATGACGCAATGGAAAAAATAATGTTTACAATGAGTATACGTAGTCTCTGATCCGAGTCCGAATAAATAGAAACGAAATCCATAAATCTAGGTCATTAAGGCGGGTCTCTATTGTTTCCCATAAAATTTAAGATCCGATTTTTTCAGTCCATAACGTTTTCCACCATAATTTTTTCTAGTCATATTGTCGAAAGTCATAAAATTTAACAATATACATTGGAGTTCCGATTTTTGCAGGTCATCATTATTGTTAGTCATAAAATTAGTAAGCCATAACGTTCAATGTCCCGGTGGTATGCAATGACATAATGTTACAGGCAATAATCTAGTTTGTAATAATTGTTGTAAGGTATTTTTTCGCAAGTCATAATGATTGGTAGTCATCTGATTAGTTACACATATCATTCAATTTCACGGTGGTGTCACTCTTCATAATGTTAAAGCCCATAAACACACTCCCAGAAAAATAATAAAATACATTTTTTTTACTACCGAACGTTACTGAACGCGTTCTTCCAGACTGCTTTATAACATACCCACATACCTACCCATTAATTATAATTAATGTGGGTACTTGGGCAAAAATAAAGAGTGACGCGATCGAAGGATATCTATGCCGCTCACTGTTTTGTTTAGTGGTCAGAATACGTTAAAATAAGTATGTTATGTTTTGAAACATTTTTCTCTAAAATCAAAAATGGCCCAAATATTTGACCCGAAAGTTAGGAAAAATATGTACTTGTCAACATTTCGATGGATGTTGTGTCATTATGGGTTCTGGCGCTTCGCCGGCCGCTACCGCGGCACGCTCGCTTCGCTCGCTCGGCTCGCGCGCTTAGGGTCACAGTACAACTAACACTCCTCCTCGCTTCGCTCGTCGTCGTACCTACACCGACCCGCGTTAGAAGTCCAATGTCTTATCCATTTTTAATAACAGAGAAAAAGTTTCTAATAAAACATGCTTATTTAAACGTATTCTTTACGAAACAGTCATAAACCCACCGCGCAGTAGTACCTAGTACCTCTTTCAAATGTATGTCTAGAAATGTTTCTGAGTAAGTATCTATATGACTTTGGATGTTATAGATCTTTTGGCATTAAAATAATATAAATAACAATCATTAGTACGTTGAAATATATGCCTTAGAATATTTATGAATAATTATCGATAGACCTTTGATCGTTATGGACATCAATTTCTGACTTTTATGATTATAATACTTAATATTATGGGTCATTAATGTTAGAACTACAAAACATTATACTTGACAACGATTATGACGATTGATGTTTATGTCTATAAATTATATGGATATCCATTTCTAACTATCAAAATTCGGAACAATAAGTTTATGGGAAACAAAGGGACCCCCATTAAGGCTCGTTTCCTCGCAATTGACAAGCTAATAATTATTCCCAATCACATTAATTTATAAGTACCTAATGTACAGTCGAGGAAATTGAAGGTTTAGCACTTTTGGACCTTAACGTCATTCAAATAGAGTTATTGGCAGGTGCCATACCTTCATTTTCCTCGCCCGGCCATAATCAGGATCGCTATGTGGGGTATATGCACAGTCACGAGCTTTAATTTGGGACCCATTTCCATTAAATGTTGTTAGAAAATTCATAGTGCAATAAGGTCGAAATTTTAGTTTGATACTGACGGATGTCAAGTTAAGACATATAAAGTCTTATCGAATCGACCCTTGAAATGATAACCTCTTTGCCAAACGCTATCACTACAGTTTTCTAATTACGAACATATGTCGTGTCAGTGTCAGTGAAGAAAACAGATAGAAGACAGGACCAAAATCCCGCTTACCCAAGTAACAATTAATCGGAAAACATCGGAAATGATCGTTTGCCCTCGCTCCAGTTGACGTAATTGCACGGTTGCCTTTAGAAACGTAAAGTTATCGATGGTAAACATTATGACATTGACATTGCGTTAAAATATTAGCTTTAAATCGCGTAAGTTTGCTACACGATATTCAGCTTTAGGTGGGTCCTAAATTAAAGCTCGTGACTGTTTATCAATATACTCGTACAGCGTGTATTTTAATATTACCTCAAATTGTAACCAGAGGTTGGTGATAAGGCTAAGAACCCCGATATTGCAATTTTTTTTCTTAACCACCATCTTCATTTTTTCCATATAAAATAATTCAGCACGCAATGGATCACTACTTTGTCTTACTGACGTGACGTCACAATAAATTGTCACGTGTGACCCGATTCTTCCATGTGTCATCATGTCACAGTGTACGCAACACATTGCCGCTCGATAATTTTTCAAAAATTAAAAAAAAACTTGCAATATAGGTTCATAGCCTTACAAGTACCTCTGGTTACAATTTGAACCTTGAGGTACTTAATATTAAAATAAAAACCGGTCAAGTGCGAGTCTGACTCGCGCACCGAGGGTTCCGTACAAACTATCAATTAACTCAAGGTAAAGTAAATGTCCCAATATTTGTTAAATTACTTATTTTAACCCAACACAACGGAATTCAATATCAAACAACGAATAAATTTTACACCAAGACCATCGAACTACCAAGACAAATGAATCGCGATCTTTTTTTGACCTGCTATTGAAATATACCCGTCCCAACCCCATTAATTCTAGAAAAATCTTAACAGCGCGAATGGGGTCAGCGCCATCTATCGGCCCCATTTGGTACTAACGTGCAAGGGCAATCAGCTTAGTATGTATGTTGGTCTTTTATCGATTATTGTTTATCACGTGAACCGATCTCGATTATTATTGTTTTATTTAAAAGAGAGTACCTACTTATTTCTATTATGGTCTTATAGGAGTTGCAAAACAAAAAAAATACTTATAAGGTTGACTAAATTGCAAACTTAACTAGGAAATGATTTTTGTAAATAAAACAAAAAACATGCTAGATACAGAAAAAAAGATACTTTTCCAGTACTATTTATGTTTATCTTAATCACAAGTAATTATATCAAAATTTTCGCTTGTATAACTTCGGAGACAAGGGGGGGGAATGGTATTTTTTTATACATTTTCCTTCCTAGATCGAAATTTTACCAATGTAGAAAAGAAAAAAAAACTGTTTCAAAAAGTGCAACTCAAGCCCTTTCATATGATACCCCATTTGACGTAATAGTTGAAATTTTTTTTGCCCCTTCCTCAAAATCAAAACAAAACAAAAAATACGCTAGATACAGAAAAAGTTATACTTTTCCAGTAATATTTTCGTTTATCTTAATCACAAGAAATAATTTCAAATTTTTCGCTTGGATAACTTCGGATATAAGGGGGGGAATGGTATTTTTTTTACATTTTCCTTCATAAATCGAAATTTTACCAATGTACAAAAAAAACTGCTTCAAAAAGTGCAACTCAAGCCCTGTCAAATGATATCCCACTTGACCTAATGTTTGAAATTTTTTTTTGCCCTCTCGTATTCGTAATTTTTCATAGAAAATTAAAATACATATTTAAATTTTTCATTTTCCATGCACGTGGATAACTCTCATTTAAACCATTCCAAATTTCAAATTGATAGCTTAAGTAGTTCGTGAGATATTTGACTTTGTGACAGACAGACAGACAGACGGACGGAGTCGCACCATAAGGGTTCCTTTTTTACCTGTTTTGGTACGGAACCCTTACAGGTACAGGTACGTACTTGGTACGGAACACGCAGTATTTAAGTACATTGAATAGTAACAATGCTATTAAAAGTAATAAGAATTAGAACTGCGTTTGAAAGTATATCGAAATTATTATTTTATTTGACACGGAACCCGTTAGGGGTTCCGGAAAGTGATTCGGAACCTGAAATGCCTTCGGATATTTGCGCGGATACTGGAGTTGTTGTTTGCCGTGCCTTACACAATTAATAAAATAAAGGACGAGGAAGTGAACTTTTTTCGTGTGTGTGTGTGTGTGTGTGTGTGTGCGTGTGCGTGTGCGTGTGCGTGTGCGTGTGCGTGTGCGTGTGCGTGTGCGTTTGCGTGTGCGTGTGTGTGTGTGTGTGTGTGTCGTGGAATATTGTGCACCCATATCCTGACAACTACTTGCTGACTATAGCGTTAGACCCGTGTAAAATAAAATAATAATTTAAATATGTGGATAAAGCGCGAGAATTTAAAGAGTTATATAACACTAGCTTCCGCCCGCGACTTCGTCTGCGTGGACCCTATCCTATATTTTTATCCAGGCTATAAACTATCTTCGTGCAACATTTCATCCAAATCGGTTGAGCCGTTTAAGCGTCATTAACAATCATCCAAACTTTCACATTAAAAATATTAAGAAAGATTATAAAGCTAGAGTCTCCATTGCTTCTGAAACGACTACTTTGAATAAGTAAGTTGGATTGAAAATCTGTAGGTACATATTGCATTAGATTCGTTTCGTAACTTCTTCGTTCGTTCTTCTTGTTATTATCAAAGTAAGTAAGTACAATGTTCGTAATCGAATGTGACCTAGATCGTGTTACAATTCCCGCGTATATTCCAAAATCAATCGCAGCTAGGTTGACGGGATCCTTGATTTATGTCGGAAGTTTAAATAAGTTGGGGAAGCGATTTAGCAGTCGTTTGTAACACGCGGAGCGAGTACTAACAATTTTTTTTTTTGAAAATATCAAAATGCGTTAAAATACTTTCTCAAAAATTGGAATCATCCGGTAAATTGTAGTATGTTGAAGTTTATAAAATTCACTTAATCCATACCTACCATAGAGATAGGATAATATATTCTTTGCCTACGCTTATGTAGGCATCTATCCAAAGGGGTTTACTTATTTAAAAATTGGGTGTAAACAGTAGGTACGTTAATCAACAAAAATTTTACACTAAAGCCCGTTAAAGTGGGTACCTATCAATAGATAAAAGGAGTGTCATGGCACAAAATTTGTTAATATGCGCCAGATTGATATACTCTTCAAACCGGACTGCTCGTGATAAGCAGTGAAATAGTATACTTTGCTAAATAAGTACTAGTCTGCTAAATGGCAAATTAGGGCACCTACTCGGTACTTTACTCCTTGCGCCAAGACAAATACTTAGTCAAAGGGTAACCACAAGTATGGCGACAAAGGCCAGCATCGAACCTGGGAGGCTTTAATCGAATGGATTAAAACTTGCTCCAACAACGCTCGCGACTTCGAGAAAGCACTTTGAAACCCTACTCCTACTAAGTCTGGCAACTGTAGGTACGTAGGTAGGCAAGCACTTTTAAATTTACTTTAATACATGGGATTTTAAAAATAAAAATAATTTAAATAAACACATAGTGTCCATCATTGGGGGTAAGAGTCGGAGACACTCACTTCACTCCAATTAAAGCACATTTGTACAATTTAATGTGTACTGTAATATGTATGTTATGGAAAATGATTGGTGCGTACGTAAGCCCGCGGTCTAACGACGATATTTCAATGTCAATGATTTCCGGCTTCCAGACAGTTTTTTCTTCAGAGCATATTTCCTAAATCTGTCTTTTTTTACTATCAGCAATTATTTATCGATTTTCCGCTAGCTATTTAAGTAGGTACCTACTCGTAGTTCGCTGTTAAGCTTTATGTTGATAAATGGGAACCCATTAATACACGAAGTACTGAAAGTTCTCCATATTGATTAGAGAGTTAGTAAACAGCATTTCCCGTATTGATAAAAGTTAACGCCGGCTCGATTTGTTCATCGGAACATTGTTGGCCAGTCCTGCAATATCCATTAAGGGTCAGATAGCTGAAATCAGAAACTTGTAATCGCATATTAATGGGTTCCAAGCCCCCAGCATCTTGAGGCAATCCTGATAAAGACATGATTAATGATTATGGCTAGTCCTTCCTGTCTGAAGCTTTTGGAATGAGCCCAGCTGATAAGATTAAACGCCTATTAAAAAAGAAAGAAAAGAAATTAAGAAAGATAAGCAAAGAAAATAGCTTGTTCTTTAAGATTAAGGACCCAATTAGCGTCTACTACATAAACGACATAATGGGATTTTCTTTTACGATATTACCAAGCTGCTTTCATGTACACAATATTTATGAAATAATAACTTAGTTGTGTCATTAAAACATATTAAATAAAATCACGCTTAGCCCAAGATATTTCGTTAAAAACCTTAATACATTTTGATAGTTAGGTGCAATATTAGGTTATGATTGTAAAGTACCTAGGTGATACAATAAATCTAGGCAAGACCTATGATATTTTGTAAAAAACTTCAGAGAACTGCCAGGTTGCTATCGAGGCTCAAAGCAATTTTACCAATTAGTTGAGTAAAGTTGTAAATTATTTGTTTAAAGCATACCGATCGCGCCAGCATAAAAATTAAGTAACTGTAATAGGTAATGTATAAATAAAATAACCAAGAACTTGTAGTATGTAGGTACTTACTTCATCTACTCGTGTTTCAATCATATAATCTACCCACAGCAGATTGATGAAGATAACTAACGACCCGAAGCCTACTTTTGATCAGAAGAAAAGTGGTTTGATTAACAAAAGCGGAACCTTTAATTTGGAGCCCCAAAGAAGTGTCAAACCTAATTGGATTCCGTTTGTAATACTTAGCTGCCTACTTCTCAGACGGTTTGTAAGCTAAAAGATGATAATTATGTTTCGTGTGTGAATAGTTGTTGACAACTCACTACAGTAAGCAGCCTTTGTATTATTCAATTAATCTTTTGTCTGTTTTATACAACATATGCCAGTAGCTAGCTACCTACGACTACTTGTTTTTTTAGCGACGCATAATAAAATAACTGACAAGAGTGTAGAGCTGAGAATCCCGTAGTACGTAGGTAAGGGAAAGTGTACGCGAAAACCTAAGGGAAAACTTAAATAAAACAGGGACATTAAGACTCAGAATTTCGTTTATTCATTTAAAGTTAAGTTCAACTGTCTGGCCAACTAAGAATAATAAAAGTGACCAAAAATATTCAAGGTTATTTTTACTGTGGCGGTTGACGTCATTGCCAATAAAATTGTTAATACATGAGTATTCCACTAAGTAAATGTTAAATTACGATAGTCGATGGAAATAAAGCTACATCAAGGTACATTTACGCAAAAACTATATCAAAAACACACAAAATATTAAAATGTTCATTACCTTGACACATGCGCGTGTCCGCCTCTCGTGTTGACCGGCACTGCCGGCGACATAAAAATCAAGATGGCGGTGGACAATATATTGTCATCTCTTTCTAACATAGTAGAACTGTCGCGATCGGGATTACCCGCCGTTCCCCTACTCTCCCCTACTCGTAGTAGTAGTAATTAGACAGATATATGTATTTGATAGGCAAATATAAATGGTATATTCAAAGCTTTTTATATTAATCTTAGTAGCTATGTGCACTGCACTTATTACTCATATAAAATACTAAAATTTGTCGTTGCGTGTTTATAATTAGTACCTAATAAATGCGTCGTGTGACTCGTACCCAGTTTAAGAGAGCATGTCAGGGAATCGCCCTTTTCCTTAATTAAAATTGCCTTTCAAAACATTCTCAATAAGTAGACAATTTATCCAACGGCGGGCGGAACGCAGTTCGAGGCTTCCCTCATAAATATGTACATACGTAAGTAAAGATTATACCTACCACCTACTCGTACCTACAGGTAGATCACTTGCAAGTAAAGTGCCAGACGTCCATAAAATCTGATTCTTGATTGAACTTGAGACATACGTGCTTGGACTTCTATACTGCGACAAAATACCTAGTTTACTCTTAACCCATACACCGCTACGCTACGCTCATAGCGCTACGCCGTAGTCCGTAGCAGCTTAACACATTCACTGCCAAGAACCACTACGCGCTGCGCTCGTAGCCGATCTAGTGGTTTTCCTCGTATGTAGCGGAAAGCGGCTACGGCGTAGGCGCCCGCTAGGCGAGTTCCTAGCAGTGAAATTGTTAAACTACATATGTAGCGAAAGGCATCCGTTGCAGTCTGACGCATTTGTGCACATTTATGTTTAACCTTTTCACCGCTAGATGGTAAAGCAACTTGCCGTGCCACCTCACGCCACAAGGGTAAAAAAAAAATGGAGAAAGAAATAATGCCAACATGAAATTGGGCTATTTCAGAGTAGGTTTTCATAAATAAAAATAAATATTTAAATGTCGGCAAATGTCGTCTTTCGCGTCGGTGTCACGAATCGTCGATGACGTGATTTCTCGTGGTTGGCGGTGAAAAGGTTAATTATTACGCCGCGGTTTACTACATTCAAAGTTAATTCGTTTTTAGCGGTGTCAGAAAGGCCTCAATCGGAACATCCTTAATGCACCTCAGGTACCTAAATCTACTTGTGATTGTTAACAACACAGTTATTTATAAATGCGAAAGTTCGTATAAGTATGTGGTGAGAGATGTAATAAGAAAACGTGTAAGTAATAGTATTTTATGCAACTGTTGTATAAGTAGGGTCTTAAAACGCGAGTGTCGTGAGTTGCGATGCGAGCCTTGGCGAGCATCGCAATTAAAGACGCCACGAGCGTTTTAAGACCAAGTTATACACCGTTGCATACAATATTTTTTCTACGACTATTTTAAATAAATAGCATAATTTGACTTTTCAGGCAGTAAGTTTTCCGTTAGTTCTATTACTACTCACGCAATTTCATCAGCGGTGCAGTTATTTTCTTCTTCGTCCATTTTAAAAGGAACGTACACATTTTTCTTCACTTCACAAACACGAATCAAATCTTAAGAAGTTATTAATAACGCATAGTTATCATATTTGACATATGTCGTCTTTTAATTTTGAACTGGAACTTTGGTGGGAAATTGGTTTATGGTCTGTTTTGTTCTTAATTCAACTTGCCAGTACTGTCATATTAAGACCAAGGTTTTTCTTAAGTTGGCAGCAATGCCGTTAGTACAATAATTTATTTTTCACTTCTCATGCTCAAAAAGTGCATCATATTAGACTTGGCAAGCGGGGCTAAAGTAGTACATTTAGCCCCTAGGGAAAATATGTATACATATTTATGATTTATAAAACATTTTAATTTGACCACTCACAACAGTTCTATATTACATCCACCAATCACAACTCTTTAAAAAACATTAGTATTTGCTATCTACTAACCAAAATACAGCTAGACATTAAAATCGACCAATCAGGAATCAGAATTCAATTCAAACATTGGGTGTTTTTCAAGCGTGGTTAACTGCATACATGAGTCATGTATGCAGTTAACCACGCTTGAACGTTTGTATGGACGACAACATCAACACGCGACGGCAGAGCTACGCATCGCGTCATACGAAAATTATACGTAAGAGAAATATGTGATTATTTATAAAGACTTAGATTGTTTAGAGTAAATAAAGAACCCAGTAGTTAGAATCCCCATAGTAATTATTTACATAAAACACCCTCTCATAGCATTCATTTGATATTGTAAACATTAAAGTAAAATCCCAGTACAAATTGTATTAGAAAGAGAGAGGAGATGTTGCCTATGCGCGAGCGCAGCGCGGACTGGCCGCCATGGAGGGGAGGGGTGTATCGCGCCAACATGACCGTAACGAGAGCCGCGGCCACCGAGCCTGAATTAGAACTTAGTACGGCGCATTTTCACTTTGTAATTAATATGTTTACATTTATACCTTTACAACGGCTCATCGTATCAGAATGATTTATATATTGTTAGAAAGCTTATTAAAAGTTCTATTAAATGTTTAAACTTACAAATAAGTAAACTCAGTAGGTTCAGCGCAAATGATGAATAAGTGTTAAGAAAGGGACCGAATTACGGTTTGCCCGATTTCCATGTACGATTATTCAGATAAGAAAATATTTACGAACCCTACTGTACTTATAAGATCTCAAGCCATATTAGAACTTTGTAAATCAGCTTAGACTTCCGCCCATTAATATGTATAACATCCCAATAACATCTTGCAATGTAAATTAGTCAAGTCAAAGTGGGCGTAACTTTTATTGTCTCACTCAGCACGTCTTGCTCGCCCACTAGCAGGTATAAATAGCAGGTACGGCCCGGAGCAAATCAGTGTGTGTCAAACGGAGCCTCCTGGAAGTCACAACAAGAAGAAGAAAAACTACAAAGTAATAGGAAGTTAGGGACTTGAAATCAAGTCACTTAGGGCAGTGATAGGGCAGTTAGGGAAAAGTAAATAAAAAGTCTATTTCTCGTTATTCCTTCTTTTATTTTGGTAACATCGATTACCCAAAGTGTTTGAGGACACGGGCGAAGCCCAAACACACCATTCGGGCGCCGAGTGGTAGTACGCGCTGTCCGTACACATAGGGGCGGAGCTCGTCCGTCGCCGACTTGTGTCACGGAGCGTGGTCGACGCACTGTCCGAGCACATAGGGGCGGAGCTCGTCCGTCGCCGACTTGTGTCTCGGCACTAGGTCATTCTTAGGTGACTGTGAGGGGCGAGCATTGCCGCGGCCGGTAGCGCGCGCGCTCACTCGCCCAGCCGACGCCGCCGAGAGCGGACGTCGCTCACAGTCGTTTTGGTCCTTCGAGCCGGATCCGCTGGATCCGGATTTATGTTTTGACGTACTGACGAGACGTCAAAGGGTTTCGACGAGACGTCGGAAGGTTGTAGGGCGCCGCACGGATAGGTTACGGGCCCCATTTGTACCGCCTAGGAGGCGTTCGCGCAAGTCAGAGCGCATGTGTTTGAAAATTCGTGTGAATTATTAGAAGAATTGTTGTGAACTATGTACGAGATAGCCGCCATGAGTACGGCATATGAGAGCAAAATGTGGAATAAATATACCCCGATGTCGGAATCCAGGAGAAGGCCCACACTCAACGCGACATCGAGCCGTGACAGCCGCAAAAGGAGGAAATTATGTAATGCGGAGGCAGCCGCCGCGCAAGCACGCGCGTGGGGCAACTACGCCGACACACGGCGAGAAGGGTTCAACGAGCCATCAACAAAAGTGACTGCGAGATATTTCGAAGCCCTTCTAGATTTCGAAAAGAGTGAATATTTAGCCGAGGTATTGGAGGCGGAATACAGGAAACGAGCAGAGTTCGAGCTACAACAAAAACTATGTGATATAGAGAGTGAAGAATTGGCCGAGGTATTGGAGGCGGAATTCAGGAAGCAAGTAGAATTCAAACTACAATATAAACTATGTGATATGCGAAAGGAACTCGACAGACAGCGTGCCTTTGCAAAAAGGATCCGAGAAGAGTCCGAGTGTTTTATAAGGGACGAACGTTCAAGCGGCGGCACTGTAGCAAAACGGATAGAATCTGAACAGAATAAACACTCTAGCGCAAGCAAAATTACAAGGCCTCAGCAAAGGGAGGCCCATTATGGTGACAGCCAGTCAAATAGGCACCTACAGACTGCAGGTTGCGGTGCCGCATCAACGGAACTCATCGACACGCGCGCAAATTCGACGCCCAGCAGCACCGAAGACATCACCATGTCAACAACCATGGCGTACGGGGACGCCATGGCCCACCTCATCAATGAACCAGCCAACGACCGCCCGTGGTTAATTGCGGTCATCAACGCCACTAAACCGACCCGCCGTCGCCCGTGGCGCCGCAAAACTAAAGCACCGAAATACGCCGGCGCCACATTACCTTCCATCCCAGAGGAGGACTTTACTACCGCGGCGCCTGAGTACGCCGCGGACACCACTGCAGATATACCGACCCGCGGTCGCCCGCGGTCGGTTACGCCGGTCAAGATATCGACCCCCGGACCAGCGGGGTCGATCACAAATACAGCGCCCGAGTACGCTGGCGGCACTATGCCCTCCGACCCGGAGGGAGCCACTCCTACCAGGGCTAGCGAGCCCACACCGACCCCCGGACCAGCGGGGTCAAATTTGACTACAGCTAAAGAAAACTCCGCACGCAACGAGGCTGCAAGGGCCAGTACGCCCACATTAACCTCCGGACCAGAGAGGTTAATCTTATCCGCGGCGCCTGAATACGCCGCGGTCTCCGAGCCTGCAGGGGCTAGAACGCCCATTATCCAATCAACTCGAGGGCGCTAGCGGCGCCCCGACTACCCACCGGCCCTCCGACCACTGGACGTGTCGCGAGAGGCGGCGACTAAGCGTGTCGCCTACATAACTCACTGCAGGAGCCAGCGACCGGCACCATCTGCCGGCCATTCATGCACAGCGCCCGAGAGCGCCACTGGCAGCGAGTCTGCCGCCACTGCCGTCACTACAAGCGGCGTGACATCGTCGGTGCGACGGCGCAAACGGCGCCTCGCCGACCCATCGGCCCTCCGACCAACACATACGTCGCGAGAGGCCGCGACTAAAAACGTCAAAAAGAGCAGTGGGAACCCACAGCCGGCACAGCTTGCCGGCATCTTCAAGCCACCACCGGAGCCGCCGGAGCCTCCAGACAATACGGCGCCTAGAGGGCCCGTCTATTATCGCCGGAAGAAAGTGAAAATTAAAATCGGCGATCGCCAGGTCATCGCCGACCCGCCGGCCTACGTCATGGTACAAACCTAGTGTTAAAGACAATTAGTGAAAAAAGAAAAAACAACAATAATTATAACAATATGAAAGTAGGCCACGTTAAAAGAGCAACCAGTGGCAGTGATTATGTGAATCAGTGAAAGTGACTAAGTGATAACACCGTTGCAACCAATAGTGCGAGGCTTCGCCTCACACTAAAGGGGGAGAATTATGGACGACAACATCAACACGCGACGGCAGAGCTACGCATCGCGTCATACGAAAATTATACGTAAGAGAAATATGTGATTATTTATAAAGACTTAGATTGTTTAGAGTAAATAAAGAACCCAGTAGTTAGAATCCCCATAGTAATTATTTACATAAAACACCCTCTCATAGCATTCATTTGATATTGTAAACATTAAAGTAAAATCCCAGTACAAATTGTATTAGAAAGAGAGAGGAGATGTTGCCTATGCGCGAGCGCAGCGCGGACTGGCCGCCATGGAGGGGAGGGGTGTATCGCGCCAACATGACCGTAACGAGAGCCGCGGCCACCGAGCCTGAATTAGAACTTAGTACGGCGCATTTTCACTTTGTAATTAATATGTTTACATTTATACCTTTACAACGGCTCATCGTATCAGAATGATTTATATATTGTTAGAAAGCTTATTAAAAGTTCTATTAAATGTTTAAACTTACAAATAAGTAAACTCAGTAGGTTCAGCGCAAATGATGAATAAGTGTTAAGAAAGGACCGAATTACGGTTTGCCCGATTTCCATGTACGATTATTCAGATAAGAAAATATTTACGAACCCTACTGTACTTATAAGATCTCAAGCCATATTAGAACTTTGTAAATCAGCTTAGACTTCCGCCCATTAATATGTATAACATCCCAATAACATCTTGCAATGTAAATTAGTCAAGTCAAAGTGGGCGTAACTTTTATTGTCTCACTCAGCACGTCTTGCTCGCCCACTAGCAGGTATAAATAGCAGGTACGGCCCGGAGCAAATCAGTGTGTGTCAAACGGAGCCTCCTGGAAGTCACAACAAGAAGAAGAAAAACTACAAAGTAATAGGAAGTTAGGGACTTGAAATCAAGTCACTTAGGGCAGTGATAGGGCAGTTAGGGAAAAGTAAATAAAAAGTCTATTTCTCGTTATTCCTTCTTTTATTTTGGTAACATCGATTACCCAAAGTGTCTGAGGACACGGGCGAAGCCCAAACACACCATTCGGGCGCCGAGTGGTAGTACGCGCTGTCCGTACACATAGGGGCGGAGCTCGTCCGTCGCCGACTTGTGTCACGGAGCGTGGTCGACGCACTGTCCGAGCACATAGGGGCGGAGCTCGTCCGTCGCCGACTTGTGTCTCGGCACTAGGTCATTCTTAGGTGACTGTGAGGGGCGAGCATTGCCGCGGCCGGTAGCGCGCGCGCTCACTCGCCCAGCCGACGCCGCCGAGAGCGGACGTCGCTCACAGTTTGGATGGAGCTAAAGTCGGTCAGAGGCGTTTATTTTTTTAATTATTGTAAATTAGGGAATGAAAAACTCCTAATGTTTGAATTGAATTCTGTTTCCTGATTGGTCGATTTTAATGTCTAGCTGTATTGTTGTTATTTTAAAGAGTTGTGATTGGTGGATGTGATTACATGACATAAGCTAAGAAGATTGAGCGGGAACGGGATAGACTACGCCACTATTAGACGGTCAGAGGCGTTTATTCGTCTTGTGAATATTTTGTGTCTGTGTCAAAACAGTTTATTAAAAAGAATGGCGCCAAATTGAACAATCTTTTCGCCTTGGTGTAATTGTTGAATGTGGATGGATAATCTTTGTTTTTACTATTTTCTCGCAGTCGAAGTGAAAAGTAGAGTGTATAACTCTGGTCTAAAAGCCATATTACCCCTCGAACTATTTCCCCTCACTTCGTTCGGGAAAATATCCATCTCGTGGTAATATGGCTTACTTTAGACCCTTGTCATACAATCTACTATGAAGTAAATACATTCAGTGGTCTGTTAAGTTGGTAGTACCTAATGTATTTTATGTTTCGGCATGGCCCTCTAGATTAGTCGCGTCGCGGCCTACTCGATCGTGTCTAGTAGGCCG
The DNA here is from genome assembly GCA_945867215.1 of Epinotia demarniana. Classification (NCBI taxonomy): domain Eukaryota; kingdom Metazoa; phylum Arthropoda; class Insecta; order Lepidoptera; family Tortricidae; genus Epinotia; species Epinotia demarniana. Next base: position 17,120,566 of record OX244266.1, on the reverse strand, counting down.
TGGCACAATGTAGCACTACCCAGGTTTAGAAGCGTATGGCTGCTAAGCGTATCGTTTTGGCGACAAAACAGCACGGTTGTGCCGTACTGTTATGGGGAATAGAGTATAGACTTTTCTGCAGACTTATTTTGTATGTCTTATTTATTTATCGTATGGCATTTTGGTCACTGGATTACATGTAAAAGAATTATGTGAAAATAATAACTATAAATTGACTAAAGATTTAAATTTGTTCTCTTCAAGTACTCTGCAGCAAGCTGATTGAGACATTTGAGATCCTCCATCCGCCCTGAAAATTTAGTTATCGGGCATTCCAGGACCATGTGGTTGACCGTTTGATCGGGGTTTCCACACACACACCGAGGGGAGTCGCACCAACCCCACTTATACCAGTGGTGGGCGCAATTTCCAATGCCTGTTCTAATGCGGTTTAATTGGCACCACACCCTGCGCGGATGGTAGAAACCTGGTGGATGCGACCTAGGGTTCAACGAAAACAGGCGTTCATCTGGTTGTTGTTGCCCGTTCCAATCGGACATCCACGCTTTGTGCAGGTCCCACTGGCTGTCCGGGTCCATCACAGCGAGAGCTGGTGGATTACGGAACTTAAGTCTTTTTTCTCCGTAGGTAGTAAGATCTTGGTGGATAGGCAGCTCTGGATGGCGTTTGATTTTAGTTGCCTCTCGGAGTTAGCACTTTTTTCGGCGCAGATGTGCAGGTTCTATTGAGCTTAGAGCAGGAAGCCAGCTTGTAGGGGTAGGTATAAGGCAACCAGTAATAAGACGCATGGTTTCATTCAGCTGCACATCCACAGAAGAAACACTGGCGCTGTTCATCCATACCGGAGCGCAGTATTCAGCCGTCGAGTAGACAAGAGCCAAGGCCGCAGTTCGTAGGCAAGACGCAGAATCCCCCCACGTAGTTCCGGTAAGTTTTTGGACTAAATTGTTTCTGGTCTTAATTTTATGTATTAGCTTATGGATATGGTAGCTGTAAGTTAAGCTTCTGTCCAATGTGACGCCAAGGTACTTGGGGAAGTTGTTGTGGTGCAGGGTTGTGCCTCGAAACCTAACACTCAGTGTCCTACGTGCGAGCTTGTTGCATAGGTGGAAGCAGCATACCTCGGTCTTAGAGGGGTTTGGGCACAGTCGCCAACGGGAAAAAAAGTCTTCCAAACTAGCCAGGTCTTTCTCCAGTATGGGCTCGGTAGCTTCCATATTCCGGTGTTGGGTGACAATTGCGAGGTCATCAGCGTAGCCAAATTGCCGTGACATGGTGTCGGGAATGTCATGCACATATAAATTAAACAATATAGGAGCTAGGACTGAACCCTGTGGAAGTCCGTTGTTGAGCACCCTAATATTACTGGATAGACTGTATGTCTTTATATTAGTGTTCGGGACTATGTAAATGACAGATAAAAGTACAGGAGTAGAAAAATTGTATTTACACAACGGATATTAAAAACTTCAATAGCGTGATGCACCACCGCTGACATCACCAATTCCGACGCATAATCTGGCCGTCGTAGGTCATTCTCCAGATTTCTGTCGCCGTCTATATGCTCCGTCTGAGCATATGAAACGTATAAAAAAGTTTGAGCGGTTATAAGTGTTGAAAAATTTTGTGGGAATTGATATTTTTTTTAAGATAGAGACTTGAAACTTTGTGAAAAGATTCTTTAATACAATACAAGAAAAGTAAATTCAGCGCTGTTGACAATTCATACCCTAAGGAGGTCAAACATGGGTTCAAAAATTTTATGGAGGGTTAATTAAGCTTTAGGATTTATTAAACTTTGTAAAATGGTTCCATATTAAAATACAAGAAAAATAAATTCAGCGTTTTTGAAAATTCATCGTAAGCTTGCTGGCAAGTTTGTACGTAGAAATCCAGAGCGAAGAACTCCATAATAGATGGCGCTACCGGTCATATCCGATACCATTAACGAGCAATAATTGTATATAATATAGGTACCTATATATGTTGTTCTGATGCAGTAGGTAAGATAGGTAAGGTATAGGGGTTTAAGGGGCCGAGGATACGATCTAGCTTGGTCTTATTATCGAAAAAAAACGTTTATCCGTATTTTCTCGAAAAAGCTGGCTCTATGCTTACCTGCTCTTCGACGACGACCAATGGTTAATCTTCTTTGTTGATTGCTGCGAGTTCGGAGCGTATGAAAAGGTTTATTGTTATCAGTTATTGGTTTTTGATTCATTTTGTACACGAATCGAATAGAGAAAACGCTTGCAGATAGTGACGTCACGATCCTCGACGTCATAGTAAATGACAATCGTAAATAAATGTAAATAAATATCTGGAAACAAACGTCTTATATGAAGAACATACCCTTCTCTGTAAATGTTGGAAACTTAATAGCTTTGTGATTTTTTAGCGTCTTGCGTTGTATTTTTTTCTATCTGACTTTCTTAGGTAATCCTTTGTCAAGGAAATACATCACTATTGATTAATTTATTAGACACTATAACACCCGTTTTATAAGTGGACATGATTAATCCAACTGCTTACCTAACTAACTAACTAAGTACATAATGAGTTTGCTAATCCTATGTTACTATTACATGTACGTATCACAAATATCAAGTATGGAATGTCTATTTGAACACTTCACGAGGTCCATAAATACTTACAATTAACAACTAGTGCCAAAATTAACCAATATAAAACTAACCGTTTTTAAAAACAAAATGACTTATTCAGTGTTAGATAGACAAAGTGTGTAACCTAATAACATTAAACTTAAATGAATCTCGATAAGCGGTGCCTCGACAAGAGCATGTTTGCCTTGACCACTCACTATGCTTATGTAACTCATTCATGCCAGCAGGCATGGCAATTGATAAAAAAATGTCTAGTCTAGTCCTCGACCTACACACTCCTTACATATACTTTTATAACATGTAGAAAATGATGACTTAGACGGTTTGGAATTAATGTCAATATATTCACACAGGTCATATTAAACTTTGCATCACTATTAACTACTCAATCAAATAATAAAGGGCTTTCACTTATATGGGATCGCCTTTATAATATGCTATGGAAAAGGTTTTATTATCAACCTATAATGACGAAAAACTCGGTTAACATTTTAAAGAATAGGTACAATCGAATTGAAAATCTCCTTTTTAGAAGTCGTTAAAATTCCTGAAAAAGTAAAAAACTTGGGTATGCCTAACAGCAAAAAGTTGTACTCTGTTGACAAATGAATAAAATGTGAGTGATCGTCGAATGAGTCAAGCGGGAGACGCCGTACACTACACTAGCCAGTCAGTCTGTAGCTGCCGCCGGATGCCAGAAGACGCGCGCGGCCGCCGCAACGCGGGAAAACTTTACGGAATGGTGAAATAAATGGTGCGAAAAATAGATCGCGATCTGGAATGACTTAGTTTGAAAGTTGGATTATTAGTGAAATTTGTGTAGTGAGAAAACGAGTGGCATCATGAATTGGCAATGGATAAGCGTACGTAAACTTTTACTGAGTAATGTAATTGAATGGTACCTGAATGATAATATTTAATAACTCTAATTATGAACTGAAAGTACTTAATTACATGAAACTTTGATTATATTTTTAGCGATGTCACTATGTGCTACGATACGTAGCACTCGTAGCACTTCCGGGTAGAAAAATAATATCTAAAATAGACGCACATTGACAACATTTCAAAATATGTAATGACGCCTAAATCGAAAAACATTTCGGTAATTATGTTACCTGAACGTAATAAAGTAGTTCTCTGTTTTTTTTCCTGCTCGCTTTTAAGAAAATCGCGAAAACGTATAAAAGTGGTTTTCACCGTGTGTGACGTCAATATTACGACTGTCATATGAAAGGTGTGCAAACTGCCATACACAGCCATAGTATTGACGTCATAATTTACTTACAACCTTCTGGAATTCGCTACTTTTCAATTTGATAGTTCTGAATGAAAATTACAATTTAGGGAGAAATAAAAAAACACGTGTCGCTTAAAAAAACATTTTCTAGCGAACTAAATCATAAAATGGTCTACATGAAAATATGAAATGTTGTCAATTAAGGTAACGGAAACTCCAATTTCTATTGATGGTTTATAAACAAAACAGTAATTCATAACTACTGCCTGATTACTATTTTATTTTCCTTAAAATGTAATGGTTTTATTATAAACTTTTTTATAATATACTAGTGACCTGCCCCGGCTTCGCACGGGTAGTATAGTATACATATAAACCTTTCTCTGGTTACCTATCACGATATCGAAATATGTTTTACCGATGATTCCTTTGGCAAATTTTCATTTGACCGAATGCATTTTTTTCAGAGACCGAAAAGTTTTCAGTGTTTTTATAAAACAAACCTAACCTAACCTAATGGGTTCTATGCGTTACTATTTTCAAAAGCTTGGAATTCTCAATGGTCCTTGAAAAAAATGCATTCGGTCAAATGAAAATTTGGCAAATGAAACAAATGGTCAAACAAATTTCTATATTGTGATAGGTTACCGATCGAACTATTTTAGTGATATTGGAACCCCCGGCGGCATAAGCTACTGAACTGTTATCTTTCCATTAGGTTTGGATTGGGGATTATCTCCGTATTTTTCTTCTTTCCTCACTTTCGCAACCAGGCAAAATTCCGAACAATACCCCAGAAACCGGGCACTTTGGCGTCGCGTGAGGGCCCATAGCTCGTGCCCGACTCTCGGGTATGCCGGCATCTGAGTAAAGTTTACGAGTGCCCGAGAGTCGGGTACGCGGTGTCCAATGTGTTAATAAATTTCATATAAGTATCATTTAATTTTCCTTGCTGATCGTTCCTTGTATTATGAGACGAAATGATTTCAGAACTTCGTCATACTTTTTCCCAGTTACATGTTGATGACGTTAATTAATTTAATGCGAAATACTTAATTGGTATTGTAGCCGTGTTTGTTGAAGGTAAAGTGATTTTAATACTCGAACCATTGATTGCGTGTTCAGTTTCGATCCGCTGCGCTGTTTCAACGACTTTGTTCTCCTGCACAGATACCTACTTTTTCTCTCACAACTAAACCGCAAAATATTGTTCGAGGCCTTGAAAAAAACATAAGTACAGTCAGCAAAGTAATAAGCTGCGTAGCCCTACATAGTTTTAATACTTTTGATGCAGGTGTACTCAGCACCTTACCAAACTAATACTACTTAAGAAAAAGCTTGATGAATTATAGGTACGGTGGAAGTTTGTATAGTAGCATTGAGAGCACTCCAGGCGGACAAACTCACGGTCAAAATTTAGTAAAAATAATATTATTAAATTGTTGTTTATTCAGATACTAACCAATTACATTTACAAGAATAAAATACAGATAAAAGTTGAAATAAAAATTAAAAGGTACAATTTAATACAAAGGCTCTATTGATTTTTAGGATTCCGTACCCAAAGGGTAAAACGGGATCGTACTACTAAGACTCCGCTGTCCATCCGTCCGTCCGTCTGTCTGTCTGTCTGTCTGTTTGTCCGTATGTTTGTCTGCCTGTCCGCCTGTCACCAGGCTGAATCTTAGGAACAGTGATAGTTAGACAGTTGAAATTTTCATAGATAATGTATTTCTGTAAACTAAACTTAAAACAGAATAAAATAAATATTGAAGCAGGCTCTCATACAACAAACGTGATTTATTGCCGTTTTTATAGATAATGGTACGGAATCCTCCGTGCGCGAGTCCGGCTCGCACTTGGCCGGTTTTTCAGATGTTACGTATAGGTGGGGTAGTTCACCAGCATTCAATTAGCATGTATCTAGCGCGCTAGAGGCGGCGCGGGCGCAGGGTTTATTGTTCAATGATGCGGGTGCGATCGCGCCATTTATACGGTACCTACGGGTCCACTCGATGAGAATACAAATCATGTCTCTCGTACAACATTGGATATTGTAGCGAACACGAGTAAAATTTGCATATTATGTAGGCAGCGTAACAATCATGGCTTTAAAGTCAAAGTTAGGTAGGTATTTTTATTTAAATACCAGCGTATTTAAATAAAAGTTCCTGAATTGTCATATTGTCATAAAATTTTCAAAGGCAGATCATATGGTCACACCAAGAAAATCATATGCTAATATATTTATTTAAGTATGACATAATTGTTAGTAACTGTTCGTCATCTGTAGCGTTGTCACAGTCGCATACTCAGCTTCTGCCTCTTAGCCCGGAGGCAGCATTCGTACAAGTAATTAAGTTAGTATCTATATCCAAAACCTAATTAAATGTGTAGCTTTACCTACTCATGGTTCAGACTTGCTGTGTAAGTAGTCCAACTGAATTACAATAAAGCACGTCTCACGCAGTCGAACAAGAAGCTAGATTTAATATTAATATTTCGCGCCATCCGGTACAATGGTCGGAAGGGCGAATTCATTTTCAATTTTGATTCAACTGTTTTATTCATTAAGCGTAATGTATGTAGACACATGACCGTTTTAATAAATTTTCTCCAATATGCTCGGAAATGTTCGCCTTACTGTAGCAAAAATAGTACGTGAAGTTCCTCGTTACTGTAGAACGCAAATTTAACAAAATAAGTCTGTTTTAGCGGCAAAGTGTATGAAATTCCTTTACTGTATACTTTTTTACCTTTTAACTAAATACTTTGACTAAGGCACTACACTACAAACAGCCAAATGCACGTTTAAAGACCTTGCAATTTGTCACAACAACTTGCTATAGTTGGTTAGTAGTGTATGGCTGTCTCTTTCCAACTATTATAAGTTGCTGTGACAAATTTCACCCGTTTGTAGCCTGCTAAAAGTTTTCTCAAGTTTTCTTTTTTTTTAAAGGTCATAGACAAAACGCGTTCTTTTGAAAGTGATCGAAGTGACGCTTTTAAAAATGTCTCAAATAGTTTTAAATGAAGAAATAAAAATATTTATCGAAATAAAACTCACAACGAACTGAAACACATTCCGATTGCATTCCCCTTTAATTTTTAAAACTTATTTGCGTAACACATTTAAAATTGTGACCGATTCTAATGGTTCAATTTTTTTTACGTATGCCTATTGAAACTGGCACTACGAGTCATGCCGTGTACATACCTACTTTAAAAAAATAAGTTGGGCGGGAACTTGATAGGTACATACTCGCTATATTGATTATTGAAAATATTGAAAATATTGTTTGATTTCCTCACATTTTTGGAGAAAAGCACTATTTCTGCCTTGGCGGGAACGGCAATTCGTGGATTCGTCTCTATTGTCGGATGAAGCAAAGCTGAATCAACTCATCCACGAATTGCTACTTCCCGGCCGTTGCAATAAGGTACTATTCCTGTATTACTGAATCTAAGTTCTATGAGTTCTCACATGGAAAATAGGAACCCTTAAAGGATCACTTCGTCATCCGTCTGTCAGTCTAGAACCTTTTTTCAGCAGCGCGTTGAAGCTTGAAAAGCATCTTTTTTTTAAAGGAGCCCGGGGTCCGCTTTGACACCTAATCCCCAAGATTTGGTTAAGGCACTAGTTTAACAAAAGCGACTGTCATCTGACCTTCCAATCCAGAGGGAAAACTAGACCTTACTGGGATTAGACCGGTTTCCTCACGATGTTTTCCCTCATTGGTACGAACCGGGATTCGAACCCAGGACCGACGCTTGACAGCCGCATGCCTGAACCACAAGGCTACCGTAGCTTTAATAAATATTACAAGACAGTTTTACTCAAATCGCCCTCTAGTTCCACGGTCCCTAAGCTCTTCTATAAGGGTCATAATCATAAATTATCTACAACGAACAGTGGCCCACCACTTCCTGAAAGTTAAGGACATTAGGTACATGGTTGGCGTTAAGGTCTGTAGGCAAAGCCTCCTTTCTGTTTGTTAAAGTTACTAGCATAGCACTTTATTTTTAGAAGACGAGGTTCTTCGTCTGTAAACGATTCATTCATAAGGCTTGTATAATGGGTAGGTACTAAGCGACGACATAGGTGCGTGTGTACATATGTAAATAATAAATACCTACATATACATTGAATTAATCTACGAACACATGAAGACATTTAACTGATTAAGAAATTAATACCTATACCAAATTTCGATGGAGCGGGGTTTAAATTAAAAAAAACTATTCCGAACCAATAACTGCCCGCCTTAAAACACTATTGTATACTCTCTCTCGGACTAAAGTCGTGCTGAGCAATAGCTATTACCTGTTTTTCAAACCATCGGTTTACCTAATTTTCTTATTTATTTTGGTGTAAGTAATGGAGACATATTTTAAGGACAGATACGACGGAATGAGTACTAATCTGAGATTGAACGTCAAAGATGTATCGAAAATACTTGGAATGAACCGTATTCTTGGTCGAATATGGTCGAAACGATACTAAGATTGTTGTCAATACTTAGTTAGGCTGCGCGTGCGCGTTTTATCAGGACGTTGACGCTGTACACGGCAACTATGTCAATGCCAACTCGCGCCGCGCTATCACGAATACTCTTATCGACCTATTCGGTTATTGGAAAATTACATCCAGTCCTTATTAACATTTAAACGGGGTATGCCTTCGACTTATTCTCACTAGCTTACTATATAAATACCAGTACCCTAAAGTCAATCAATTTTATCTTCTGTACGTATTTATAATTGCAATAGTCATGATGACAGTAATTGAAAATGGCATCAAATATAATGACCACCAAAAAATGCTTTGATACCCTAAGATCTTTTACCAAAAAAATATACTGAACACCAAAAATAATAATTCTACCATTACAATAGTACTAGCTGTTTTAATAAAAAGTGCTCATTAAATTTTATTCGAACACCAAATTTACTAAATGATCACCAAATCTTTGCGACCAAATTAATACAATACTTCTACCTAAATAACCCACTATTATTGCCATAAAATATATGAATTACCAAATAAAGTATAATGATGCCAAAACAAGTGATACCAAAACCCGAATCAGCACACCCTACTTCCACGTGGACTTGTCTGTCCTACCCCTAGAGTGTATATGTTGTCGGCCGATCGTAAAATCCGCCAGATCAAGAAATTCCTAGGCATATCGTGAAACGCCGCCATTTCATGATATGCCTAAAAGTTGTCCAGGCTTATCACGATGTGCCTGATAAACAATACGGCAGATCGATTAGAGCAACGCATTTGTCGATATTCCTAGCTCTATACCGGGCACATTGTAAAATAGTTTCTTTCTTGGCCACTGGTGGCGCTGCGTATGCGATGGCGGCCGTGTTTATTGGGAGCCAATAATCAGGGCGGACAAAAATGGCTTGTCATGAGCGAACTTTGTCTTAGGTCGGTTAGGTTAGGGTTCACTTGTGCCCCTCAGACCAGAAATAGACACTCCGCGCAGCGGGGTGGCGTCTACTCGCTGGAGATTATCAGTAGAGAGCGAAGCGTAGGTCTGAGTCCTAGAAACAAAAGCGGGGATCTGTCGAATTTAGGAAATTATTTTACTATTTTTAATTTAGCAATGATTTATTACGATATCATTTTCTTTAATAGGATAGCAAGATGTTATAATTTGGGTTATGTGTTCATATTAATAGGAGATACAATTTTGGTGATCACTTACTATTTTTGGGTTAGCAATGATTTATTAGGATAGCGTTTTTTTTAAATAGGATAGTAAGATGTTATAATTTAAGTTATTATTTCACATTAATAGGAGATAAAAATTTGGTGATCACTTAACTATGTTTAGATTAGCAATGATTTATTTGGATAGCATTTTCTTTAATAGGGTAGTAAGATGTTATAATTTGGGTTACTATTTCATATTAAAATGGAGATAAAATTTTGGTGATCATTTAGTATTTTTGGCAGTAAAAAGTATTTTTTGGCGTTATATTTTACTATATCTGGTGGTCCGTTAAACATATGCCATTGAAAATCACTAAAATATGGTATTCTCTTAGTGAATTTTTAATCATAGAATTCGAAAAATACTCATATTTTTTTAATTAAGTAAGAGATTATTATTTATTTTGATAAAATAAAACTGAAAAATACGGACGCCCGCCATGATATGTTAAACACCAATCAGAGCGCATGACGTCACGTTTGTATAAACAAATACCCAAAACGGCCATTAGGTACCACAGATTACAGAGAAAACTTACGTACTGAACGAATAGTAAGACAGGGATAGAACCATGTTATCTGTCAGATCTTCATACGTCATTGTCCCGCTTTCTCGCTCGCACGGCCGCGCAAGACTTGTAAACTTTTTAATTTATGTTCATTCAATGAGCAATTGAGCGATCTAGGTAGCAAACGTCAAAGGTCTGCGTTCTGTTTATACAAACATGACGTCACTCGGGACGCCATGACACTGACAAGCGTTTTAGCGCCAATTTGAAATTTAAAAACTAAAATGCATTTTTTTCCTACTTAACTATTATATTCTCTTGAAAAATCTTATTCGTTGTACAAAATAAATGTTTCTAAACATTATAGAACAGTTTTTCAAAATGTGTCATCATGCCTATTGCATGGTGCAATTGTAAACGTCAACTGTATACTTGTGTACAAACCGAATCCAATAGGTACATCAAAATCGTAGAGTCGGTGCAGCCAACAGCAAATAAAAGTCGCGTGAAAATCCATTAGAACCTTGCACCAGTAGAGTTATAGCATGGTAGAGTTGTAGCATTGACTTGTGTTTATATTATTTTCAATATAATTGAAAACTCGTCTCAACGCCGTTACATTTAAATATTATGTAGATAAATTTTATTTACAAACAAGCGGCCGCCCGCGACTTCGTCCGCGTAGATTTTTGATGATGACAAAGATATTAAAATAGGTAAGAGAATTTTATTCTTAGATAAAATGGTCTTAATGGTAATTAAAAAAGTGGCAGACACTGATATGCAATTTTTAAAGAATTTTTGAAGGTTTATCAAATAGATTACGGGAATTGTTTGCAGGATGCTTGATACTTATTCCGTCAGATGCTTTTAATCTTTTGCAAAAAATACTCTGCAAGATATAGAGCGACGCATGGATTTGGAGTTAGATAATTTACTTTAAAAACAAAGTTTTAACCGACTTCAATTTAGTACTCCGCCAAGCCACGAGCACTGCATTTCCTATTTTTTACAATTTACCACATGAACTGATTTCCGATAGCAAATGCGTTGATTACTATAGAAAAAAACCGAATCGCTGTATGTGGGCCGATAATATTTGAGGACTTCCATCGATTCCCCAAGATCATCACCAATGGCACTTCATTAGTTCCTATTTCAACGGAATCTTATCAGAACCTGTGACGTACTTTTGCACTTTTAAGTACATAATTGAGGAATTCGATAAGTCATCTGTGGTCTTCATCATCAATTCCTCGCCACCAAATTTATGATTCCGGATGTAAATACACGAGTTATAACAGAAAATACCAAAATCACTACACGCGTGCCTTATAAAATTGAGGAGTCCCCTCAATTCCTCATGGATCCCATCATCTAACTGAATTTTGAAAAAAATGGGACCCACCTGGAAGCATATACATACGAACAAAAAAAAAATTTCCGAATCGGTTCATCAATGACGTTGTTCTGAGGTAACAAACATTGAAAAAAAAAATAAAAAAAATAAAAAAAAATACAACCGAATTGAGAACCTCCTCCTTTTTTTTGAAGTTGGTTAAAAATGGGAATCTTAGTTATTATGAGTGAGATTGAAAAAAAAGTTAACTATCGTGAGGCTGTTAAAACAATCTTAAACTCAGCACTGGAAATCGAGAGATGGAGACAGGTTAATGAAGACTATCTATTTCAATAATAATCAACAATTTTGTATGCGACACCTGGCCGCAAACAACAGCACGCGTCCAGTGTGGCAAATCCCTTAAGGAATAATTAAATTAATTTGCTACACTAACGCCACCAGCTGACGAATAGCGTAACGTATAATAAACCTTTATTTTGCTTGCTTAAGGGATGACAATTTAACCCTGTTAGGCGTAGAATTTACTAAGTAGGGGTAGTATTTTCTAAATCGCTGTTATTTTTTTTATTTTAATAAGTAATCTTTCTGCAAAGATTCAAGCCTTTAGCTAAAAAAAGAAGTTTCCTCCATACAAACCTTGCAACCCTCTTTACCCCCTTAAGAGTTTTTTAAATAAGTAATCTTTCTACAACAATTACAAACCGTCTCGTACGCAGGCTAGATGACTTCCAGCCTCCCGAACAAGCCGGTTTCCGAAGAGGCTTTAGTACCGTAGACCACATCCACACGCTTCGTCAGGTTATACAGAAGACCGAGGAGTATAACCTGCCTCTCTGCTTAGCGTTCGTGGACTACGAAAAAGCCATCGATTCGATTGAAACCTGGGCTGTACTACAGTCTCTCCAGCGGTGCCAAGTTGACTACCGCTATATCGAAGTGCTGAAGTGTTTGTACGAGAACGCCACCTATGTCAGTCCGACTCCAGGACCAGAACTCGAAACCTATTCCGCTGCAGCGGGGAGTCAGGCAAGGAGATGTTATTTCTCCAAAACTGTTCACCGCTGCACTGGAGGACGTTTTCAAGAATCTGGACTGAAGAAGGCTAGGCATCAGCATCAACGGCGAGTACATCACTCACCTTCGGTTTGCTGACGATATAGTAGTCTTGGCTGAGACCATGGAGGACTTAAGTATGATGCTCGATGACCTCAGTAAAGCATCCGAGCGAGTTGGTCTAAGAATGAACATGGATAAGACGAAGATCATGTCAAATGCCCATGTAGTACCAACTCCCATTACAATCGGACACTTCACGCTCGAAGTTGTAGACGATTATGTATACCTAGGACAGACGATCCAGTTAGGTAGGTCCAACTTCGAGAAAGAGGTCAATCGTCGAATCCGACTCGGCTGGGCAGCGTTCGGGAAGCTACGGCAAATCTTTTCGTCCAATATTCCGCAGTGTCTCAAGACGAAAGTCTTTGACCAGTGTGTGTTGCCAGTGATGACATATGGCACTGAAACGTGGTCGCTTACTATGGGCCTCATAAGAAGGCTCAAAGTCACCCAAAGGGCAATGGAGAGGGCCATGTTGGGAGTTTCTCTGCGTGATCGCATCAGAAATGAGGCTATTCGCAGCAGAACCAAGGTAACCGATATAGCCCTCCGTATCGCTAAACTTAAGTGGCAGTGGGCGGGGCACATAGCACGTAGAACCGATGGCCGTTGGGGCGGAAAGGTTCTCGAGTGGCGACCACGTACCGGAAGGCGCAGCGTGGGTAGGCCCCCGACAAGGTGGACTGATGACCTGGTAAAGGTTGCGGGAGTCCGCTGGATGCGGGTGGCGCGGGATCGGTCACTTTGGCACTCTTTGGGGGAGGCCTATGTCCAGCAGTGGACGTCTTTCGGCTGATATGATGATGATGATGATGATGAATCTTTCTACAAAGTTTTAAGTCTAGCTAAGAAAATAAAGTTTCTCTGATACAAACTTTGCACCCCTATTTAACCCTCTTAGAGGTGGAATTTTCTAAAACGCTGACAGTCATTTTTTGGTATTTAATAAGTAATCTGTTCTACAAAGTTTCAAGTTTCTAGCTAAAGAATCCAGTGTTCCCCGTACAAAACCTTCAACCTTTTTTAATCCCCGTAGGGATAGAATTTTCTTTAACGCTGAAATTACTTTTTTTTGTATTTTAATAAGTTCACTTTGTACAAAGTTTCAAAAAGAAAAGTTTCCCTCGTACAAACTTTGCACCAATATTTAACCCCGTTAGAAGCTGAATTTTCTAAGACGCTGACAACTCGTTTTTTTTGTATTCTCATGAGTAATCTTTCTACAAAGTTTCAAGTTTCTAGCTCATAAAATAAAGTTCTCTCCATACAAACATTGCCCCCCTATTTAACCCTCTTAGAGGTGGAATCTTCTTAAACGCAGAAATTACTTTTTATGTATCTTAATAAATAATCTCTGTGCAAAGTTTCAAGTTTCTAGCTCAAAAAATAAAGTGTCTTCTATACAAACTTTGCACCCTTATTTAACCCCTTTAGGGGTAGAATTTTCTAAAACGTCGAAAGTGCTTTTTTTTGTTTTATAATAAGTAATCTTTCTATAATTTTTTTAAAACGGTGAAATTACTTTTTGTAATTTAGTAAGTAATTGTTCTATAGTCTAGCTCAAAAAAAAAGTTTCCCCCAAACAAACTTTTCATCCCTTTTTAACCACCTTACGGGTGGCTTTTTCCAAAACGCAGAAATTACTTTTTTTGAATTTTAATCAGTAATCATTCTACAGAGTTTCAAGTCTCTAGTTCAAAAAGTAATGTTTCCCCCATACAAATATTGCACCCCTATTTAACCCCCTTAGAGGTGGAATTTTCTCAAACGCTGAAATAACTTTTTCGTATCTTAATAAGTAATCTTTCTACAAAGTTTCAAGTCTCTAGTTCATAAAATAAAGTTTCCGCCATACAAACTTTGCACCCCTATTTAACCCTCTTAGGGGTAGAATTTCCAAAAACTCCGTCTTATCCCTAGCCCACGTTATAAAAGTACCCTACTGTGCAAAAATCAACTCTCTAACATTAGTAGTTTCGGCTGTGCGTTGATGAGTCAGTCAGTCAGGACTTCTTCTTTTATATATAGAGATAAATAAATAACTTATGCTTAGATTGTACAGAGCCAATACCTAGTCTATTACCTGTTGTCTCGAATGAAACAGCACCCACTTCTATCTATGATCAAAATTGCATACAATCGGTTAGGTAATTGTTAACGTTCACTTAGTAACTTACTTACCTATATTTATAGGATGGAGTTTTAACGTTTTTTCATTAAGCTTCCGGGCAGATCGTGCTCTCTTTTCCAAAAGAGGTTTTGAGGGATTTCCAAGAGTTATTTAACCATCGCATGTTATACATCCATATTGAGATGCCTAACCACCTGCACTGTAAGAAGTATATTGCCTATTCTGAAGGTTTGACTTGGTCAGGGGGCTGTAGCTGATCACTGATATTTATTACCAACAAACCAATTAGCCAGCCGGTGGTGACGGATTTCAATATTGGTTGACTTATAGAAAAGCCGAGATATATACAGCCTACGTCCAAAAGTATTAAGCAGCCGTGCTTTGTATATTAAAAGTCGAAGTTTTAGTCGAGCATATACCTTTTCTAATGTGTTTTTCGTGGTTCTCTATTCCCAAAAAATGTTTCCCAAATGATCATTTGGCAAAAAATCACTAGTCAAATTATTGTTTCGCATTTTATCACTTGGCAATATCTCCTATGGCAAAATATTACTTCGCAAATTATTGTTTGGCAAAGTTTTACATAGTCAAGTTTCATTTGGTCAAACGTATTATTTGGCATAACATTCGTTTTCCAAATTATTGCATGGCATACGATTTAGATCCTAATTGTGTAGTGCATACGAAATCTATTTGAGTGAGATTACATATTTTGATGAGCGGGTAGTTTGTAAAAAACAAAAGTAAATAATTTACAGGTAAGTTTATATGTTCTTTTGTACTATAGGTACTTAGGTAACAATATATTATAATGCAAATAAGCAGCATGCATGCAAGCAAGCCCCGAGTCGGTTTCGCCCTTTTCATCGAGAGTCTCCAGTGAATCGACGGTGTCTATTTCTGGTCTGAGGGACAAGTGAACCCTAACCCTAAAATCGATTGCTGGACGAAAATCAATATGGTTTTCGAAAGAATAGGTCTACTGCTCTCGCCGTTAGCAATTACACACAGGAAATTCTGGACACTATAAATAATAAACGTCGCGCGGTCGGATTACTCCTAGACCTTACCAAAGCATACGATAAAGTCTCCCATCAAATTATGCTGAGTAAATTGTACAGATCAGGGATTAGGGCCATAGCTTATAACTGGTTCAAATCTTACTTGGATAAGCGAACACAGCTTGTTCAGATCGAGTACCTTAATCCATCAAGTAACGAATTGCAGATAGTCCGTTCCAACTTCGCAGAATCAAAACGCTCAATACCACAGGGAAGTGTACTGGGTTGTGTACTTTTTTTATCTCTCACTTATAATAAATCTCTAAATTATATTCCTTCGTCATACACAGCATGGCTTAATGAGAGTGCGTCTAGTTTGTCTACGTGATATCTATGGCAACATACCTGAAATCGGGCAGATTTACCCGATTGTTAGCCTTAATTCGATCGCCAGAAGGCGCCAATTCCCTTGTCGCTTCGCTGGTGTTGCTCAATTGGCAGCACTGGCTTTGTGTCACTGCGTTATAAATTTTGTTTACGATCACACGGCACTTTTTTTCATCCTATAAGTTTTTAGTTAAAAAGTGTTTTAAAAGCCACAAAATTTATGAATATAACTTTAGCTAAAAGTGTACGAGTATATTTTTGTGCTTCGTAGTGTTTTTTAACGAAGATGACTTCCGAGAATGGCTCGGGACCGGAGGTCGAAATACCGTTCGTGTCTCAAACAACAAATAAACGGCCTCCGTCGATTCTTTCGGTTGGTGATTCTTCGTCGTCTTGCTCCTCGGAGGACGAGACGGAGTCACCGCCTAATAAACGACCTAGACAGCCTCGCGGAGAGATGTCGCAGTCGTTCGATCCACGCGTCGACTCGCTGCTAAGTCAAGTAAGTTACCTTACCAATTACATAGTGCATCAGCTGCCAAACACAGGTGAAGTCGATTACCGCCACGAACGACCGTCTACAAGTCTCGAGGCTCACACAGAGTCGGAACAATTTCTAACCCCACCGGCGAGTCGCAAATCCTTCGTCATCGATGTAGGTGAATTCCAAACAGAGGCTAAGGGTAATCAAATTGTCGCGGAGGCAGATATTAACCGTCTTAAACAATTAGACAAGCTACACAAATTCAATTCTCCTGCTTGGCAGACTATAAGGTACAAAAACCTTTTAACATCAGTATCGGCTACTCCGGGTTTTGTAGAATTAAAGATAAATGAAGAGCTGACACACTTAAATAGAGGGAAGGATTACTTAGCTCCCACTGAACATCTGTTAGCTGGCCTATGCAATGCAGTATTGCAACAGAAGGAGATTTTAAAAAGTGGTTTGCAGAACTTAGTAGATTGGGCCTCGTTGAATGAAAAGGACTTGAATGCAAACTCCCTCTTTGATAAAGTTTCCACACTGTTTGGACCGGATTCAGAGGTCAACAAGAAATCAGTGCTAATAATGCAAATTCTATGTGGTAAACGCACGGAGTGCATTGAGGTAAGGCGTCATAGACTTCTCAATGAAGTAACAAACTCAAATTTGAAGGCGAGCCTAACAAATATTCCTCCAAGCAATGAATTCTTGTTTAGTAGAGAAGCTCTGCTGCCTTTAATGCAATCCCTGGGAGGCACACAGGTCTGGCTCAATACACCCACCTATGTGAAAGAAAAAGAGAAGAGAGCAATAGCTAGCTCAAGCACATTCAGAGGTCGTGAGGGGTCTAGCAGACACCAGGATGAAACCAAAAGAAATTTAAGAACTCAGTTCAAACGCAATCATGATCATACCTACCATAAATCTGACAAAAAACACAAACATGAGAAGAAAAGATTCAATAAACAAAATAAGACATTTCGTCCCAACACAAGTCAAAATAAATGACTATTCCAAGAAAACACAGCAATTTCAGGGGGGCTGCTTTCAGTTATTTCACAAAAGATGGATGCATTTAAAAGCCAATCACTTTTTGTTAAAAACAATAACTGGCCATCGTATTCCTTTCAACAGCAAGCCACCCCTATTTTACCCAACCTATTCTATACAATCAATGTATGCCACCAAAGTAACACCGGAAATGACAAAACAGATAACAAAGTTAAAGGAACAGAAAGTTCTGGAAAAACCATTGCTAAAGAACCCCGGCCACTTTTCAAAAATGTTTTTAGTGAAAAAATCAGACGGTGGGACTCGACCTATATTCGACCTCAGGCACCTGAACTCACATGTAAAGACAAAACAATTCAAACTAATCTCCCAGACAACAGTTACAGAATTTCTGCAAAGACAGGACTGGATGATAAAAATAGATTTATCCCAAGCATACTTCCACATTCCAATCTCAGAGGTTCACAGAAGATTCTTACGAATAATTTACAATGGAGAAATACTACAACTAACCTCCCTTCCGTTTGGACTCTCATCTGCCCCACAAACCTTCGCAGCTGTCACCAATTGGACCGCGGAGGTCCTACGGGCTCGAGGTTTCAGAATCCTGGTTTACTTAGACGACTACCTTTTGGTGAACCAGGATCGTTCCACATTAAAAACCCAGGCTGCGGAAGCCGTGCGGTTCTTGGAACACCTGGGTTGGCATCTCAATTATACCAAGTCAATCTTGGAGCCAACTCAATCCTTAATATATCTAGGACTGGAATGGAACACACAAGTAGATACGATGAAATTACCACAGGAAAAAATCCAAAAGATTCAGACATGTCTTACAACTATTCAAAAAAGGGGTCAGACTTTCCTAAGACAAATGCAGCAACTCTTGGGTCATCTAAATTTTGCGAATTTAGTAATTCATCAAGGACAACTCCACTGTCGAAGACTGCAGATGTTTGTGCGACGGTTCAAATTAAATCAACCAAGACTAAAGAGAACCATTACACCAGTAGCTCTCGGCGAGATTCAATGGTGGCAGTTGGCTTTAGTAGAAAACAATTCTGCTCCAATACACAGGAAAGCAGTGACTCATTTTCTCACCACAGATGCAGCGGATGTCGGTTGGGGGGCCCAGATAAATGGAAAAAATCTAGCCGGGACATGGCTACCTCATCAAAGACCGTGGCACTCAAACATGAAAGAGATGTATGCTGTGTATGCAGCAATACACAATCAACGGGACAGACTACATGGTGCGCACATTCTAGTACAGGCCGACAATCGGACCCTAATAGCCTATATAAGGAGAGAAGGAGGGACCAGGTCACTCCAACTTTTAAATATGACATGCAAACTTCTGCGCTTAACCAATCAACTAAAAGTTGTAATGTCTGCTTGCTATCTTCCCGGGAGATTCAACAACATAGCGGATCGGTTGTCACGGAGACGCCCGCTTCCAGAGTGGCACCTGCTCCCCGAGGCTACGGAAACCTTATTCAAAAAATGGGGAAAACCAGAAATAGACCTATTCGCCTCCTTCGAGACGGCGGTAGTATCAGATTACGCAAGCTTGGATTCAAGAGATGGTTCAGCAAAGTTTTGCAACGCTTTCAGTCAACCATGGCATTACAATCTAGCATGGGTCTTCCCTCCGCCAAATCTGATACCACAGGTACTACGCCACCTGAACAATGCGACAGGCAAATTCATTCTGATAGCACGCACCATCTTGGAACCTATGTTTCTGGAAACCGGACCTACTGACAAGAGCGTTGGAGAAGCCACTTCCAATATACAACCTACGGAGGGTTCTAATCGATCAGACCACAGGACACAATCCACCTCAAGTGGACCAACTGGAATTACAGGCATGGCTGGTTGGGGGTGGAGTGACACCCTAACTACCTGGAGAGACGAAGAAAGAGAACTTCTACAAAGTAGTTGGAGAGCCTCAACTCTGGCTAGTTATGCCCCAGCCATACGAAGGTGGATATCTTGGTGTACCAATAATAACACTGACACCAAAAATCCTAGAGGACAAGATATAGCAAAATTTTTAGCCTATTTGTACTTAGAACACAGATTTGCATATAATACAATATTGCTACACAAGTCAGCCATAACTACATACTGTGGTAATGCAACTCAGATGACCAATAACTTCCTGATAAAACAAATATTAAAAGCTATTTCGATTGCAAAACCTGTACCACAAAAACCACCTATTTGGGACACAAAATTAGTCTATGATTGGCTGATATCTACACCCATAAAGAACACCTTATTTGACACAGCTAGAAGGACTTCAATGATTCTATTATTAGCATCGGGGCGTAGAATACATGACCTAACTTTACTACACATAGAGCCAGATAGCTTTATACAATCTGAGACAAGTGTGACATTATGGCCATCTTTTGGCTCAAAAACGGACAATTCAAGATATAGACAGTCGGGCTGGTGCTTATTAGCACACCCAATTAAAGAGATCTGCCCTGTAGACCATATAAAGAATCTCATTACCATGTCAGAGTCTAGAAGGCAGGAAGCAAATGACATAAAACAACTATTTATTACTACCTCGGGGGTAATAAAAGCTGCCAGCCGAACAATAATAAGTGGATGGATAAGGTCCATTCTCAAGGAATTAAAGATTGAAGCTTCACCAGGCAGCATCAGATCAGCTGTAGCCTCCAAAGGCTGGCTAGAAAATAGATCCATTGATGATATCTTAGAAAGAGCAAATTGGAGATGTTTTAAAACTTTCAAAAATCATTATTATCGGTCTGTTGAAAGACAAGAAACTGTGCATAGTACAGATCTATTGCACAGTAATTTCACAAATGTTTAATTTTATTTGTTTAAATTCCAATGAAAGCGTAATGAATGATTACTTTCTATTTTTATTTTATTTTTTCATAGTGTAAACACTATTTTCTAGATAGACAATAATGTCTGTAATTGTTATATGATTGATCTCATCTAATATTTAGATCTCTTCTAGTTATAAAGTACTTATTAGACTCAAATGGAGACATATATTGTAAACTTTTTATCTCAGATTAAAGTAGTTCATAATAATAATGGTACTTTATGATTTACTAACTAATCTTATATTCACACAGCGTTATAATGGCACCTCGATCACCAGCAGATAACAAACACGTCTTCTCATTAAGCCATGCTGTGTATGACGAAGGAATATAATGGAGATGTTTTGCATTACAACAAAACATATATTATATTCTGAAGTCATACACAGCATGGCAGCAAGGCTCTTGCTGGCGAAGACAGTGAATTGACACAAAGCCAGTGCTGCCAATTGAGCAACACCAGCGAAGCGACAAGGGAATTGGCGCCTTCTGGCGATCGAATTAAGGCTAACAATCGGGTAAATCTGCCCGATTTCAGGTATGTTGCCATAGATATCACGTAGACAAACTAGACGCACTCTCATTAAGCCATGCTGTGTATGACTTCAGAATATAATATATGTTTTGTTGTAATGCAAAACATCTCCATTAAAAAAAGAATCAGCCAGTATCAAACTAACCATTTTTGTGTCCCCCGATGATTTCAGATTCCCATGAACGGAAAAATATGTAACTTTTTTCATAAGCACATTATTACTCTAGCTTCCGTTTAGGATAGTTTTTATCCGACTGCGACAATTAATTAATTTTCGGAAACATTCGACCTCATTAAATTATTAATTTCTTCTACTTGAAATCGTAGCCGCCATATCTGTCAACTGTCAGTGACGTCAAAATGGCGGGCTTGCCATAACTATCGAATATTAATAATTTCGATCCGGTGTTGTGATGATAGACGTTCACAAAACGCATATTAAATTCTAAACCGTAAAAAAATAATCGATTCTGATATGGAAACTTATATGCGATAAATTCGTATTGAGGCGTAATTTCAATAAATGTATCAACAAATTTCAACAAAATAACGTCAAACGTCAAAAGTCTGACTCTCTTCCTTTTTTTTACTGGCATGGCGATAGCGCTGTTCTTGCGTTCAGCCAAAGTCTATTTGAGTTTCTGCAAGATTGAATCACACGCTGCGTATTTAATTGTCACGATACTGCACGGCTATCACAAGATGGCGCGCGAGCTCTCTCGATTTTTCTCGCACTATATGTCTCTTTCTAAGTTATGTGATAAGAGAGAGACGGATAGTTGGAGAAAAATCGAGAGAGCTCGCGCGCCGTTTTGTGATAGCCGCGCTGGTTTGTCAGTATTTATATTTATCAGCAATAAAGAGTATGTATGAAATCAGTATAGAACGGGCCTTTTATAAACATTAATTATGAAGCGCGTCAGTATTAGGCCTGCATCACACTGGCGCGGCCTGGCCGCGGCGGACAATAGTAAACTTGTCCGCCGCTGTCAAATTTAATATTGTCCGCCACCGCAGGCCGCGCCAGTGTGGCTGTGCCTTAAAGCCTGCATCACACTGGCGCGGCCTGGCCGCGGCGGACAATAGTAAACTTGTCCGCCGCTGTCATTTTTACTATTGTCCGCCACCGCAGGCCGCGCCAGTTTTCTCCTTGCAATCATTACTCATAGAGTACATCTGAAAGTCTGTCTAAAGGCCGCGCCAGTGTGTGAGAGGCCTCAGGCGGCTTCAAGTTGACATTCAGCCAATATAAATACCACAATAGAGTCACAGAAATTGGCCAACATACAGGAAAATACTTTTATCATAAAGCCTGCAACACACATTATGTTGGCAAGGGCGGGAACATACACTGCATACAGAAGATTTGCCAGAATGTGATAGTGCAATCTGAAACATTGCAATATGAAAAAAATAAACATATTGCTTTAACATTTTTAATAATTTCCTTTATTAGAAAGGGACTCGGACTCGCGTTATAGTTGTAGAACTTACCTAGTGGTTAGGTTTAGTTTGGAAAATATAAATTGACCGTCTGTTGTCAAATTAAAAAGAGATATTTTGTTCCACGTAAACACTTACCGGTCAATGGGTACTCGAAAGGATTATCTATTATTAATTCCTTAACACATCTTTACGTGTTTTGTCCCTTTCTTAATAATTTGAATATCAGAGTGACAGGTTTTAACGTAATTTTAACTAAAATATATAGGTTTATTGAAAGTTTTACATGATAATAGGTTAAAATTAGAACTGCATGTGTCCTATTCCCAAGAGAAGAAATGCGTTAACTCCTACATTAACATGCAAACGAAGTCGCAGGTACAGCTAGTTGTACATAAATGACCTTCCGAAAGAAATAGACGCCAAGTGTACGTTGTTTGCAGACGACATTTCTATACTCTTCGATTTTAAAAATGATGATAACTTTAACATAAAGCTAACGCAAACTTTAAATCATATTAATCTTTGGATGCGTGACCATAACCTCACAGTAAACTCAGACAAAACTAAATTAATGCAATTCTATCCCCATCAAGGAAAGCCATTACAATTAAAATTAACCTTAAATGACACAGATATTGAAGAGGTAGATAGCTTTAAATTTTTAGGTTTAACTTTAGATAAACATATTAATTGGAAAACACATATAACACTCACTAAAACAAAGAAATCCCAGTTTTTGTATGGACTTTTTACGCTTCGTAAGACAACAAATTTTTCAACGGCATTATCTACATATTACGCTTTTACACAATCCTGGCTGCGATACGGGATTATAATGTGGGGCAATAGTACAGACGCACACGAATTATTTGTGATGCAGAAAAAATGTGTACGTTTACTTGCGGGTATCAGAAACTGGGAAACCTGTAAGCCACATTTCATTAAGCACGGTATACTGACTCTCCCATGTCTATACATATTAGAATTAGGAATGTATGTGCGGAAAAACATGCACCTATTCAGAGAACTACCAAATAAGAGGTTCAAATACAAACTTCAACTACCTGCTCCAAAACTAGAAATGTTTCGCAAAAGCCCTCACTACTCAGCAGTAAGATATTATAATCACTTCCCGGACTATATCAAGGCACAAGAAAAAGACGCAATCTACGCGAATATGTTGAAATTATTCCTTGCAAAAAAAGCCTACTACGCAGCAAAAGACTTTTTAAGGGATAGTTTTTAACATAAATATTTTACATTATTATTTAATATGTTATGCTATTCTAAATATGTCTCACGAAATCTTAAATTATAAAATAAAAATAACTATCTTATATTTAGAAATAGAAATCTTAAGGCTGTAAGTTCTAAGTTTTTATTGTTGTATAATTATTAGCTGTAAGTTATTTTATAAAACATATTGTTATACCCTTACAGGGTTCATGTTTGAAAGTTTGAAACATATTTTAATCTGTTTAATATTAGTAAGCAAATTTAAAAAGTTAGAGTAGCGGACAATAATGTTTTTAGTTAGGGTTTACATACATTACTTCTTGGCGTAAGGCCAAGAAGTAATGTAGGGAGCCATAAACAAGAAACTTCTTGTCTTCATTTTGTGATATTAACGCATAGGTACATTTCAGAGCATGTTTGAGAAATAGTAGTTTTAACTAACATAACTAAAAACATTACAGTCCGCTACTCTAACTTTTTAAATTTGCTTACTAATATTAAACTGACAAAGGAAAAATTACATACTGCCAACCACCACTACTCTGTAAGCAGACTAGCGACATAAAAAAAACAAAATCTATCGTACTATACTTAGTTATGTGCGGTTAAACATGGTGCTTGAACGGCTTGTTGAAATGGCATGTTTAAAAAATAAAAAAGGCGGCAAATTACACAATTGTTTTCTAAACTTTCGTTCCGTTTGCAATTTCAACAAACTAGTATTTAATTGATTACCTTGTAGGTATTTATTTTAATGTTAATATTTCCTCAGATCGTTTGAGACAAGCACTATACAATCCTCGGCCGGAACAGGGATTGCTAGACTCGTTGTATCCGGCCTCGTCTACGACTCGGCCGGGCCGGTCGTCTGCCCCAAAGCTCGTCCAGCAATCCCTTACTTCTCGGCCTCTGCAGTAATGTACTATTGTTATTCTATTTTCAAAATGTATTACATTTATTTGTTTCTTTATCTCCTACAATTGTTTCGAAAATGGATAAAATCTATCGGCGTGCGGTGATTGTGATTAAGTATCTGACTAAAGAAAAGAATACGCCTTCGGAGATCAGACAGCGAATGTTACGTGTGTTTGGCAGTTCGTGTTCTTCGGAATTTGTTATACTGTTTTGGTCAAGGCAGTTTAAATTAGGTCGTGAGAGCCTGGAAGATGATCCTCGTATAGCGGCAGACCAGTTTCGGCCGTCACCGATGAAAATGTAGCCAGGGTGAAAAAAATATATATTTGAGGACCGACGAGTGAAGCAGTGGGAGATAGCTAGAGATGTGGGTGTCAGTAAAGAGCAAGTCAATGAAATAATTCATGAGCATTTGACTTAGAGCATACATATCTGGAGTAGCCTTATATGTCTATTTGAGTACAAAAAAGTCTACCGAATTTTGCGGGGGGGTTAAGAAATAACACATGCAAAAGATTACTCACTAATGCAAAAACGATATGTTTATTTACGTGTGTAAATAAACATATCGCACACATTATGAAAAAGGAAAACACATTCTTATTTTGATGCACACAAACATATCACACATGGAAAGACTTAGTGGAAACACGGGTTAAGAATACGTAGGTAAATGCCAATGTGATCGGCTCAACCTATAGGGCGAGGTTTGATTCGATAACTAATTTCGAAAATTCTATCGATATTTACACAAACGTATACAATTTTATTGTATATTAATTGTTAGGCTATAAAATACAATGAAGCAAAAAAATAACGCGTCTTATTTACCTTTATTAAAAAAACTGCCCAAGTGCGAGTCGGACTCGCGCACCGACGGTTCCGTAGAAACCTGTAGGTATTAAAGGTATTATAGACCTGAGTATTTGTCATGAATATCAATTTAATATTTCTACGCGTTCATGGGGAAAGGAGTAGTGTATCAGTATAGTTAATCTACAATTCCTGGACTAGAATGAATTAATTACGTGTAAATTATTCTTTATTATATTGTAGTCATGTCCATAGTACATTGAGGTGTTACAAGCTTAGATGGTAGGTACATGACACCCTGTAAAAGGGCACTCAATATTTGTTGATCTTAAATCTAGATTCAATTCATATAATTAAATGTACTGAGCCCGTCGATGTATTGGCCCTAGGAAATAGCATTAACATTAGCATTAAGAGTTTTGATTGTAATTACATGAGAATGTAAAATTGATAGATTTTATTAAAAGTTATAACATATATGGTGTTGTAGATCCATACTAATACTTACTATACTATTATCAATTATTAATGGAACTAGATTTATCAAATAATAATAATAATAATGTCGGCAAAGATTATTAGCAGAATTTTGATATGTTTACAATATTATCACTAAAGTAACAATAGTTCAATAGGGTGAACTATAAAAGGGATTTGTCAGTTAGAAACTCATCTACCGAGTAGTATGCTTTGTCCAGTAGGAGTTTTTTTTATAATTTAAATTTCTTATTATTAGGTTCCAGTTTGATGCGATTGGGAAGTTTATTTGTTATTGTAGTTTTAATGAATGAAATAAGGTCAGGTGGGGTAAGAGAAACATACTTTACTTGTTGTTAATTATAAAACGATTTTACTCAGTTCCAAAGCATATTTTCGTTTTTTAATTAAGTGTTTCATAATGGTGTAATATTAAGCTTAACTTACCCTTTCTTCAAAATTCCCACATGCACTGTATAAGGCTGAAATTACCATGTAAACCACATAGACCCAATAAGTTTCTCTTTCCCTTGTTTTGGGGTAAGAGAAACTGTTTTTATTACCTACTAACCTATCTTTAGCGATATCAAAATATCTCGAGGAACAACATTTTAAGGATAATTATCTCAGTCCAAAATATTACTTACAGCATTGAAATAGGGTCTAGTTTTCCTACCAGAGGTGACATTACCAAAATGGGGCAAGTGAAACATATAGGTTGCAATCAGTCGTTTACAACAATTGGCAGTGTTTTATAAATAAATAGTTGTAGTCCTTATTTAGAAATTATTACGAGAAATAACGATTGACTTTGCAAATCAGGGTAAAGATAAATAATTAACGCAATTATTTTTGTGACAATAACACTGTATTACGTTTTTATCATTGGGTAATATAGTAAGTACTTACATAGTCACTTTAATCGTCATCGTACGGAGAGTAAACTGGTATGCAATATGTATTATTATTTTTTTACATTCTGAATTCATACTTGCATACTGGAAAATAAATTTTATTTATGGTTTGGTATGGTACATCATTGAATGTTATATGTATCAAAAGACACTTTGAAAATAATTTGTCCGCGACGACCAATAACTGGTTTTGGCAGTTTGATAATTATGTCTTCTGCATGACGAACTTCAGATATGTCATCTACATTAGGAAAAGTAAACACATTGTCGTACATATTTTTTGTCACTGTTTTTCTGACATATTTCACTA